>OV277349.1:37834577-38119577 GCA_922984085.1 Sicus ferrugineus
TTCAAGTCAAGTCAAGTCAACATCAAGTCTATCAAGTCAGTCAACAAGTCAAGTCAAGTCAGTAAGTCAAGTCAGTAGTCAAGTCAAGTCAAGTCAAGTCAAGTCAAGTCAAGTCAAGTCAAGTCAAGTCAAGTCAAGTCAAGTCAAGTCAAAGTCAAGGTCAGTCAAGTCAAGTCAAGTCAAGTCAAGTCCAGTCAAGTCAGTCAAGTCAAGTCAAGTCAAGTCAAGTCAAGTCAAGTCAGTCAAGTCAAGTCAAGTCAAGTCAAGTCCAGTCAGTCAGTCAAGTCTTCAAGTCCAGTCAAGTCCAGTCAAGTCCAGTCAAGTCAGTCAAGTCCAGTCAAGTCCAGTCAAGTCCAGTCAAGTCCAGTCAAGTCCAGTCAAGTCCAGTCAAGTCCAGTCAAGTCCAGTCAAGTCCAGTCAAGTCCAGTCAAGTCAAGTCCAGTCAAGTCCAGTCAAGTCCAGTCAAGTCAGTCAAGTCCAGTCAAGTCCAGTCAAGTCCAGTCAAGTCCAGTCAAGTCCCAGTCAGTCAAGTCCAGTCAAGTCCAGTCAAGTCCAGTCAAGTCCAGTCAAGTCCAGTCAAGTCCAGTCAAGTCCAGTCAAGTCCAGTCAAGTCCAGTCAAGTCCAGTCAAGTCCAGTCAAGTCCAGTCAAGTCCAGTCAAGTCCAGTCAAGTCCAGTCAAGTCCAGTCAAGTCCAGTCAAGTCCAGTCAAGTCCAGTCAAGTCCAGTCAAGTCCAGTCAAGTCCAGTCAAGTCCAGTCAAGTCCAGTCAAGTCCAGTCAAGTCCAGTCAAGTCCAGTCAAGTCCAGTCAAGTCCAGTCAAGTCCAGTCAAGTCCAGTCAAGTCCAGTCAAGTCCAGTCAAGTCCAGTCAAGTCCAGTCAAGTCCAGTCAAGTCCAGTCAAGTCCAGTCAAGTCCAAGTCAAGTCCAGTCAAGTCCAGTCAAGTCCAGTCAAGTCCCAGTCAAGTCCAGTCAAGTCCAGTCAAGTCCAGTCAAGTCCAGTCAAGTCCAGTCAAGTCCAGTCAAGTCCAGTCAAGTCCAGTCAAGTCCAGTCAAGTCCAGTCAAGTCCAGTCAAGTCCAGTCAAGTCCAGTCAAGTCCAGTCAAGTCCAGTCAAGTCCAGTCAAGTCCAGTCAAGTCCAGTCAAGTCCAGTCAAGTCCAGTCAAGTCCAGTCAAGTCCAGTCAAGTCCAGTCAAGTCCAGTCAAGTCCTGTCAAGTCCAGTCAAGTCCAGTCAAGTCCCGTCAAGTCCAGTCAAGTCCAGTCAAGTCCAGTCAAGTCCAGTCAAGTCCAGTCAAGTCCAGTCAAGTCCAGTCAAGTCCAGTCAGTCCAGTCAAGTCCAGTCAAGTCCAGTCAAGTCCAGTCAAGTCCAGTCAAGTCCAGTCAAGTCCAGTCAAGTCCAGTCCAGTCCAGTCAAGTCCAGTCAAGTCCAGTCAAGTCCAGTCAAGTCCAGTCAAGTCCAGTCAAGTCCAGTCAAGTCCAGTCAAGTCCAGTCAAGTCCAGTCAAGTCCAGTCAAGTCCAGTCAAGTCCAGTCAAGTCCAGTCAAGTCAAGTCAAGTCAAGTCAAGTCAGTCAAGTCAAGTCAAGTCAAGTCAAGTCAAGTCAAGTCAAGTCAAGTCAGTCAAGTCAAGTCAAGTCCAAGTCAAGTCAAGTCAAGTCAAGTCAAGTCAAGTCAAGTCAAGTCAAGTCAAGTCAAGTCAAGTCAAGTCAGTCAAGTCAAGTCAAGTCAAGTCAAGTCAAGTCAAGTCAAGTCAAGTCAAGTCAAGTCAAGTCAAGTCAAGTCAAGTCAAGTCAAGTCAAGTCAAGTCAAGTCAAGTCAAGTCAAGTCAAGTCAAGTCAAGTCAAGTCAAGTCAAGTCAAGTCAAGTCAAGTCAAGTCAAGTCAAGTCAAGTCAAGTCAAGTCAAGTCAAGTCAAGTCAAGTCAAGTCAAGTCAAGTCAAGTCAAGTCAAGTCAAGTCAAGTCAAGTCAAGTCAGTCAAGTCAAGTCAAGTCAAGTCAAGTCAAGTCAAGTCAAGTCAAGTCAAGTCAAGTCAAGTCAAGTCAAGTCAAGTCAAGTCAAGTCAAGTCAAGTCAAGTCAAGTCAAGTCAAGTCAAGTCAAGTCAAGTCAAGTCAAGTCAAGTCAAGTCAAGTCAAGTCAAGTCAAGTCAAGTCAAGTCAAGTCAAGTCAAGTCAAGTCAAGTCAAGTCAAGTCAAGTCAAGTCAAGTCAAGTCAAGTCAAGTCAAGTCAAGTCAAAGTCAAGTCAAGTCAAGTCAAGTCAAGTCAAGTCAAGTCAAGTCAAGTCAAGTAAGTCAAGTCAAGTCAAGTCAAGTCAAGTCAAGTCAAGTCAAGTCAAGTCAAGTCAAGTCAAGTCAAAGTCAAGTCAAGTCAAGTCAAGTCAAGTCAAGTCAAGTCAAGTCAAGTCAAGTCAAGTCAAGTCAAGTCAAGTCAAGTCAAGTCAAGTCAAGTCAAGTCAAGTCAAGTCAAGTCAAGTCAAGTCAAGTCAAGTCAAGTCAAGAAGTCAAGTCAAGTCAAGTCAAGTCAAGTCAAGTCAAGTCAAGTCAAGTCAAGTCAAGTCAAGTCAAGTCAAGTCAAGTCAAGTCAAGTCAAGTCAAGTCAAGTCAAGTCAAGTCAAGTCAAGTCAAGTCAAGTCAAGTCAAGTCAAGTCAAGTCAAGTCAAGTCAAGTCAAGTCAAGTCAAGTCAAGTCAAGTCAAGTCAAGTCAAGTCAAGTCAAGTCAAGTCAAGTCAAGTCAAGTCAAGTCAAGTCAAGTCAAGTCAAGTCAAGTCAAGTCAAGTCAAGTCAAGTCAAGTCAAGTCAAGTCAAGTCAAGTCAAGTCAAGTCAAGTCAAGTCAAGTCAAGTCAAGTCAAGTCAAGTCAAGTCAAGTCAAGTCAAGTCAAGTCAAGTCAGTCAAGTCAAGTCAAGTCAAGTCAAGTCAAGTCAAGTCAAGTCAAGTCAAGTCAAGTCAAGTCAAGTCAAGTCAAGTCAAGTCAAGTCAAGTCAAGTCAAGTCAGTCAAGTCAAGTCAAGTCAAGTCAAGTCAAGTCAAGTCAAGTCAAGTCAAGTCAAGTCAAGTCAAGTCAAGTCAAAGTCAAGTCAAGTCAAGTCAAGTCAAGTCAAGTCAAGTCAAGTCAAGTCAAGTCAAGTCAAGTCAAGTCAAGTCAAGTCAAGTCAAGTCAAGTCAAGTCAAGTCAGTCAAGTCAAGTCAAGTCAAGTCAAGTCCAAGTCAAGTCAAGTCAAGTCAAGTCAAGTCAAGTCAAGTCAAGTCAAGTCAAGTCAAGTCAAGTCAAGTCAAGTCAAGTCAAGTCAAGTCAAGTCAAGTCAAGTCAAGTCAAGTCAAGTCAAGTCAAGTCAAGTCAAGTCAAGTCAAGTCAAGTCAAGTCAAGTCAAGTCAAGTCAAGTCAAGTCAAGTCAAGTCAAGTCAAGTCATCAAGTCAAGTCAAGTCAAGTTCAGTCAAGTCCAAGTCAAGTCAAGTCAAGTCAAGTCAAGTCAAGTCAAGTCAAGTCAAGTCAAGTCAAGTCAAGTCAAGTCCAAGTCAAGTCAAGTCAAGTCAAGTCAAGTCAAGTCAAGTCAGTCAAGTCAAGTCAAGTCAAGTCAAGTCAAGTCAAGTCAAGTCAAGTCAAGTCAAGTCAAGTCAAGTCAAGTCAAGTCAAGTCAAGTCAAGTCAAGTCAAGTCCAGTCAAGTCCAGTCAAGTCCAGTCAAGTCCAGTCAAGTCCAGTCAAGTCCAGTCAAGTCCAGTCAAGTCAAGTCAAGTCCAGTCAAGTCCAGTCAAGTCCAGTCAAGTCCAGTCAAGTCCAGTCAAGTCCAGTCAAGTCCAGTCAAGTCCAGTCAAGTCCAGTCAAGTCCAGTCAAGTCCAGTCAAGTCAAGTCAAGTCCAGTCAAGTCCAGTCAAGTCCAGTCAAGTCCAGTCAAGTCCAGTCAAGTCCAGTCAAGTCCAGTCAAGTCCAGTCAAGTCCAGTCAAGTCCAGTCAAGTCCAGTCAAGTCCAGTCAAGTCCAGTCAAGTCCAGTCAAGTCCAGTCAGTCCAGTCAAGTCCAGTCATGTCCAGTCAAGTCAAGTCCAGTCAAGTCCAGTCAAGTCCAGTCAAGTCCAGTCAAGTCCAGTCAAGTCCAGTCAAGTCCAGTCAAGTCCAGTCAAGTCCAGTCAAGTCCAGTCAAGTCCAGTCAAGTCCAGTCAAGTCCAGTCAAGTCCAGTCAAGTCCAGTCAAGTCCAGTCAAGTCCAGTCAAGTCCAGTCAAGTCCAGTCAAGTCCAGTCAAGTCCAGTCAAGTCCAGTCAAGTCCAGTCAAGTCCAGTCAAGTCCAGTCAAGTCCAGTCAAGTCCAGTCAAGTCCAGTCAAGTCCAGTCAAGTCTCAGTCAAGTCCAGTCAAGTCCAGTCAAGTCCAGTCAAGTCCAGTCAAGTCCAGTCAAGTCCAGTCAAGTCCAGTCAAGTCCAGTCAAGTCCAGTCAAGTCCAGTCAAGTCCAGTCAAGTCCAGTCAAGTCCAGTCAAGTCCAGTCAAGTCAAGTCAAGTCCAGTCAAGTCCAGTCAAGTCCAGTCAAGTCCAGTCAAGTCCAGTCAAGTCCAGTCAAGTCCAGTCAAGTCCAGTCAAGTCCAGTCAAGGTCCAGTCAAGTCCAGTCAAGTCCAGTCAAGTCCAGTCAAGTCCAGTCAAGTCCAGTCAAGTCCAGTCAAGTCCAGTCAAGTCCAGTCAAGTCCAGTCAAGTCCAGTCAAGTCCAGTCAAGTCCAGTCAATGTCCAGTCAAGTCAGTCAAGTCCAGTCAAGTCCAGTCAAGTCCAGTCAAGTCCAGTCAAGTCCAGTCAAGTCCAGTCAAGTCCAGTCAAGTCCAGTCCAAGTCCAGTCAAGTCCAGTCAAGTCCAGTCAAGTCCAGTCAAGTCCAGTCAAGTCCAGTCAAGTCCAGTCAAGTCCAGTCAAGTCCAGTCAAGTCCAGTCAAGTCCAGTCAAGTCCAGTCAAGTCCAGTCAAGTCCAGTCAAGTCCAGTCAAGTCCAGTCAAGTCCAGTCAAGTCCAGTCAAGTCAAGTCAAGTCAAGTCAAGTCAAGTCCAGTCAAGTCAAGTCAAGTCAAGTCAAGTCAAGTCAAGTCAAGTCAAGTCAAGTCAAGTCAAGTTCAAGTCAAGTCAAGTCAAGTCAAGTCAAGTCAAGTCAAGTCAAGTCAAGTCAAGTCAAGTCAAGTCAAGTCAAGTCAAGTCAAGTCAAGTCAAGTCAAGTCAAGTCAAGTCAAGTCAAGTCAAGTCAAGTCAAGTCAAGTCAAGTCAAGTCAAGTCAATCAAGTCAAGTCAAGTCAAGTCAAGTCAAGTCAAGTCAAGTCAAGTCAAGTCAAGTCAAGTCAAGTCAAGTCAAGTCAAGTCAAGTCAAGTCAAGTCAAGTCAAGTCAAGTCAAGTCAAGTCAAGTCAAGTCAAGTCAAGTCAAGTCAAGTCAAGTCAAGTCAAGTCAAGTCAAGTCAAGTCAAGTCAAGTCAAGTCAAGTCAAGTCAAGTCAAGTCAAGTCAAGTCAAGTCAAGTCAGTCAAGTCAAGTCAAGTCAAGTCAAGTCAAGTCAAGTCAAGTCAAGTCAAGTCAAGTCAAGTCAAGTCAAGTCAAGTCAAGTCAAGTCAAGTCAAGTCAAGTCAAGTCAAGTCAGTCAAGTCAAGTCAAGTCAAGTCAAGTCAAGTCAAGTCAAGTCAAGTCAAGTCAAGTCAAGTCAAGTCAAGTCAAGTCAAGTCAAGTCAAGTCAAGTCAAGTCAAGTCAAGTCAAGTCAAGTCAAGTCAAGTCAAGTCAAGTCAAGTCAAGTCAAGTCAAGTCAAGTCAAGTCAAGTCAAGTCAAGTCAAGTCAAGTCAAGTCAAGTCAGTCAAGTCAAGTCAAGTCAAGTCAAGTCAGTCAAGTCAAGTCAAGTCAAGTCAAGTCAAGTCAAGTCAAGTCAAGTCAAGTAAGTCAAGTCAAGTCAAGTCAAGTCAAGTCAAGTCAAGTCAAGTCAAGTCAAGTCAAGTCAAGTCAAGTCAAGTCAAGTCAAGTCAAGTCAAGTCAAGTCAAGTCAAGTCAAGTCATAGTCAAGTCAAGTCAAGTCAAGTCAAGTCAAGTCAAGTCAAGTCAAGTCAAGTCAAGTCAAGTCAAGTCAAGTCAAGTCAAGTCAAGTCAAGTCAAGTCAAGTCAAGTCAAGTCAAGTCAAGTCAAGTCAAGTCAAGTCAAGTCAAGTCAAGTCAAGTCAAGTCAAGTCAAGTCAAGTCAAGTCAAGTCAAGTCAAGTCAAGTCAAGTCAAGTCATGTCAAGTCAAGTCAAGTCAAGTCAAGTCAAGTCAAGTCAAGTCAAGTCAAGTCAAGTCAAGTCAAGTCAAGTCAAGTCAAGTCAAGTCAAGTCAAGTCAAGTCAAGTCAAGTCAAGTCAAGTCAAGTCAAGTCAAGTCAAGTCAAGTCAAGTCAAGTCAAGTCAAGTCAAGTCAAGTCAAGTCAAGTCAAGTCAGTCAAGTCAAGTCAAGTCAAGTCAAGTCAAGTCAGTCAAGTCAAGTCAAGTCAAGTCAAGTCAAGTCAAGTCAAGTCAAGTCAAGTCAAGTCAAGTCAAGTCAAGTCAAGTCAAGTCAAGTCAAGTCAAGTCAAGTCAAGTCAAGTCAAGTCCAGTCAAGTCCAGTCAAGTCCAGTCAAGTCCAGTCAAGTCCAGTCAAGTCCAGTCAAGTCCAGTCAAGTCCAGTCAAGTCCAGTCAAGTCCAGTCAAGTCCAGTCAAGTCCAGTCAAGTCCAGTCAAGTCCAGTCAAGTCCAGTCAAGTCCAGTCAAGTCCAGTCAAGTCCAGTCAAGTCCAGTCAAGTCCAGTCAAGTCCAGTCAAGTCCAGTCAAGTCCAGTCAAGTCCAGTCAAGTCCAGTCAAGTCCAGTCAAGTCCAGTCAAGTCCAGTCAAGTCCAGTCAAGTCCAGTCAAGTCCAGTCAAGTCCAGTCAAGTCCAGTCAAGTCCAGTCAAGTCCAGTCAAGTCCAGTCAAGTCCAGTCAAGTCAGTCAAGTCCAGTCAAGTCCAGTCAAGTCCAGTCAAGTCCAGTCAAGTCCAGTCAAGTCCAGTCAAGTCCAGTCAAGTCCAGTCAAGTCCAGTCAAGTCCAGTCAAGTCCAGTCAAGTCCAGTCAAGTCCAGTCAAAGTCCAGTCAAGTCCAGTCAAGTCCAGTCAAGTCCAGTCAAGTCCAGTCAAGTCCAGTCAAGTCCAGTCAAGTCCAGTCAAGTCCAGTCAAGTCCAGTCAAGTCCAGTCAAGTCCAGTCAAGTCCAGTCAAGTCCAGTCAAGTCCAGTCAAGTCCAGTCAAGTCCAGTCAAGTCCAGTCAAGTCCAGTCAAGTCCAGTCAAGTCCAGTCAAGTCCAGTCAAGTCCAGTCAAGTCCAGTCAAGTCCAGTCAAGTCCAGTCAAGTCCAGTCAAGTCCAGTCAAGTCCAGTCAAGTCCAGTCAAGTCCAGTCAAGTCCAGTCAAGTCCAGTCAAGTCCAGTCAAGTCCAGTCAAGTCCAGTCAAGTCCAGTCAAGTCCAGTCAAGTCCAGTCAAGTCCAGTCAAGTCCAGTCAAGTCCAGTCAAGTCCAGTCAAGTCCAGTCAAGTCCAGTCAAGTCCAGTCAAGTCCAGTCAAGTCCAGTCAAGTCCAGTCAAGTCCAGTCAAGTCCAGTCAAGTCCAGTCAAGTCCAGTCAAGTCCAGTCAAGTCCAGTCAAGTCCAGTCAAGTCCAGTCAAGTCCAGTCAAGTCCAGTCAAGTCCAGTCAAGTCCAGTCAAGTCCAGTCAAGTCCAGTCAAGTCCAGTCAAGTCCAGTCAAGTCCAGTCAAGTCCAGTCAAGTCCAGTCAAGTCCAGTCAAGTCCAGTCAAGTCCAGTCAAGTCCAGTCAAGTCCAGTCAAGTCCAGTCAAGTCCAGTCAAGTCCAGTCAAGTCCAGTCAAGTCCAGTCAAGTCCAGTCAAGTCCAGTCAAGTCCAGTCAAGTCCAGTCAAGTCCAGTCAAGTCCAGTCAAGTCCAGTCAAGTCCAGTCAAGTCCAGTCAAGTCCAGTCAAGTCCAGTCAAGTCCAGTCAAGTCCAGTCAAGTCCAGTCAAGTCCAGTCAAGTCCAGTCAAGTCCAGTCAAGTCCAGTCAAGTCCAGTCAAGTCCAGTCAAGTCCAGTCAAGTCCAGTCAAGTCCAGTCAAGTCCAGTCACGTCAAGTCAAGTCAAGTCAAGTGCCTCGGCACCTTGATGACTTACGCCGACCTCGTGTGCTGGATCACGCCCTTGTTTACGGGGTATGCTAAGAACTCGTAGTGTTCGTGGTGAGGGACTCCGGTGTTTCATTTCCAATTCGTTCAATCTTTGTGTTATTTTTTCATCGGTGTTACCAGTGACGAAGTCTAGAAGGCTCTTGCATAATTCTCTGATTCTCTTCCTGATTTCCTTCCTTTATTCTCTTCCTGTGCCCTCTAGTTCGAATTCTTTTGCGTATGCAATCAGATCCTCCTTGCGGAGGGTGTAGATTCAGGTAGTTATTTGGTTTGGCATCTTGCAGTGTACTTATCGATTTCGGTTGGATGTTTAGATTTCTGTTAAGGGTCCCTGCTCGGGCGCCACTGTAAGGATACTTCCGGTATTTCCGGGTTTGAAGCTGGGGTAGGCTCAGCTTTGTCCACGCTCCCTACAGAAATTTGTATTTAGAAAACCCTTGGTTGTAAGTTCAAGTTATCGTTTTATTAGTACACATTTCTCATATAAGTGAGCTTAGTGAAGACACAGACGGAGGGTCACCCGTTGTTCGATTGCGTTGATTTTTTCCTCGGCGGTGTTCCTAGGTATGCGATGTTGTTACGTTGATGGCGACGCTTTTGGAGAGGCGCGTCAATTCGTTAACGTCGTTATGTGCTGTGCGGTGGTTTTCGATGACGTTGCGTTAACTTGTTCCTTGCTCTGGTTCGATGGCGATGCTATGGAGTCAATGGGAGCTTTGCGATGTTTTCGATGTCGATACGCTGAAATCTACGTGTACTTGCGATGGTTTTCATATTAAATGGGTTGAAAAATCTTGTTAAGGTGATGGATATGCGTTGGCGGCGATGTTCTCATGCGCTGTGGAGACACGTTGAAGTCGATGTGTGCTTTCGATGTTTTGCGGGCACATTGTGTGCTTGCGAAGTTTTATAACGGAGGGTAACGAGGTTTCCGATGACGATGCGTTGATACGTGCTTCGAGCGAGTGCAGCGTGGGTTAAGCTTGGGTGAATTCGATGTCGCGTTATATCAGTTTTGTGGCGCACCACGGGTCTCGGTGGTCCACTGCCGTTTGTCGTGTCCTAGTGGGTTAATACTCTGAACTAGTACTGAGGAAGGAAACTTAACCGCCAATACTTGACCACGACACTTCGAGATGCCTCTGAGGAAGAAAACTTAACCACCAGGGTACGGCTGCACTTGCCAGTGACTTCCACTATTGTTCGCCGTACTGTGTTTTTGGTGCCTGTACTTTTTGATTTTTGTATCGATGTCACTAGTTGCCAAGACTCACCCAAAATATTCCGCAACCATTAACTTTTGTTGCAGCAAGTTCGATCCATTCACTTAATGTTTACATTAAATTTCTGAGACAGCGTCTAAAAAGCAAAGCAATTAAATAAACAACAACTCTACGTCTGCTTAGACAGCCTCTGCATAGGCAGCCTCTGCGTAGGCAGCCACTGCTTAGGCTGCCGCTATCCGCGTCTGCACTCATTCCCACAGCTCTGTATCCTACATACAAATATTAAAACTACAACAACCACAACAGCATACTTCCTAAATTTCCTAAAAATAACTCCACTGACCAACCAACCAACTAACCCTATGCGACACAAGGTAGATTTCGCCTTCTCTCATAAACAAAAACGAGCAAAACAAAAGTCACACGCTGACACTCACTCTACATATCTCTATCCTACCCTCATCCAATGACAACATTTAACTAAAAACCTTAATATGTAATAAATTTTGAAAAATGTTTATGGTAATTTGTTAGACCGCCTGTTTCGGTATTTTACAAAAAAAAGATATTCTTTGACAAGTCATAAAATAAAATCATCGACCTCCCTGCGGTATTTAAAGTACTGCACAGCTAAAACAGAGATGTCAAATTTTCCTCAAACGTCAAATTTTCCTCAAACGCCTATCACAACCCGAATAGAACGGCCGCTGAGGAAACTCGATATCCATCCAAAGCAACAACCTTACTCTCACCGAATTGGTGAACACAACTCTTCCACCGCTCAGTGTGGAACGACATCAAATCGCCTGTGGAGCGGTGAGCACGGAAACCGTACTGGCGATTACTGACCAACTGGTTGCCTTCCAGATACCTCATCAAGTTTAAATTTATAACGCTCTCCATATCTTTGGAGAGCATTGAACAGATTACAATGGGAGAGCATTGAACAGACTGCAGCCGGTAATTGGCAGGATTCGTAGCCTCACCTTTTGTGGGAACTGGCTGCACATTGGCAATCTTCCAGGAAGTAGGAAAAACTCCTGAAGTAAGCGATAAATTTGAATAGATTACGCAATAAACGATAAATAAAGAGAATGCCAATGTTTTTCAACACGTGGGCTGAAATGCCATCCGATCCATCCCGAGGATTTATTGACGTTGAGGTTTACAAGCACTCTTTTAACAGCCCACGTTCGGAGGTGCATCTCAGGCATAATATGAGACACATCATCAATCACGGGTAGGGGTAGGCTACTCTCAGGAAGTGAGCAGTGAAGATCTGATAATCCTTAAGGAGAGTTGGAATAGACGATCGCATCTGATTCTTTACTCACCCCACGAACGACTAAAAGTTCTTACTACCCTTATGGTATTGAAGAACTCTACGTCTAAGGCGCTGTTCGTAAAGAACTTTTTCGCGCTTTAGAGTGGAATTGCACCTATTTCTGGCCTATTTGCGCAGCAGTTTAGTATCAGCAGTTTTGTTTAAACGCCAATTCCTAAATGCTTCCTCTTTTGACCTGACTGCTTGTCTGCAAGTCGCATTAAACCAGGAATGGTCTTTTGGTTTAATGGAAATTCTTTTATTGGCTATGAAAGATCAAATCAAATCAAATAAATTTATATTTTCTACCTATTTTGCTGCAGCATTTATGTTTCTATCCCTGAAACACAATTGCCAATTGAAACGGCTGAAAAAGGAGTTCAGCGCATCCCAAGTAGCTTTCTCATAAAGCCACACTGTCCGCTTCGGAGCTGGCTGATGAGCGGATTGAAGACTAGAATATGGGAAGGTAGCAGAAATTGTAGCGTGGTCCGAATTACCAAGACGTGCAAGAACATTCACATCATACCTACTGTGATGTGAAGTTAGAAAAAGGTCCAGAATATTTTGGTTTTGCCAATCAACGCAGGGAAAGTACGTTGGTTCCTTCACTAATTGAGTCAAATTATTAGACTCAGCAAATAACTCAACATACAAACCCTCGGGTGTCGTGTGACTCGAATGACGTAACCAATTGGAATTATGAACATTGAAATCACCAGCAACAACAATTTCACTGTTCAGATACGATTCCAGAATTTTAGAAATGGAATCAGAGAGACTGTCCAGTTTATCAAAAGTTGGCAGCCTCTCTAGTCCCGGGCTTAATGTAGCAGAAGTGCAGGATGTGCGACTGGATTTTGAACTTAACCTACATGAAGCTAAATTCGGCATTCGTCGTGCAAAGGTGTTGCTGACACTGGTACGCAACATCACTGCGGATATATAAGCCGAGGCCTCTGTGTGATGAAAACAATGGCAATAGATGGTACCCAGGCATGTGTAAATCCAGTGGATCTGCACCCTCAGACACCTGGGTCTCACATAGTGCCATTATATGCGGTTGGTGAGTACAAACATACGCGGTGAGTACAAACATACAAACATATAGAGATATAAGGTCAGCTGCACAAGCTGTCAAGCCTACACCGCAGGCAAAGCAAAACGCGACAAGACAAGTGTTATGCCTTTATCTTGCCACGCTTCAGCCCACGGTGAACTCACAGCCGCCTGCACACTTAACGGGACCAGGAAGAAGGAGGACGAGAAGAAAGAAACGAAATGCTGAACTTTACTCCGGAGAGCATAGATAAGTCTTTCGCTTGGTTCTCTGCATTCCGTTTGATTGTCTATTTGTGTTATTTGGTGGGTGGCGGTGGGTAGCAGCATTCACCTTCGACCGCGGTCACGACACTTCTTGCTTTTTTCGTCCATCGGGATTTGCCAGTATCCATTTTTTAAATCGAGGCTGCTGATGTAACGTGCGTGTGGCATTCAGTTGTCGATAGTCGACGCAGAGTCTCTAAGTAACTGTCTTTTCCGCGGAAAGTACCTCTGTTTGACCGGACGATCATCGACCATAGCAATTTTTTGTGTGGCTACGTTGGACGGTTCCTTTAGGTTTTCAAATTTCTCCCGGAGGAATCCCTCTGTCTTTGGTTCGTCATTTTCCGGCGACTTCATGGTTATTGTGCATATCCGGGTGTCTCCTGTGCTTGGCGTACGTTGTCTGGGTATCTTCACTGTTTCTCCAGCGCAATTTATGGTAGTGCCGGCGGCCACGAGGTAGTCGATTCCCAACAGGACATCATCGCTTACGTCAGGGAGGACTAAAAAGTTGATTCCGTGGGATCGCCTTCCTAGTTTTACATCGATGGTCAGGGTTTCCGTGATAAAATTTAGACGTTCCGTCCGCCATTGCTACTTTGGTGTTGGCGTTCGTCGAATTATGTGGTGTGCGCAGACTATTTGCCACGGATACGCGAAGAAAGCTACGTGCGACTCCGGAGTCGACGACTGCTGTCGCGAGAAGGCCATCGAGGTAAACGGTGGCGACTATACGGTTTTCCTTAAACCGGATGAGATTTATTGGGTTGGAGGATCTGCTTCCTGTGACCGTGTCGCTCCTCCCATTCGACGACGGCCGTCTGCGTTTCCCGACCGTCTGATTTTATAGCAGTCGATGGTCCTCGCATCACGTCGTCCACATTCCCAGCAGAACAATACGGTGGAATTTCTGCATATCGTTCCTTCTTGACCGCACCGCCAGCAGGCTGACCTTGCATTGAAGATCGCACTCTCTGATGGTTTAGTTACTTGACGGTGGTGTTCAACCCGGTTTCACGCTGTGGTTGGTCGTTCTGGATCCTCCTTCAGGTTCTCGTAGTCTTCGGCTAAGGAGATGAGTTCGGCTAAAGTCGATAAGTCCTTCCGTGGGATGTACAGACGATATTTCGTGCGACAGTTTCGGAATATTCTGTCCAACTTCTATTCCTCCGTGAAAGAAGCATGCCGCATTATGTTTTGGATCTCTATCACGTAGTCTGAACTTTTCTCGCACTTTCTGCTGTCGGCCACGGATCTCGTCCTCCAAGTCCTCAAAATACTGCGAGGATAGGAAGAACGTTAGAAAGTCGCCTTTGAATTGCTCCCATCTTTCCCAGTGGGCATTGTTATTGCGCAGCCACATTAGTGCACGGTCCTTCAGTAATTCTGGCATTGTACCAGGAGGAAGGAAATCTTCTTTCAGACTGTTGACCTTGGCCACTTCTTCCACTCTTACGATGAAGCCTAGTGGGTCTCGGCTCCCGTCGAATTTTAATGGCCACTTTCGTACTTTATCGAAGACTTCGGCGTACTTAGTCTCGGGGTCGAGGTGACTGTCGGCGTTTGGAAGTGCCTCGGCACCTTGATGACTTACGCCGACCTCGTGTGCTGGATCACGCCCTTGTTTACGGGGTATGCTAAGAACTCGTAGTGTTCGTGGTGAGGGACTTCTCCGGTGTTTCATTTCCAATTCGTTCAATCTTTGTGTTATTTTTTCATCGGTGTTACCAGTGACGAAGTCTAGAAGGCTCTTGCATAATTCTCTGATTCTCTTCCTGATTTCCTTCCTTTATTCTCTTCCTGTGCCCTCTAGTTCGAATTCTTTTGCGTATGCAATCAGATCCTCCTTGCGGAGGGTGTAGATTCAGGTAATTATTTGGTTTGGCATCTTGCAGTGTACTTATCAATTTCGGTTGGATGTTTAGATTTCTGTTAAGGGTCCCTGCTCGGGCGCCACTGTAAGGATACTTCCGGTATTTCCGGGTTTGAAGCTGGGGTAGGCTCAGCTTTGTCCACGCTCCCTACAGAAATTTGTATTTAGAAAACCCTTGGTTGTAAGTTCAAGTTATCGTTTTATTAGTACACATTTCTCATATAAGTGAGCTTAGTGAAGACACAGACGGAGGGTCACCCGTTGTTCGATTGCGTTGATTTTTTCCTCGGCGGTGTTCCTAGGTATGCGATGTTGTTACGTTGATGGCGACGCTTTTGGGTAGGCGCGTCAATTCGTTAACGTCGTTATGTGCTGTGCGGTGGTTTTCGATGACGTTGCGTTAACTTGTTCCTTGCTCTGGTTCGATGGCGATGCTATGGAGTCAATGGGAGCTTTGCGATGTTTTCGATGTCGATACGCTGAAATCGACGTGTACTTGCGATATTTTTCATATGAAATGGGTTGAAAAATCTTGTTAAGGTGATGGATATGCGTTGGCGGCGATGTTCTCATGCGCTGTGGAGACACGTTGAAGTCGATGTGTGCTTTCGATGTTTTGCGGGCACATTGTGTGCTTGCGAAGTTTTATAACGGAGGGTAACGAGGTTTCCGATGACGATGCGTTGATACGTGCTTCGAGCGAGTGCAGCGTGGGTTAAGCTTGGGTGAATTCGATGTCGCGTTATGTCAGTTTTGTGGCGCACCACGGGTCTCGGTGGTCCACTGCCGTTTGTCGTGTCCTAGTGGGTTAATACTCTGAACTAGTACTGAGGAAGGAAACTTAACCGCCAATACTTGACCACGACACTTCGAGATGCCTCTGAGGAAGAAAACTTAACCACCAGGGTACGGCTGCACTTGCCAGTGACTTCCACTATTGTTCGTCGTACTGTGTTTTTGGTGCCTGTACTTTTTGATTTTTGTATCGATGTCACTAGTTGTCAAGACTCACCCAAAATATTCCGCACCCATTAACTTTTGTTGCAGCAAGTTCGATCCATTCACTTAATGTTTACATTAAATTTCTGAGACAGCGTCTAAAAAGCAAAGCAATTAAATAAACAACAACTCTACGTCTGCTTAGGCAGCCTCTGCATAGGCAGCCTCTGCGTAGGCAGCCACTGCTTAGGCTGCCGCTATCCGCGTCCGCACTCATTCCCACAGCTCTGTATCCTACATACAAATATTAAAACTACAACAACCACGACAGGTAGATTTCGCCTTTTCTCATAAACAAAAACGAGCAAAACAAAAGTCACACGCTGACACTCACTCTACATATCTCTATCCTACCCTCATCCAATGACAACATTTAACTAAAAACCTTAATATGTAATAAATTTTAAAAAATGTTTATGGTAATTTGTTAGACCGCCTGTTTCGGTATTTTACAAAAAAAAGATATTCTTTGACAAGTCATAAAATAAAATCATCGACCTCCCTGCGGTATTTAAAGTACTGCACAGCTAAAACAGAGATGTCAAATTTTCCTCAAACATCTCTCTGCGTCAACCGCATGCGTGCCAAGATACGGAGCACGCAGCCACTTGACATTTTATTACACTTACCACTAACAACACAACCTAAAAAATAACTTCACTCACCAACCTTATGCGACACACAAGTTCACCTCCTCCAATAAGCAAAACGAACAAAGACCACCATTATTCACACTCACTCTTGCCACTTCTGGTCACTCACATACCATAACGCACGTCGCTCCCCTCCCTCTCCCTGCTTCCTCACCATCTCCCACCAACTAACCGTCGGTCCGACCGACCGTCGATCCGACCGACCGTCAGCCGCCAGCCCTCAGCTCCAGCCGCCAGGGTTGCCACCTGAATATCCGGCAAAATTCCATGGAAAGTCTCCAAATCCCCACAAAAAGTCCCAAATCCTCACAAAAAATCCCGCAAAAAGTCCCAAAAAATGTTTTAAAATTAAAAAAAAAATTATAGTGATAATAAAAATCCTCGATATGGCCACTCTGTCCACCAAAATCCAAAATCGATATGGCAACTCTGTGCTCCTCATGAGGAGCTATGATTTTACCTGTTGTTGTTGTGGTCCAGAACATACATATACTATATATATTACTGAGGTGCCTTTACATTCCGTATATAAAGTAGGCGTGGCTGTTTACCGATCTCGCCCATTTTCAATCCCAAACAGCCCTACATAACAAAGAATATTTGTGCCAAAGTTCATCGCGATATCTCTTTTCGTTTTCTCGTAATCGTGATTTCAACAGACAGACAGGTAGACAGACGGACGGACAGGGCTAAATCCATTCAGTAGGTGACGCTGAGCAAGAATATATGTATATATATACTTTTCTATATCTATCTCGTCTCCTTCTCTGCATTACAAACGGAAGAACTAAGTGAATATATCCTACTCAAAATATTAATACGTAATTTTATCAAGCAGTATCTAGAGACATTACAAAAACATTTGCCCGAAATGGGCGTGGTCCGCCTACTTATACAAAAGTTGTTAAGTGGCGAAATTATAATTTTTTCAGTTACTCGGGTGTAGGGTATTTAGATTTCGGCCAGGCCGAAGACAACAATTTTACTTGTTTTTATATTTTCATATACATATATTTCTTATATTTCTTATATTTTCTTAAATTTCTTGGATTATATAAATTACACCATATTTAGTTTTGTTACGTGAATTTTGTAGTAGTTAAAGAATTGATTATATTTAAAGAAGTTTGAGTAATTAATTTGAAATAATAATTAAATTTCTGTCTAGGCGTTAGTTTTAAGGCTTTCTAGCCTAGGTAAATAGTTTGTTGGTCTAAGTAATGAGAAACACCCTGTGGCCGATATCGACAAACAGATGACGACCACTTCCTCACCTGATCCCTGATGTTGACAGTCGTGCCTTTTTTGTTTTTTTATGACAGATGAAACCGAGCTCAGGAGATGCCCCCTATCCATGCACAGCATTTGTTGGTTCCGAAGGGATGACAGGTTAGTGGGAAGGGGGAAAGAGAGAATAGTGATGGTTTACACTTCGCTTAAAGGTTTCGACGCTAGCCTAACATTTGAGGTAGCCGAAAGGAGATCTCGTTGCGTTAATTTGAGCAACTAGCTCCTTGGGAAGATTACCAGTCAGGTTGCTGTCTCACGCCGTTTGTATTGGTGTCCTGATAGCGCACAGATCGTACAATCCCTTCCTCTATCCGCAACCTGTGGACCCGCCTAATAGCTGACTAGGGTCCCTGCTCCCATCCCCTGAGGATCATCGGAAGATAGGAACAGTATCCATGTGGCAGACGACGTACAACACTTATACTTTGAAGCCCTTGTATACCGCATGTTACATCGCATTTTGAATATGCTTATTTTACCTGGAACCTTTTTTATGCTACTCACATAAATTGCATTGAGCAAATTCACCGTAAGTTCCTGAATTTTTGTTGCGCTGCGAATCCAATTTACAAGTCCATCTCTGATATAAAAAGTTTCTTGCTTGCTTTCAAATTTGCACCTGCTTAAAGTTCAAAATTTATATAACTGGGTAATTTATAGAACTGTTGATTCTAGCTCTCTTTTAACGTAAATGTTCTTTAATATTCCCTTCGTCGTTTTGACGAATAATGAGACCATTAATAAGGACTTGATTGTCTTAAACATATTTTTTTGAAGATATATTGATTATGTGTGCCTATTTTAGACTAATAAATAAATACATATATTACATTTATAAAATTTGTTACGCAGCCAAGAAAATGGGCGTGGATACCACTTAAATCACCCGGAATAAAAACACGACGTCAAGGTAGTATTGGCAACAACACATTTGGGAACTTCACAGTACAAAACTCATTTTCCTCCGATACAATGAATTTGAATCAAGTGCAAAACTATGATGAACAGATTTCTGCTTCTGTTTGTTCGAATATGAATACAATTATTATGTCTCCAAATACTCGGATATACTCTATATTTGCCAATGTTAACATACCTCAACAAAACGAAATTGCTGTTAATTCATGTGAAAGAGTGCAAAACCTGTCCTCAATAAAGTCCTCGATATTACAAAAGCCTGGGGATTTTAAGGTCAGTGTTTTTGATGTAACTTCGTCCATCGCTATCCAGAAGGACTCCAGGAAAATATTGAACAGTATAACAACAAAAGTGTCTGAAGTTGGAACCTCGAGTATGTCATTTACAGATGATAAGCTACTAGAACATGCCAATAACGATTTGGTGTCTTTTGGAATTAAAGAGAAGAAATTATTTTCGCTAAAATTACTCGGTAGCCCAAGACACGAAGAAATAATAGATAAGTCATTTATTAGTCATGCATATAATAGTAATGACGTAATTTGGTAAACTTTCTTATTTTAACTAACGCAAAGCTTTTACAGAAATTAACAGTATCTTTTTTCTTTTTAGCGCTACATGTAGCATTTCCAAAGAAGTTTTTTCTTCAAGAGCCATCAGTTTCCAATCTATTGCAATGGGCAATATTAGTTCACAGATGTTAAATTCACTTCATGTAAACGTTCTGTCCGAAAGTCTTGAATACAAATCTAGTACTCCACCTCCATTGCCGCCAAAAGGAAAGGAACAGCTGGAAAAGTGTATATACTCGGCCCAAAAGCATCAGGCTTCAAACGCCTCAGTGGTAAGTGTACGCGTGATAAGCTAATATTTATATAAACAATAGTGCAATTCGGCCATTATTATTGTTATTTTATATAAACAATTTAAAACTTTACGGAAAAGTTTTTTTCCGATAAAATCTACATTAGGTATTCTCTTTTTTTTGGCGGGAAATCTCTCGTTTTACATAAATTGCAGTGCAAAGTATCTTGTAATGTCAGAGTCAGAAAAAACTACAAGTGTGTACGTTGTTGCAAACCAAAGTGCAGACATGATCATCAGAAACGCCCAAACATCGATAAGCGAAGGAGAAAATGATGAAAGTAAGAGTGTTTTCTGGAAGCAAACACATAAGTCAGCTGAGCAACAGAGCAGCACAGCAGCAGATTAACCGCAAATTGACATGCTGAGTACACGCGTACATACATGTATATCAGCGAATATCAAGAAAACATATTTGTACGCCACATAATACAATAGTGCGGGAGCACTGAACATTGGAAGGAGATTTAACAGCTGAGTAAGATCTGACCCACTTTTCGCAGTAATTTATAGCGAAGAAATGAGACAAAGAGAATATACAGTAGCGGCGGGGAGATTGGCATTGATAATGGCTTGTACGCCCTCCGGTTAACAAAAGCGATCAGTATTGATAGTGGCTTGTACACCTTTCTGTTGAGCATTGGTAGTGGTTTGTACGCCCTCCTGCTAGAAAGTCAACAGAGATCTCAAAAACCCAGCGAGATATCAGCGGTTAAGTGAATCAACAACGATCTCGAGGACGCAGCGAAGTAACATACAATAATTATATTGAATACCAATAGTCCAATGAATCAACAACGATCTCGAAAAAATACAGATATATTGAGTCCAATAAATCAATAACTTCCTCAGCATTGATATTGGCTTGTCCACCCTCCGGTTAACAAACGCGTTCAGCATTGGTAATGGCTTGTACGCCCTCCGGCTAACAAACACGACCAGCATTGGTGGTTTGCACGCCCTCCTGCTAAAAATTTAGCAGAGATTTCGAAACCGAGAAACCGAATGAAATATCATCGGTCCAGTAAAGCCACAGTGATGTCACAACTTCAGCGAGATATCAGCCCAGAATATATCAGAGAATCCCCAGAGTTTTCGAACAGCCAGCGATATACCAACAGATCAGTGAATCAACAGTAATCTCGAGAAACCAGCGAGATATCAGCAGCTCAGTGAATCAACAGCAATCTCGAGAACCAGCGAAATACCATAAGTCCAGTGAATCAACCGCGATCTCGAGAAACCAGTGAGATATCACCAGTTCAGTAAAACAATACTGATCTCGGAAACTCAGGGAAATATTAACGATCCAGTGAATACCAACAGTTCAGGAAATCAGCGGCGATCTCGAAAACTCAGTGGATACCAACAGACCAGTAAATCATTAGAGATCTCGAAAACTTAGCGAGATACCTACATCTCAGCAAGACGACAACAACCTCGAGAACTCAGCTCTCCAAAGAATCGACAGCGACCTCGAAGACTATTTACAGCTGAATTTACTATTTATGCAAGATAAACCACATACAAACGTTAGCATATTTAGTCTTATTGTAAGGTGAATAAAGTTGCCAGATACATCGCTACGCAAAAAGTTTCTTGAACGCGTAAAAATTGGTGGGACTTACAAGACCTTTCAGCAACAAATCTTTAAAACTTATTTTACTTTTAGCTTATGTTACTTTGTATGGAATATCGACATTATGTGGAAAACAGCATTAAAATTAGTCACTGCATTCGTGAGATATACATCCTGATGCTTCACTTTACTTCTAATATACAATAATCTGCATTACGCCCTCCAGCGGAAAATTGTAATACTTCATATAGCTTATATCTTATATATACTTCATATATCTTCATATATACTTCATATAGCTTAATCTGAATAGCGCCCTCCAGCGTAAAATTTTTAATACTTCATATTCCTTATATCAATGTACGACATAATGTCGCAATGTATGCAATGTACGACATAATGTCGAAAATCGCATCTAAAATTTTGTAAATGTTGAATTACTATTGGTAAGAGGCTCGTCTGCTAAGTCAATCTCTCTCTTGTTGGTTTCGGTTATTTTATCTGTATTATATATGTCACTAATTTCTTTAAAGGTACTGTAACCGGTTTATAATTTCCTTTAAACGATTCTCTAAATCTGATTTTCTTAGATCTAAAGACCTGAATTGTTGTTTTACTGCTCGTCTGGTTTTTACAAGGCCTTTTAATACTTTCAAATTCTTTTAACAGCAAGAGGATCTTCATTATTATATATTAGATAGGATGAGGTACAACGGCTATCAGACCAGTTAAAGCAACTGTACATCAGTGGCATCAATTATCTGACCAGTTAAATCAGCAATCAGATTAGATAAGTTAAATCAGTGCTGTAGAAGAAATACTATAAAAAGCTCAACTCAGATCAAAATCGGGGAGTTCTCGCTTGGACCAACAGGCGATTAGTGCTCTTTCAGATACTGAATAAATAATTTAACTACTTCGCAGCCGCCTCGACAATAATTCAAAACATTTGTTTGCTTTTCTGTTTTCCGTCGTTTCGACTGAGGAACATAATGTTCATAATGACTTCGCAGACTGCGAAGTAATTCCTTCCTTTTTTATTGGCTTCTCAGCCTTCTCGAGTGAGAAGCATTTATTTGCCTTACTGTCGTCTCAATCGTCTCGACTGAGAAAAAACAATTCGTAATAACTTTGCAACCTCCTCGCCAGCAAAGAAATTTCTTTCTATGCAGTCGAGTTTTCAGCCGTCCTGACTAATGAACAAGAAACTCAACATCGCTTGAGTTCGCAGCCCCCTCAACAGCGAAACAGTTCTTTGTAGATACTCGTACTCTGTTTTAATCGTACTCGGAATGAAACTTTTAAATTCACTAAACAAAAAGTTTTAAAATATAAAAGACCCGCGGTAATACGTCCCCTGTCTTATCCGGCACCCCTTGTAATCCGACATGTCAATTACGTACATACATATTACGGCAAAGCTTCGTCAATATATAGTTGAACTTGTTCGCGGCACCGTGACGTGTTGCTCGACGCGTGTTAGTAGTATATATATGCGGGTTCTAATCCATAGATCCTCCTATGTATTTCGGAGTGCCACCTCCAAAGGGGCGCTGTGTGTGTAAGAGCGAGACAGTGGGCGTAGCGTGTGTAAGAGTAAAAAAGAGGATTGAGATTGAAGGTTGGAAGCTAAGGGCTGGCGGCTGGCGGACGGACAGACGATCAGTCGGTCGGTCGGACCGACGGTCGGTGGGTGAGATGGTGAGGAAGCAGGGAGAGGGAGGGGTGCGTTATGATGTGTGAGTATTAGGAGATCATAAGAGTTAGTGTGAATAATGGTGGTCTTTGTTCGTTTTGTTTATTGGAGAAGGCGAACTGCGGCTTGTGGCAGCTTGCTAAGCAGAGGCTGCCTAAGCAGAAGCTGCGTAAGCAGAAGTGGTGTTATTTTTGTTGTTGTAGTTTTAATGTTTGCATGTAGAATTCAGTCCTGAGGGAATGTATGTGCTCGCGGGTGGCAGCTTGCTAAGCAGAGGCTGCCTAAGCTAAGAAGCTGCGTAAGCAGAAGTAGTGTTGTAGTTGTTGTTGTTTATTTAATTACTTCGCTCTTGAGACGCGGCCCCAGAAGTGTAGTGAACTTTAATGTAATCATTAAGGGAGTGGTTCGAGCTGTGACTCGCATCCACGGTCTGAAGCGCGTAGTTCTTTTAAGAAATATGAAACACGCCTTGTTGTTGTGTTTATTGCTTATTGCTTGGGTTCGAATATGAAGCTCGCCTTGTTGTTATGGTTGTTGTTGTTTTTGTTTTATCTGGAGTCGAATCTTCAGAAGGGAAAAAACAAAAATTAAAGTACAGATTTCTTCATTATTTTAATTTCGCTTGGAATTGTGACTTCGTCACAAACCATGACAATGTTTACAGAAATTTCAAGGTCACCTTGTTGTTATTGTTGTTGTTGTTGCTTATTGCTTGGGTTTGAATTGTGGCTTGACTCCAATTTGCCAGGGTTATTTTTAGGAATTTTAGGAAGTATGCTGTTGTGGTTGTTGTAGTTTTAATATTTGTATGTAGGATACAGAGCTGTGGAAACGAGTGCGGGCGCGGATAGCGGCAGCTTAAGCAGTGACTGCGTAAGCAGTGACTGTCTATGCAGAGGCTAGTTCCCTACAATTAGTAAATTAATCTTTTTTTACAATGAATACAATGGTCATCGTTTTGCTTCGTTCGTGGGAACTTATTTGCACACCACCTGAAATGTGCATTTTGTGGTGTCAAATGCATAGGCAGCGGCGTCAGCACCGCTGCTTTTTCAGTTCCCATCAAAAACGGTGACGCGAGAATTTTAAATTCTGACTCCACTTCGTGGTTTTAAGTTTCGCCTAATTCTATGGGAACAAACCATTTTCATGGGAATGGAATTCGGCGACCCAAGAAACTCAACATAAATGTATGTACGTACACAAGTGACATGTATCTATATAATTGTAATCAGTATATATATCAGTATATATAGTAGAATTTTAATAATAAAAGGACAGTTCAATTCTAACAAGAAGTGTGCCTCGTCATTCAGAGTTCAGCTTCTTGTGCAGTTCAAGTGCTTGCACAAGAAAGAGCAAAAGTTCTTATTCGGTAAAAGTGCCAGAATAAGAAACTTCACAAAAAATCCCTACCAACTACTTCGGTGCAGGTGCCAGAAGTAGTTTTCTAAACAATTAGGATAAAAAATAATAACAAAAGTGTTAAACTAAAACTTAAAGTTTTTATAAAAGTACACTCAATCTTTTAAGAAGACTGAAGTGAAATCTACTTCATTAATATTATTATCAAAACTATCAACAACATCGTTACAGTCACCACCAACAACAAAATGAAGGGTTTCATTTGTTATAAGTGTGGTGATCGTTTCACCGAAAATCGCAGCCTTAAACGCCATGTTTTAAACAAACATGCTGAAAAACAAGCATTCGATGCAATGAATGCAATATTAAATTTACCCGACGCGATAACCTAAAAAAACATGTAAATTTATTTCATCCACAACCAAGCTGTGCTTCACCAGTAAAACGTATTCATAATGAAAAATTTTCAATTTGTTCCGATTGTAATGAGAACGTGTTGAAGAAACACTGGAATTATCACATTAGGACCAATAAACATAAAAAAAATTCTGGTATCCCGATTAATGACCACTTTAAAACAATAAAGTCAGCCTTCAATGAAAGGATTGAAACGCTTATGCTCGAAAACGAGAACAAGGGTTTGCTGGTTCCAAAAACGTTTTTTACAGTTAACAAAGGCATCATTATAAAAGCTCTGGAAGATTTACTCTAAAAGCATTTGGGTTATAAATTCTATTTTGAGATATTTTGTGAGTATGTGAAAATGAGTAGTGAAGAAGATATGGTTGTGGATGTAAAATCGTTCCAAACCAAAAAGAAGATATCGAAAGCAGCTACAATAATATGTTTTATCAGATTTGCAAGAAAATGTCTGAGTTTCAGGAAAGGGAAAGTGGCTGGTCTCTCGTAAGGATATGTTACCTGGAGTGATTAATATTAATCAATTCAATTTACAAAGAAAATAATAAACTAAAATACAAATATAGATATTAAGCAAAACAATTGTTAGATTTAAGAAATTGTATGAATAAATTTAAACATAAAAACACCATATAACAGTCGATTATCTACATATTCAGATTAGGACAGCACCTAACTTCGAACTGATAGCACTGATTTAACTGGTCTGCTCTGATAACTGACTTTGAAACCGACTCTTTTATACGTAGCACACAAATCGACGACTATTACGAAAGTATTCTTAATGATATCAATTCAAATTCGATACCTCAGAATATTCACCAGACGATCCGATAGTGTGAAGCTCCTCTACCAAACCCCGCTTTTTACTCATTTTGGCATTTCCTGTAGAATTTTTCCTCCAATGTAACTGCATTAGTGCCTGTTGAAAGAGGTAACTTTCAATTCGACCAATTTGTTCACTAATATATTTTGTATAATCTTGAATATTACTTTCGATGTACTATATGTTTCAGCATCATTAATCTTTCCGTAAACTACTTCAAAGTCTTCATCAATTTTTTACTTCAGTGCTTTGTTTCCTTCGTTAGACTTCGTTGCTGCGTCATAAACATCAAAAGGTGTGGCAACATTCTTTAAACGCTTCGATTTAAATGCGAAACGGGTAGATTTTAATGCGCGGAAGACCCAATGCTGTTTTTTTACCCCAAAATATTAATGAGTCGGAGGCTCTTGATGTTCTGGGCATGTCAATCCAATACGATCTTCCCTGGAACGATCACATTTTTGACGTGTCGAAAGAAGCAGCCAAGTGCTTAGACTTTCTTAAGCGGTGTAAGAAATATTTTACTCCAACCGATCTTCGTTGTATCTACACCACCTATATCCGTCCGAAAATCTTGATGTTCTGGGCATGTCAATCCAATGCGATCTTCGCTGGAACGATCACATTTTTGACGTGTCGAAAGAAGCAGCCAAGTGCTTAGGCTTCCTTAAGCGTTGTAAGAAATACTTCTCTCCAACCGATCTTCGTTGTATCTACACCACCTATATCCGTCCGACAATGGAGTACAATTCGCATATATGGTCGGGAGCTTCGCGGGTATATCTTCAGCTTCTCGACCATGTCCAATGTCGTGCGTTAAAACTTATAGGGGTCAGTAGGGTATCCAGCTCTATTAAAACCTTGAAGCGTCGTCGTGATGTAGGGTGTGTATTATTTTACCGTTACTTTCATGGTAAATGTTCCTCTAAGGTAGCCAGCCTGATTCCTCCGGTTCAGGTATTCAGCAGAACTACTCGGCTTTCCAGAGGGCACCCCTTTTATGTCGCGATTCCGTTCCACCGAACCACGCATTATCCTGAGAATTCGTTTTTCGTTCGCGTCATTAGATTGTGGAATAGTCTCCCTGCGCATGTCTTCCCGCCCACTTACAGCGTCGAAACCTTTAAGCGAAGTGTAAACCGTCACTAACCCCTTCCCACTAATTTGTAATCCCTTCGGAACCAACAAATGCTTTGCATAGATAGGGGGCATCCCCTGAGCTTGTTTCCATCTGCCATAAAAAAAAGACTGAAACCCAACACCTTTGAAATTTTTCTCTTTATTTTATTATTTGATGTTTTATGTGCCGAATAACGACCGAACTTGTTGACACTTATTTTCAATTATGCTTACAACTCTATTATACATCATATTTATACAATTATATTAGCTTCTATCAATTCCTCAATGACGGAAGTAATTTCGGGGGGAATAATTTGCCCCCTATCCATGCAGAGCATTCATTGCTTTAGAAGGGAAAATGTCAGTGGGAAGGGGAAAAGTGGGAGTAATGTCGATTTACACCTCTTTTAAAAGCATTGACGTTATAAGTGGGTGGGAAAACATGCGCAGGGACACTATTCCACAACTTAACTACGCGACCGAAAAACTAATTCTCGCGGTAGTGGGTAGTGCGTTGGAACGGGATCGAGACGTAAAAGGGGTGCACCGCTCTGGAAAGCCGAGTAGATCTGTTGAATACCTGAACCGAAGGAATCAGGCTGGTTACTTCAGAGTTCCACAATCTAATGACGCGACTGAAAAACGAATTCTCACGGTAATGCGTGGTTCGTTGGAACGGAATCGCGACGTAAAAGGCATGCACAGCTCTGGAAAGCCGAGTAGATCTGTTGAATACCTGAACCCAAGGAATCAGGCTGGTTACTTCAGAGGAACAATTACCATTAAAATATCGGTAAAATAAGGTTACACATCCCGACGACATCCCAAGGTTTCAATAGAGCTGGATACCCTACGGTCCCCTATAAGTTTTATCGCACGACCTTGTATACGGTCCCGAAACTGAAGATATGTTTTCGAAGCTGAAGATATGTTTTCGACACATCAAAAATGTGATCGTTCCAACGAAGATCGCATTGTATTGACATGCCCAGAACATCAAGAGCCTCCGACTCATTAATGGACACCACCCATATTTAAAGGTGCAAAATTGTCGCCCGCCAGACGCTTGTGGGTCAACAAACAGCATTGGGTCTTCCGCGCATTAAAGTCGACCCGATTCGCACGACCCCACTCCTGGATTTTGTTGAGGTCGGATTGGGGTGTGTCATTCATAATTCTGCGTCTTCTAGTGATCTCCAGAATGGAAGGACGCCTGGAGAATGAATATGAATGACAAATGCTGCTGTCATCAGCAAACGAGTAGACGGGGTTTGATGTCAATGACAGAAGGTCATTGATGAAAATAAGAAAAAGTGTCGGAGACAGGACCGAACCCTGCGGAACTCCAGCATTAATGGAGTGCTCTTCGGAAGCAAAGCCGTCTATCACAACCCGAATAGAACGGCCGCTGAGGAAACTCGATATCCATCGAGTGAAAGTATTACCGACACCATAAGCAACCAGTTTAGACACGAGTGCTTTATGCCACACCCAGTCAAATGCCTTGGAGGATAGCAACAACCTTGCTCTCAGCGAACCGGTGAATGCAACTGCTCCACCGCTCAGCGAGAAACGCCATCAGATCGCCGGTGGAATGGTGAGCACGGAAACCGTACTGGCGATCGCTGATCAACTCGTTGCTCTCTAAATACCTCATCAAGTTAAAATTTACAATGCTCTCCATGACTTTGGAGAACACTGAGCAGATCGCTATGGGCCGGTAATTTGCAGGATTCGTAGCCTCACCTTTTTTGGGAACAGGCTGCACATTGGAAATCTTCCAAGAAGTGGAAACTCCTGAAGTAAATGATAAATTAAAGAGATTGCGCAATGGACGAGCCAGTGTTGAGGCGCACTTTCTCAACCCATGGGCTGTAATGCCATCCGGTCCCGAGTATTTGTTGACATTGAGGTCTGGAAGCACTATTTTAACAGCTCGCGTTCGAAAATGCGTCTCAGGCATAGCATGAGATACACCATCGACCGCGGGCAGTGGTTGGCTACTCTCAGGAAGAGAGCAGTTTTCAGCAAACATTTTGGCTAATAAGTTTGCCTTATCAACCGAGTGAGTGAAGATCTGATCATCCTTGAGGAGAGTTGGAATAGTAGATCGCGTCCGATTCTTCACTCTCCCCACGAACGACCAAAAGTTCTTACTACCCTTATGGTATTCAAGAACTCTACGTCTAAGGCGCTGTTCGTAGAGAACTTTTTCGCGCTTTAGAGTGGCATTGCACCTATTTCTGGCCTGATTGCGCAGCAGTTTAGCATCAGCAGTTTTGTTTAAACGCCAATTCTTAAATGCTTCCTGTTTAGACCTGACTGCTTGTCTGCAAGTCGCATTAAACCAGGAATGGTCTTTTGGTTTAATGGAAATTCTTTTACTGGGTATGAAAGACCTTATACCAAATAAAATTATATTTTCTACCAATTTTGCTGCAGCATTTATGTTTCTATCTCTGAAACACAATTGCCAATTGAAACGGCTGAAAAAGCAGTTCAGTGCGTCCCAATTAGCCTTCTCATAAAGCCACACTTTCCGCTTCGGAGCTGGCTGGTGAGCGGATTGAAGACTAGAATATGGGAAGGTAGCAGAAATTGTAGCGTGGTCCGAATTACCAAGAGGTGCAAGAACATTCACATCATACTTGCTGTGATGTGAAGGTAGAAAAAGGTCCAGAATATTTTGGTTTTGCCCATCAACGCAGGGAAAGTGCATTGGTTCCTTCACTAATTGTGTCAAATTATTAGACTCAGCAAACAACTCAACATACAAACCCTCAGGTGTTGTGTGACTCGAATGACGTAGCCAATCGAAATTATGAACATTGAAATCACCAGCAACAACAATTTCACTGTTCGGATACGATTCCAGAATTTTAGAAATCGAATCAGAGAGACTGTCCAATTTATCAAAAGTTGGCAGCCTCCCTAGACCCGGGCTTCTATAAATGAAGCAGAAGTGCAGGATGTGCGACTGGATTTTGAACTTAACCCACATGGAGCTAAATTCGGCATCCGACGTGCAAAGGTGTTATTGACACTGGTACGCAACATCACTGCGAATGTATAAGGCGAGGCCTCTGTGTGGTAAAAACAATGGCAGTAAATGGTACCCCGGCATGTGAAAGTCCAGTGGATCTGCACCCTCAGACACCTGGGTCTCACCTAGTGCCATTATATGCGGTTGGTGAGTACAAATATGCGCATAGACCGCGAAGAAATTCGCCCTCAAGCCACGTACATTAGTGGAGTCTATGCGGAATTTTGTCATCGCCGCCCACTGTGGCGAAGTGTAAGGTCAGCCGTACAAGCGGCCATGCGTACGTCGCAAGCAAAGCAAAACGCGACAAGACAAGTATTTATCTTACCGAGCTTCAGCCCACGGTGCACTCACAGTCTCCTGCACACCTAACGGGACCAGGAAGAAGGAGGAGGAGTGAAAACCAACGAAATGCTGAGCTTTACTGCGGAGAGCATAAACATGTTTCTCTGCATTGCGTTAGATTGTCTATTTATTTGTTGTAATTTTATCCAGCTTTATTTATTTGTTATTAAGTATTAAGTTATTAAGTAGTGCACTATTGTTTGTTTGTTAAAAAGTGTTGTTTGGTGAAGCTTTATTGTTGTATTTTCGCAGCGTTTTCACTATTGTTTTGGATTTTATTTTCGCGAACACTGATTAAAACATGAATTGGCGGGCGCACCGTCCGCCTCCGTCCGCGGTCGCATCACAACTGCACAATATGTTCCGGAATAAAATATAACGAACCTTCTTGCCTCTTTCAATATCTTTATTCACCTTACAAATAGCTTATTCTAATATATGTATTTAGTTTGCTTATACAATTGGTAGTTGTACTAGAAATAATACAATGTCGTTGGTACCTCTATGCGTTTTAAGGTCACTGGAATTCTGCTGGGTTGTTGATATCTCACTGCGTTTATGACATCAGTGGTGTTCTTCTGGGTTGTTGATATCTCACTGCGTTTGTGAGATCACTGGTATTCTGCTAGGTTGTTGATATCTCACCGCGTTTGTGAGTTTTCGAGATCGCGGTTGGTTCACGGGTACGTTGATATTCCCACGGAGTTGCTTGTTCTGGTGTCTGCACTGACAGAAAGGTCTACAAGCCGCCGCGACCGTTCTCAGGTCTATCGGGTAAGTTTGCTTGCTGTAGCTTTCTATAGGGTAACACACCAGCCACTGTGTCTAAAACTTCTCTTTTCTAGTTTTACCCACGTTTGCCAAGGAACAGGAGGGCGTACAAGCCACTACAACTGTATATTTCTGGCACTATAGCAGAAGGGCGTACAAGCCACTGCGACTGTGTTTTTCTGGCGCTTCGAGTTTTGTAACAAGACGGCGTACAAGCCACTGCTTCTGGCGCTTTTAGTTTTTACGACAGGAGGGCGTACAAGCCACTGCAACTGCGTATTTCTGGCGCTTCGATTTTTGTAACAAGAGGGCGTACAAGCCACTGCGACTGTGTGCTTCTGGCGCTTGAGCTTTTACGTCAGGAGGGCGTACAAGCCACTACGACTGTGTATTTCTGTTGTTCAACTTTTGAATTTTTATAACTTAAATAAAGTACAGTACCTTGGCTTTTGGATGGGTGTTGTTGAACCGATTTCTTTGTGTCCAACCACCGGACGCACCCTTAAAGAAGGCCGTGCAGTACATGGAGTTAGTTTTGTCTACAAGAGTTAGTTTTGTGTTCTTCAGGACTGAACTGAACTGGTTGACATCCTGCTTATACCGCTCGCGGGTGTATCGTTCATCATCGTCGACGCAGTTCCATATCAGCTTCTGCATCATCGAGTTCAACTTCTAGGTCTCCGTAAGCGAAACTCTTGCGACGAGCACCCCCATAGGCGGCATCGGCAACCATCGGTACAAACTGACTGAGCATTTTAATTGCTTGGTAGAGGGCGCATACTGGTGACCATCCGAGATAGTCCCAATTCGTCAAGCTATCTAGATTCATCAAACACGTTGTAAACGTTGAACTAAAAGCGTTAATAAGACAAATAAAGGACTGGTAGAAAGCAAATTGAACCTTACCAACAGACGATTTCAGGAGCTCGAGAACCGACACGAACAGCTGTATAAATGACAGCTGAAGTGGGAACAGTTCAGACACCAAGAGCTTTGCGTCACTTGCATTTGGAGATTTCAACGTGCAGAGCAGTTGGCCTCGCGTGTAATGACGTGTAACGTGTTGGCCTTGGAGCTATACAGTTATCTTTTGACATCCATTACCGGAAGGGGAAGCTGAATGTAATCGCGGATGCACTATCCCGACACTCGCGGATGCACTATCCCGAAACCGTCGCTAGAATAACAACAGAGGAGACACGCGGGCAGCTCTGCAAATGGTTACAATCAAAGGTCAGAGAAGTGTAACAAGGTCCGGAGAAGTTCCCAGACTACACCTTGGAGAATGGGAATCTATACTGTCATATTCCGAATCGACTCGGGGACGAGGACTGCATGCCGTGGAAACTATGCATGCCTAGGACAATAAGAGACAGTTTTAAAGGCACCTCGTTTCAAAAAATTATATATTCTTAATATCTCATAAACCGTGCAAAATATTAAGGAAATATTATTATAGCGCCATTATTAACATTTTTACAAAAATGGGCTTGCCACGCCCAACCATAACAAAGTTAGCAATATCTCATGAACGGTATAAGGTATTGTGATGCAATTTTTCCACGATGTATCCGGAATCATTGAAAAAAATGGGCGTGTCGCGCCCACTCATACAAAAGTTGTCAATATCTTTTGAACGGTATAAGATATTAACACGTAATCACGTAAGATATTAACACGTATCACGAGGTATCTACGGGTATTACCAATTTTTATACAAAAAATGGGCGTGGTCCGCCTACTTACACAAAAGTTGTCAATATCCCTTAAACGGTTCAAAATATTAATGCGTAATTATATCTAGCAGTATCTAGAGACATTACAAAAACATTTGCCCGAAATGGGCGTGGTCCGCCTACTTATACAAAAGTTGTTAAATGGCGAAATTATAATTTTTTCAGTTACTCGGGTGTAGGATATTCAGATTTTGGCCAGGCCGAAGACAACACTTTTAGTTGTTTAATTTCTTTCGTAGGGTAGCCCTTATTACTAAAAAGTATTATAAATAATACTACGAGTATTAAAAAGATCAGTGCAATGTTGTTTCCGAATGATATCTTGTTGTGGGTCTAATAAGTTGATATGTTTGGTGTTGTTGAAATTAAGTTCCTTCATCATTTCCAATGAAAGTATCTCTTCGGATTTTTGTAGTTTGGAGGTTGGTTGTAGCAAGGCAGGTAATGGTATATAGGTAGTAATTTCTTTAGACGTGTATGTTCTGTTGGTAATGTTTAAAGTAGAGTTATGATATCGTATTACAAATGTCCCTTCTAGCTCCATTTTTCCGTTTTTATTACAGCTGATCCATTGAATTGATTTAACAGTAGAAGTCCTGGGGTTATTTCTTCGATCACGGGTATATGCAGGTTGTTTACCATTGTGCATCTTGGTACGCGGTTATTCATTAGTTTAGAAATGCATGAGGGGTTACTTATATCCACTAATGTTGTCATAAGGACATATTGATATGAGTTACATTTACATACTCATATTATTATATGAGTTACTATACAGTTTTCTTTGATTCCATATTTATGTTTTTTTTTGTTTATGGCAGATAGAACCAAACGCAGGGGATGCCCCTATCCATGCAAAGCATTCTTTGTTTTAGAAGGAAAAAGGTTAGGGGGAAGGGGAAAAGTGGGAATGGTGTCGATTTACACCTCTTTTAGAAGCATCGACGTTATAAGTGGGTGGGAAAACATGCGCAGGGAGACTATTCCACAACTTAACTGCTCGACCGAAAAACTAATTCTCGCGGTAGTGGGTAGTGCGTTGGAACGGGATCGAGACGTAAAAGGGGTGCACCGCTCTGGAAAGCCGAGTAGATCTGTTGAATACCTGAACTGAAGGAATCAGGCTGGCTATTTCAGAGGAACAATTACCATTAAAGTAACGGTAAAATAAGGTTACACACCCCACATCCCGACGAGATCCCAAGATTTCAATAGAGCTGGATACCCTACTGTCCGCTATAAGTTTTATCGCACGACCTTGTATACGGTCCAGAAGCTGAAGATATGCTTTTGGATCTCCCAACCAAATATGCGAGTTGGATATAAGTGGTGTAGATACAACGAAGGTCGGTTGAAGTGAAGTATTTCTTGCACCGCTTTAAAAAGCCTAAGCACTTGGCTGCTTCTTTCGACACGTCAAAAATGTGATCGTTCCAACGAAGATCGCATTGTATTGACATGCCCAAAACATCAAGAGCCTCCGACTCATTAATATCCACACCACCCATATTCAAAGGTGGGAAGTTGTCGCCCGCTAGACGCTTGTGAGTCAACAAACAGCATTGGGTCTTCCGCGGATTAAAATCGACCCGATTCGCTTGATCCTACTCGTGGATTTTATTGAGGTCAGATTGGAGTGTGTCATTCACACTTCAGCGTTTTCTATTGATTTCCAGAATAGAAGGGCGCCTGGAGAATGACTATGAATGACAAATACTGCTGTCATCAGCAAACGAGTAGACGGGGTTTGATGTCAATGACAGAAGGTAATTGATAAAAATCAGAAAAAGTGTTGGAGACAGGACAGGAATGCTGTGGAACTCCAGCATTAATGGAGTGCTCTTCGGAAGCAAAGTCGCCTATCACAACCCGAATAGAACGGCCGCTGAGGAAACTCGATATCCATCCAAAGCAACAACCTTACTCTCACCGAATTGGTGTGCACAACTGTTCCACCGCTCAGTGAGGAACGTCATCAAATCGCCTGTGGAGCGGTGAGCACGGAAACCGTACTGGCGATCGCTGACCAATTGGTTGCTCTCCAGATACCTCATCAGGTTAAAATTTATAACGCTCTCCATAACTTTGGAGAGCATTGAACAGATTGCTATGGGCCGGTAATTGGCAGGATTCGTAGCCTCACCTTTTTTGGGAACTGGCTGCACATTGGCAATTTTCCAGGAAGTAGGAAAAACGTAGAACGATAAATTAAACATATTGCGTAATGTTTCGTTTATGCATTTTAGTATGGAATTATATTCAATTTTATTTTGTCTTTCTTTTTCACAGGTTTAATTATCATAGTTTTACAGAGTTCCGTATGAGTTTCAGATAAATTTATAAGTAAAGGTTTCATCGTTTGATGCAATTTTTATTTGGGCAAATTCAAGTACTTCATCGATGTTCAAATATCTAAATACTTTCTTTATCAAAGATACCTTTTACAATGTCTAATTCATAGTTTGACAACATGTAAGAATTCACAATATTGGCCTTGGCCCAATGTATTACTTATTCAATGTTTATTAACTCTTCTTTATTTAGTCCTAACTTGCTTTTCATAATCATTATAACTTCCTTTTCGATTTTACTTTCAGATTTGAGAATTTTTAAAACTTCATTGGTCACAGTTTATTCTTTCTATAGTCATCCTAATAATTAAAAATTGTTGGTTATTATTTCTTAATGCATTATTGATTTTATCTGTTACTATATTGAAGTCGGCATGTTCTGGATTGCCAGCTATCCACTTCCAAGCGCTACCCATAAAGTCTAAAGATCTGTTTTGAATTTTTTGGTGGACTGAGGTTCTTTAAATGATTTTTAATGTTGGATAATTCATGGGTAAGGATTGTGTAAAAATAATGGTCGGGTTGTATTTTTGTCTTAATTGTAGATTCCATAATTTCAGTCTTCGTATTGTTTTACGTCAATGACGTGTAGTATCTTAAATGTACCAGTCTGGAGTTTGGCGCTGCCTGTATTTATCGTAACCATTTGAGAATTCGTGTAGTCCAAAATCTGGGGATCTGCTGTGCATGATGCTTCGAGAAATCTAGAATGACGCAATTTTTAATTTCTGATTAGGCTTTCATTGACTATTCTTCCTTTTTCTGTCAAAACTGCACTATTTCTATCTTCCCTGACAATGTCTTCAGCAAATGTTTTCGACAGTTTCGTACATAATCTTTTCTTCGTACGTAGATAACCTGTCGTGGTTTGTTTATTGTTGTTTTTGTTATGGTACTGTATGTCCTTTTCCTGTTTCTTGGTTAGCTTTTCTAGGTTACTTAGTCTAGTCTTTTCATAGTTATCTGGTGTGAACGTTCCGTCCAAAAAAAATAGATAGACTGGTTTTTTCCTGTTACCGAATGTATCAAGTGGTTGTATTCGGATAATGCTCGTTCTAGTAATTCTTCATAATGTCTGTGGCCTCAGTTTTCTTTGAAGCGACGCATTATTTCAACGGGTGTTGAATGGAACCTTTCCACCTGTTCATTTGTTTCGGCGGGCGTAGTATAAATGTCTATTCCTAGTTCGTCTTTCCACATGAATTTGTTTGAGTTTGAATTAGAGATGGTTCATTATCAATAACAATAAACTTTGCTACTCCGAATGAAAAAAATTATATCTCTTAAGGGTCGTCGTATGTCTCCTATTGCTCTGCTGTCTAATAATTTTGTCTTGGCGTATTTCGTAAATTTGTCTATTGCAGTCATAACGATTTTCTTGTCAGTCAGTAATATATCTATATATGTATTGAGTGTCCGAGGAAAGTTGGCAAATGCGTTTCGGTAAATTTTGGTTGATTCTTTCGTATAACAATTTCTTTGCATGTTGCACAAATTGTAGTTATTCTTTTAATTTTATTCAGCATTCCCGGAAAATAGTATTTCTGTGTTTTGTTTTCTAATGCGTCTATCTGTCTTTATTTTTTTCTGTGCGCGCGATTGTGTGTCTCGAGTATGATGTTTTCTTGTTCTTGGTCAGTTCCTGGATTTCCACCTTAAGCAAGGAAGGGAAAAAGAAAGGATACTTAAGGTAACCCACCCGTACGCCTTAAGCTGGGAAGAGAAAGGATAATACTATGCAACTTATTGTACCAAGGTTTGATATTATACCATCTTGTGATTCGGTCTACGCTTCGAACAGCTGTTCCTTCGACGTGATCAGATCTTCGGTTACCCTGGATGAAGCACTAATACTGTTTCTTAAATATCAACCTTTGAAAATATTAAACTCTTATTTGACGAGGTATTTTAATTCATATTACGTGATTGATGCTAACAGCTATAATTTTAAACTTAAAAATATTCTCATTCTTTGTATCCTTGTACGTTTAATTTTCACCTCATTAAATACTAACAAAATTTCTAATTCCCGTACTCCTTTACCTTTCGTGGCGTGTTAATTTATTGAATCGTCACAGTATACATAAAATTAATTGTAAAGATTTACACAAAAACCTTTCACTTAACTGTAATTCAATCTGTCGAAACTTTGTTTCTGAAAAATAACAAACTTCTCAAATAGCGTTCCGGAAGTAAATTTTTTCGAATTATCGGGATCTTAAATTTTTGTGGAACGCTATTTTTTGAGAAACGTTCCGAAACGAAGGAGAACGTTAAGAAAATTAATAACTAGAATATTAATAAATATAATTTTATCGTAGCGCAATAAATTAGTAATCATTTCCAATTTTAATAGCTTCCTTTGCGTGACGATGAAACCAGCCCTCCACCAGTACCGCCAAGATCAAATTATTCTTTCAGCACGCAGGTAACTCACAGTAAGGAACTCATAGAAAATAACAGATTACTACTGCCAAGTACAAGCTCCATTATTGAGAGAAAAAATTGATCTAAAGGTAAATATTCTATTGCATCAATGTCGCTGTCATCCGAAATATCGAAAGGTTTATCAAGTCAATTGATTAAAGTAGTACCAGACCCTCAGACTAGTTCGTCTGTCCTAACTACATGTTCCTCTGTAAATCCTATGACACAAACTTCTGTCAACATTCCAACCAGATATACAATGCCCACATCTTTAGAACGTCTTACGACTTCATGCTGTACTCGTCACCAAATAATAGAGGAGACATATGGGCATTGATTACGTTCGTAATCAATGAAATTTTATGCTCCTAGTGATAGTACTCTGTCAAAATAAACTGAGACGCTTCAACGTACAGGTACAAGTTTTAAAACTTTTATAGTCCTTAAAATATTTTAAAGTTGACTTTTTTAGTAAATCAAAGTAATAAGGTTAATAATAAGTCAGTATTTTTACAAAAATTTGCTTGGTTATGTTTGCAAATATATTCTCTCCTTAAAATTGTTAATTGGTAAGGCTGCATGTTTTTGGAATTTCAAATAATAATTTTATGTTTCAAATAGGAAGGATGTCACGTTTACAAACCCAAGTACAAATCAGATATAAAAGTTATGTGTAACAATGCTACAGAGATGAGATAAGGACTAATAAAAATTATTCTTAATCCGTAATGTTTCCACTAAATTTGAATAAATTATATTGAACATAAAACTAAAAAGTTTTTCTTAATTAAAGAGCTATGGTTAGTTAAATAATTGTTAATTTTAACACTTGGTGAAAAATTTAGCAGCGCAGCGATGCGGATAATGGTAAACAAAGAGGTAAATATTTCGAAATAAAATTTTCGGATTAGTTGGAAATTAGATCCAGTTGGGGATAATTTATTTAACGTTATGTTCCTTCGTTACTTACGCCTACCAAGTATTGTACAAAAAAATTTAGTAAGAAGGCTATCTTTGGCCCGGCCAGGTCTAAATACCATACACACGAAAATTTGAAAGACTCCTTTAGCCTTCTTGAAATCCTTTATAACCGTTAGAGTAGGCCATCCGTTTTAGAAGAATAAAATTCCGTCTTAATATCACCGTATGCAAAATGATATGGAAGAGAATATGTGGATGTGAATACTTAAATTCCCTTCGGAAAATAGTGTGGTAATGGTGCACCCATATATATGGTCCACGCGTCTATTTTTATGATGTATTATGGAACGAATTTCCGTCATCCCTCGTCAAATTTGTTCTGTTGAGAAACCGGTTTCGGCGTTGTGCCGAACTTCAGTGTCTTTTTTCGTTCTTCGAAGAACGAAACGCCGAAACCGGTTTGTCAACAGAACAAATTTGACGAGGGATGACGGAAATTCGTTCCAAAATACATCATCTTCCTACCCTGTCGGAAAAAGAATCGAACACCAAGAGCCTATTTTTATATTTTTATGAAGATTAACTTGATTTAAAGGATCTTGAGCAAAATATATATATCTACAACAATAGTTTATCTCGGAATTAGCGGTTGTTATAGCTGTGGCAATTTCCCAAAAAAACTAAAAAATGTGAAATAAAAATTTATGGTATTGTATGGTATGGTATGGAAGGCGCGTGACAGAGAAGTCACTTCTACTTAGGCCAGGTTTTGGCCCATTATGAGGGCCTCTGTATTTTATAGGAAACATTTTGAAGATAAATGATGAAGAATATAAAGAATAGAAGAGAAAGCTGAGAGAATAGAAAGAGTGAAAAATATAAAACTTAAGTCAATATAAACTTTTTAAAACAAACAATAAAATAGGTAGTTTCGCTCTTACGGGTCCACTCTAACATAAACGAATATGTTTTTGTTAATAACTTTCACTGTACAGACAATTATTACCGGTATTGTACGAACAATTAATACCAGTTTGACCTAAATATTCAGTGGAGTGAAAGTTAGTGGAGTATTTTGTATTTATTTATTTAACAATTGGTGTTGCATTAAGAGCATTGCTCGTTTATAGCAGAAAATAATAATGGACATGGACAATTACAATAAAACTTAAACTAGCCTAAGATTTTAAAATAATGGCTTTAGCCATAGAAAGTAGTTAGTATGAATAATTTAAATAATAGAGGGAATAGTAATAATATGAATAATTTAAGTAATAGAGAATCACACTGGATATGGTGATTAGTAGGATGAGACTAGAAAAAAAAGATGAAGTACGGTAAATCTAAATCAGGAAACATAGAGAAAGGGGATTTGCGTTTATTTCTCATCATATGCTGAAGAGGTATTTACTTAATGCTTAAAAATGCTCACACCACTAATTCATGTAAGATAAGGAGGCAGACCATTCCACAATCTAATGGTGTGTACGAAAAATAATCTTCCTGTGTTTAAATATTTATAACTTGGGATAACGAGATTTCTGGACCGACTAGATTGACCAAAATGTAATTTCTCATATAGATAACCTGGTTGCTTCGCTTAAATGAGTTTATGTAGAAAAACAAGGTTTTTACAATTAATATAGCTACTAAAATCACAACCAAGCAACCTATGCATAAGCATAGAGGAGGAAACTAATTTGCAGTAGTAATACCGCGTAAGTCAGAATCGGCAAAATTAAAAAATTAATTGCAATATAGTACAAGATAACGTCTCATTGCTACAGGAACGTCTTGCATTGAATACCGTAAATTGCGAAGAACGCAATATGATTTACTAACATAGACATTAATATGATCAGTACAAGTTAAGGAGGAGTTAATACATATACCAAGATTAACTATTTTATTTTTTAAAAAGAATCATCAGTTTTATTAGAGATAAATAACACACACATAAGACTTTGAAGCATTTAAGCGAAGATGATTACTATCAGCCCAGCTTACTATACAATAGACTTTAACTACTCATTTAGCTTATCACATAAATCAAATCATCCTGATCTGCTAGATCAGGATGGTTAGACAGATAAAACTGAACATCACCAGCATACGCATGTAAAGTGCACAATAGAAAAGATATAATTTAAAAACCAAACACAAAACCCTGCGTAACTTCAACAGAAACACATTTAAACTCAGAACAAACATTAATTTATTTCTGAAAACGATTACTAAGATGACATATAATTAGTTTAATAACACTAGAGGAGAAAAAAAGGAAGTCTGGAATTAATTTGCTCGGCCATTATAGCTTCACACACTTTATATAGTGCTGTAATTACTTATAGCACGATAATCCGAAAAGTTGGATGAGGAAGATTTCTTCGGATTAGGAAAAATATCCGCTAACTTCCACAATGATGGAAAAGAGGACGTGGTTAAAATGTAATTAAAAATAGCTGTAAGAGAATATATAAGGCAGGATAAGCTTTATAAATTTAATATTATAGAAATACCATCAACACCAATCGCTGCGGACTTCATGATACACGTTAAAAACTTCATGTTCAGTAACACAGTTAAAACCAAATCTGGTAGCATTTTCATTTCATCACTTAAATTTACTTCTAGTTTCTCGTCTCCAACATTGTGGTAGTTAGCCAAGAAATATTTATTTTAGGCATTTGGATCCAATTTACAGTCATTCATTCTTCTTAGTCTTAATGCCCATACTCAGCAGGTTTTGCCAAAGCTGAACAGAAGAGTGCCTAGAGTTGAATTTAGATTCAAAATACTTCCGCTTTGAGTTTCTTGTAATCAAACTTGCAGCGTTACGCGCACTTGTATAGTTCACCCAATTGAACTCGTCCTATTTCACTTTGTATGAAGTCTATTTTTCCAACGTATAGCATTTTTAACAGGACTAGTGAACCATGCGCACCACATATTCGCTACCCCAACAGTTCGCACTGGTACAACGGAATCAAATAGGTCACGAACAACATTACACAAAAAAAATTTTGTCATCTATGGACTGACAGCTCCACAGCCAGGTTCAGTCGAAACTACTTAAAGAATAATATAGATGCGTGTAGTTTATAGCATTATAATCTCGAAAAGAAAAAGAAGTTGAAATAGGCGTAGTATTTAATTTAAAATCGAAGGAGCAAAAAAGATCATGGTCAGAAATAAGTGTAGCTGGCATATACAGTAACTTTAGAGATAGATCAGAAACAATAGTCAAGCAAATTTGGATTTGTATTATTTCCCAATTGGATCGGAACAGTTTCATTGACAATTAATAGACCATTCTCATTGATTGTTTGTAAACTAGCTAGCTTGATTTTATAGCGTAATTTGAACCCAGCTAGCTTAATTCTTTGATTGAAATAGTAATGTATATTTTTCAAAAAATTTGTTTTTTCATCAATTTTACAAAGAAGTCCCTGCATCCTCCAAGGCACCTCAAGCCAAAAAGATCTCTCATCACCTAAGAGGTATCCCAAATAAGGGACGTGAATCTTCAACGAGACGTTCATCAGCTGCCAAATATTAGGCTCATACTGTGTCGTCAACGTTTCAGATTCATGACGAGAATCTTTTGAATTTTGAATCCAGCTAGCCTGGTTTTTTTAAACATTGGTTGTTTAACCAACTTTTATAAAAGTCAATATTTCCTAGCGTATAGATTGTTTTTTGTGGAGTGAGGACAATTTTAGAACTGTTTCTAATTCCACCAACATCGAATCTATACAATTTCCTGTTTACGAAAATTACGTAAAACTACCTACACCTGGATGGCCTGTCAGTCGCGTGAAGTACGTAATTCCGTTTCTGCTTTGTCGGAAAGTACCCAAAGAAATAACTATTTGCAAAAATATCTAAACATATCATCTTCTAACCTGTGTTTTTTTAAGTAAAAATATATATATATCTCAACATCTTTACATATTCAATATCCTCCAATACATTAACATCTTTATATATATTTTTACTTAAAAAAACACAGGTTAGAAGATGATATGTTTAGATATTTTTGCAAATAGTTATTTCTTTGGGTACTTTCCGACAAAACAGAAACGGAATTACGTACTTCACGCGACTGACAGGCCATCCAGGTGTAGGTAGTTTTACGTAATTTTCGTAAACAGGAAATTGTATAGATTCGATGTTGGTGGAATTAGAAACAGTTCTAAAATTGTCCTCACTCCACAAAAAACAATCTATACGCTAGGAAATATTGACTTTTATAAAAGTTGGTTAAACAACCAATGTTTAAAAAAACCAGGCTAGCTGGATTCAAAATTCAAAAGATTCTCGTCATGAATCTGAAACGTTGACGACACAGTATGAGCCTAATATTTGGCAGCTGATGAACGTCTCGTTGAAGATTCACGTCCCTTATTTGGGATACCTCTTAGGTGATGAGAGATCTTTTTGGCTTGAGGTGCCTTGGAGGATGCAGGGACTTCTTTGTAAAATTGATGAAAAAACAAATTTTTTGAAAAATATACATTACTATTTCAATCAAAGAATTAAGCTAGCTGGGTTCAAATTACGCTATAAAATCAAGCTAGCTAGTTTACAAACAATCAATGAGAATGGTCTATTAATTGTCAATGAAACTGTTCCGATCCAATTGGGAAATAATACAAATCCAAATTTGCTTGACTATTGTTTCTGATCTATCTCTAAAGTTACTGTATATGCCAGCTACACTTATTTCTGACCATGATCTTTTTTATATATATATATATATATATATATATATATATATATATATGAAATGAAATCCGCTGACCATTGCCGCAAAGTTTACCTCCTCCGGAAACACAATACCATGCACCTAGCACGCCAATGGCAAAATAAGAGGGGATGTGCAGAATGAAAACCTGTCATTCGTCCGTTCGTCAGTTATTACTTCTTCACAGTCCAGAAAAACAAAACTAAATTACATAATTTTTAGTCAAAAATGATGTCTTAAATAATATATAATTTTGCGGGAAGGTGTCTTAGGGGTGGTTGTTTACACAACAATAACCTTGTGTTGAAAGCCGGTAGGAAATATTTTATTAATTATACAAATGAGATATTTGTAATTTGTAATTTATTTATTTCCAATCTACCGGGCAAGCCCTTACAGATTACATTAAAAAATAATATACATTTATTTAAGTACTATATAAAATTCCCTCCAGCTGTAACCTGAATCTATACCTTACCATACCAAATTCAACCAGGCTGGCAACACTATTACAGTGCTTTAAACACCTTGAAATGGGCTCATTGCACCCTTAATTGGTTCTATGACTTCCAGTATGGAATAATAATGGATCTCTAAGTTGGAGAGCAGGAACGCGGAACGGAATAAGAGCCAGTAATTCTGAACAGTTGATATTACAATCGATTAAGTCTTTGACGAATAAAATATTGATTAGCTTACGCCTTATAGAGAGATTCTGAAGATTCAGCAGGCGACATCTATCCTCATAATTGGGCATTTTTTCCCAATCGTAGAGATGCTGTAGAGCAAACCTTGAAAAACGCTTCTGAATGCTCTCGATTCGAGGAATTGAATTCAAGTAATAAGGATCCCATATAACGCTGGCGTATTCTAAAATGGGTCTCACTAAACTAATAAATAGTGTCTTACACGTAAAATGATCCGTGAAATCCCTCGAATTACGCTTCACAAAACCCAATAGTGAGTTGGCTTTAGAGATCATGTAATCCTTATGGGTACTAAAAGAAAAGTCCTCATCAAAATATATACCTAGGTCTTTACATTGGCAGACTCTCTGAAAGGTAAGACTAGAATCGTGGGTGTAGCAAAATTTAATCGGGTTTTTACGCCGGGCGAAAGTTAATACTTTGCATTTGTCAAAATTTTGATTAAGATGGTTACATTCGAACCAATTAGTAAGTGAGTTAATGTCTGCTTGGAAATCTATGCAATCCTTAACAGCCTTAACTGACCGAAAAATTTTTAGGTCGTCAGCATATAAAGTTTTTCTGCAGAAAGAAAAAGTATTCGGCAAGTCATTTATAAACAGATTAAAAAGCAAGGGACCCAAGTGGCTTCCCTGTGGGACACCCGACTTTGCCGCAATGGGTTCAGAATAGTATCCCCCGATTTTAACGTATAAAATCCTATTGGTTAAGTAGGAGTTAAACCATTTCAAAATTGTGGAGTGAAACCCTATATTCTCATGTTTATATATTAATAAATTGTTCGGTATGCTGTCAAATGCTTTGGAAAAGTCAGTCTATAGGACATCGACTTGTGATCCATTTTCTATAGCATTAACGCAAAAATTTGAAAAAATAGCGAGATTCGTGGACGTAGATCTTCCAGCAAAGAAACCGTGCTGTTGATCGGATATAACATTTTTCGTTAATGTAAATAGTAGCTTACTGACAATTTTGTCAAACAACTTAGGTATAACCGAAAGTTTAACAATAGACCTATAATTTGTAATTAAATGTTTAGGCCCCGACTTAAATATTGGCGAGATAGAGGCAAGCTTCCACTCATCGAGAAACTCACCCAGAAAAAGGGATTTACTAAATATAGAATATAAAGCAGAGTGTAATGAGGAAGCACAATTTTTCAGAAAAATCGGAGGTAGCAGATCGAAGCCCGCACCTTGCACCTTTCTTACAGTCGAGCTCCGTCATCGATTGTAGTACTTCCTCGCCAGTTATGCATAAAGAGCCAATGTCAATAGATTGAGGTAACCGTGAGGACAAGAATTCTTCACGAAAATTGTCTTCCCAATTATACACCGAGCCAAAGTGGCTTGCAAAAAGGTTATATATACATAAAAGAGGATATATACATATCTAACAGATACATAGTTTTAGAATTTAGACATCAAGTAACTACCAATTCACTTGGATTGGTGGAACACTGCGCTTGTCGATGTCCCAGTGGACAATATACTTTAATGAATAACTAACTCATAAAGTAGCCATTAACTTGGAGCCAGGGTGACGTTTGTGAGGATTTACTCGCTCTTATCACCGTTTTCGCTCCCTCGTCGTGGGTCTCTATAGCATAAAGCTCGTAAAGAGCGTTTATGCTCTCTATAGCTTCACGCATAGGTTGATGTATAGAGCGCCTTTTGCCGTCCTTCAACATATCAACCAGATTCCGTATATGCTCTCCCAATCGGCAGAAAATTGTTTGGGTTAGTATATAATCATTAGTTTTATCACTTACCATCGCCGGTGACTTTTCAGCTTGTGCGTCCATGCTGTACATAGGGCTAGAGGAATTTGAACTCGCCAGATTTTTTTCCTCTGCACTCACCTTCAACGGCGAACGACCAATACGACTGCTTCGTTTGAACGGGTCCGCTAGATCGATGCGATCCTCTGTTGATTGGCTGCTGATGGATTGCATGCCTCCGCCATTTTGCTGCAGTTCAATAGTTTGGGCGTTGCCTTCTACTAACGTTTGCTTTTTCCCAGTATGTGATATTGGTGCCGTGTGTGTGTGTGTGTGGTTTTTTTTTTTAAATGAGGTGGAAAGCATCAAAAGCCAATGTGCGAGACTTTAACACGCTAAAGCCACCTCCCCCAGGTCTGACTGTCCTCCCAGAACTACCGTCAAGTATTACGTCGGGAGGCAGAGGGAGCAACAAGCTCAATCACGGGATAGTCCGTCTGTCCCTGTCCGACAAGTCACTCAGTGTCCCTATCGTCTTGGTTCAAGGCCCCAACTGAACCAGTCATTCTACCAGTTATCCGCGCTCTCTCAGTGCTCCTCAGCTTCGCATATAAGCAGGCAGCGAATCGGCATATGGCTGTCCATGTTGCCTCCGAGGACAGCATCGCGTCAACAAGATTTGTTGCGTTCAGTTCTGAACCATGAGTGTCGCTGACCAATCTCCTTTCCGCAGCAAAGCGCGGGCACGTAAACAATAAATGCTGCGGGTCTTCCACCACGTGCGGACATGCTGGACAAAGCGGCGAATCGTCATTTCCGAATCGGAACAAGCTACTCCGAAAAACGCCATGGCCCGTGAGGAACTGTGTTAGGTAGAAGTTCAGCTCCCCGTGCGTGCGACTAATCCACTCTTTAATGTTTTGGATCAGAGTGTGTGTCCACCGCCCTTTGTTGAACTCGTTCCATCGCCTCTGCCACATTTCCAAGGAAAGTGCTCTCTCACGTGGTACGTCAACACCCAAGTTCTTTTTTGTGTAGCAACGTTGAGCCTCATGCGCCATGATATCCAATGGGATAATGCCAGCCAGAACAAACGCCGCATCGTCAGAGACTGTACGGTGTGCGGTTATTATGCGCAAGGCGCTAAGCCGATGGACTCTTTTGTGAGCTTCCAATTAGCCACAGTATTTAAGGATTCGGCCCAAATAGGCGCCACATACATCAAAATTGACGTGGTAACTCCAGTCAGGAGCTGTCTCTTACTGCCTTTCGGGCCACCAATGTTTGGCAACATCCGCGCTAGTGACGCGTGACAGCCAGCGAATTTATTGTTGCCTCTCCCAACTTTAACTGTGCCACTTCCACTTTTTGCGACTGCTTATGAGTACCATTTCGGTCTTATTTTCTGCCATCATCAAGCCAGTTGCGTACCTTTTCCACGGCCATGTGCGCCTTTCCTTGGATTTGGCTTATATGTTTGGCCACCACCACTACAGCCAAGTCGTCAGCAAAGCCGATGGTGTGGACTCCTACAAAACCGGAAGTCTTAGAACTCCATCATACATTAAGTTCTATAGCAGGGGTCCTGAAACTGAGCCCTGAGGAACGCCAGCTGTTATGGTATAGCGCTTTATTCCCGTGTCACTGTCGTAGAGTACATCGTAGAACTGATCGTAGTACACTCTGCTGCTGAAGTGTGTGTGTGTGTGTGTGTGTGTGTGTGTTTTTCTCATGAGGGGAAAGCGTCGAAAGCCTGCGTGCGGGACTTTAACCACGCTAAAACCCCTCCCCCATGTCTGTCAGTCCTCCCGGACCTACCGCTAAGTATTACGTCGGGAGGCAGAAGGAGTTTAAACTCAAACGTTCGTATCTGTCCAATTGTAGACAGTCATCTAGCCCTAACGTCTCAGTTTACACCCCGTTAGTCCGTCAAGTACTGTCTCCTTGTCCCGCTGACATCAGACTCAGACATCAGACATCAGATGTGCTTTTTTTTTAATATGAGGGGAAAGCATCGAAAGCCTCCGTGCGGGACTTTAACCACGCTAAAACCCCTCCCCCAAGTCTGACAGTCCTTCCGGAACTACCGTAAAGTATTGCGTCGGGAGGCAGAGGCAGTATTAAAGCTCAATAGTCTATCCCCGTACGTCTGTCCCCGTCCTAATTAAAAAACACGTCTGTCCAAGAACTACTGCCCTACCGTCGGAAATTTATACTGGTCTCTGCAGCAGATCTTCTTAATCTTTCGGCTGCTCGTAGTCTGGCATATATGCGCGCTGTTACTTCAGAAATCACCTTCCAATTTGCCTCCGACACTAGCATTGTACCATGTTCGTTGGGTTTAGCTCGGAGCCATTCAATACATTAAGTATTTCTCTCTCCGCGGCAAAACGGGAGCACTTGAATAGCACGTGGTGTGGGTCCTCATCCTCGTTGCACTCTGGGCAGATAGGTGACTCATCATTTCCAAATCGATGCAGAGAACTCCGGAAGGCCTCATGGCCCGTCATGAATTGAGTCAGGCAGTAGTCCAATTCACCATGCTGTCGACTTATTCACCGTTCTATATTTGGGATGAGGGTATATGTCCATCGTCCCTTAGACGACTCGTTCCAGCGCCTCTGCCACTTTTCTATGGAGACTGCTCTCTCGTGGTTGCGTACTTCATCTGCATCGCTCGTTGAACAACAGCGCCTAGCTTCGTATACCATTAAATCGACAGGCATCATGTTTGCCAAGACAAAGGCCGCTTCCTCCGATACTGTTCGATGCGCGCTGATTACGCGTAGAGCGCTCAACCTATGCAGTCTTAGGAGTTGCCTTCTGGTTCCCTTCATCCTTATGGATTCAGCCCAGATAGGCGCCGCATAAAGCATAACTGATGTTACTACGGTCGCCAGTAATCGACGTTTACTGCTCTTAGGGCCACCCACGTTCGGTAACATTCGCGCTAATTTGCAGTTCTCGGTGGCTCGGTGGTTTAGTGTGTGGCACACTAGCCATCGATTTTCCGGGGACGTGGGTTCGAGTCCCGCCGTGTGCATGGGTGTCAACTTTTCTTATCGTGACGTCTCAATTTCTAATGCGTACTTAAGGCCTCGCCTAGCGCTACTTGTGAAATTAAGAACCATTCGTTGACTCCGGCAGTGTTTGCAATAATAAAGCAAAATAGCTGTTCGTAGAAAGCTTTGCTTCGCAACACTTGCCGGAGTCGAATTAGTAGAATGCGAAAAGTTCCCTTTCCCTTCCTCTCCCACTATCCCCCATTCCCTCAGTAGCCAATCATGAAAAAAGAGATTGATCTCTTAAGGGCTACTGCTAGAATCTGATATAAAAAAAAAAAAAAAAAAAAAAATGCTGCATAGCGGGCCGATGCTTTCTTACAGACGGTCTCTATATGGTGTCGGAAGCAGAGGCGATCATCCACCATTACGCCGAAGTATTTGATTGCTCGCTGCGATTTTATGTTGACATCGCCAACGTTCAACTGTACGGTTTCGACCTTTTTGCGGCTACTGATAAGAACTGCTTCCGTCTTGTGCTCTGCGAGCTCTAAACCAACTGAACTCAACCACTGTTTAATGCGTGCAATGGCTGTATTTGCTTTCTCTTGGATTTGCTCCATTGTTTAGCCACCACCACAACTGCAATATCGTCGGCAAAACCGATGACATGCACTCCTTCAGGAGCAGGAAGCCTTAGCACACCATCGTACATAATATTCCACAGGAGAGGACCCAGCACTGAGCCTTGAGGAACGCCGGCAGTTATGCTGTACTTTTTGAGCCCATCATCGCTGTCATATAGCAGTGTTCTGGCGCTAAGGTAGCTATTAATTATCCTTTGCAGATACACAGGTACCGCTTTTTCTCTCAAAGCCTGCATGATGTGCCACCACGATGCCGTGTCAAAAGCGTTCTTTACGTCTAGAGTGATCACAAACCAATACTCCTTTGTTCCACCTTTCCACCTCGTACCGTGGATTGCATTCTGTGCTATTGAGATGACTGCGCTGAGAGCACCTACCGTGGAATGCCCTCTTCGGAACCCGTGCTGGTTTTCGCTGATCCCCAATGGACCCTTAGTGAAAGGCAGTAGCCTCTCGTATATTATTCTCTCGAGCACTTTGCCAACGGTGTCGATGAGACAAATAGGTCTGTATGAAGACGGTTCGCCAGGTTGTTTGCCGGGCTTTGGCAACAGAACCAATTTTTGGATCTTCCAGACTGACGGGAAAACTCCTTGCCTCATACAGGACTGCATCACTTCTGCAAAGCAACTCGGCTGGTTAAGCAGAAGTTCCTTTAGAGCTGCATTTGGGACAGCGTCGGGTCCTGGAGCTTTTTTTATTGCGATTTTCCTTGCAGCCTTATTAATTTCTTCAGGCGTTATGACCAACTCATTCAGCTCTTGCATCTGAATTCAATAGAATTCTACGCTCTGAGTGCTGCGGAAATAATTGCGTTACTATCCGCTCGAGCAAAATTGGGCATCTCTCCTGTGTGCGATGATGCATTATAACCTTATACGCGTCACCCCACGGATTCGCATTTGCCTCTCCGCATAGGATCCGCATATAGTCTATCTGTTGCCAGTCTACAGCGCTGAAAACGTTGTCTTGCTTTTAAGCAATGGCTGCGAAGAATTGCAATCTCCTCGTTCCACCAGTAGACAGGCCTTCCTCGTGTTACTGCTCTCCGTCTAGGCATCGCTGCGTCGCATGCCCTTTTCAACTGCATGGATACTTGTATGGCTTTCTCCTCGGCTCTCAGTGGATAGTCATGCCTCTCCGCGAACACTTGATTGTTGATTGAGCATCCTTGCGTCTAGATTATTCGCTTTCCATCCACTCTGGAATTGGCTGATGCTACCCTCTCTGCGTGAAGCCATTTCTACCTTTGCAATTATTGCTTGGTGATCGCTAAAGGTGAACTGTTCGCTAACCTGCCAATCAATGTGTTGCACCAACGAGCTGCTAGCGAAGGTAATGTCGATCACCGACTCTCTACCATTTTTGCGAAAGGTGCTCACAGACCCCGAATTAACCAGCACGATGTCTAGCGCTGCGAATGCTTCCAATAAAATTCTCCCTCTGCTGTTGGTGCATTTACTGCCCCACTCCGTGGACCAGGCATTGAAGTCTCCTGCTACGATGACAGGATTACGGCTGCGAGCATCTGCTGCAACGTTTGACACCATATGTGTGAATTCATCACTTGTCATACTAGGTGCAGCATAACAGCTGAAAAAATGTATTCCGGCCACCATAGCGTATGCGAAACCACTGCAAGAATGTTGTTGAACGCTTTGTATAGAATGCCGCCCAAATCGCTGCCCTTTTCGTTGCATCTGTAACACACAGGCTGCTGTCAGGTATTCTATATGGCTCTGAAATAATGGCCACGTCTGCCCTCTCCTCAGAAATGAACTGCTTCAGCAGATCTTGTGCAGCTTCACAGTGGTTGAGATTTATCTGAACCAGCTTCATTTCTGCTGTGCTTCCATAGCTCTTCTATACGCATGACATCTGCGACTACTTGTAATGTGGTCGTGGGACTCATTTCCGGCTTCACATGCAATTAGGCGAGTTCTGGCACTCATTGATGTAGTGGCCTTCTATGCCGCAGTTTCTGCAACGCTTTGAACGATCAGTGCTTTTGCAGACCTTGGCTATATGGCCAAATTCGAAGCACCGGAAGCATATAAGTGGCTGCTTTGATTCTCGTAATTGGCAGACCGCCCAACCAATTTTAATTTTACCGACTTTTAGAGCTTTAATCGCTGTTTTTACTAGCAAACTGATCAAAGCACTTTTTGCTCCGCGATACGAATTTCGCAATAATTTGACCGCATTATCTGTGATGTCACTGTATTCTTTCTTAAACGCTGTCACTATATCCTCTTTCGTTGTGACTTCGTCTAAATCTCTACATTCTAAAAGTACCTCTTGTGATAAGGATCTCACTTCGGCTTCACTGCCTAAGAAGGACGACATCATCTCCTTGCATTTGCTGGAATCGGCAGAGCTCTTTCCTTCTAGTTCCAGTAGCATCTCTCCTTTCTGCGTTTTGCGGACTCGACGCACACAGTCGCCGACCTCCTTAAGGCTGGGCTCATCTTTGACTTTCCTGAGGATATCAGCGTAGCTCCCCTCGCCTCGCGAAGCTATAATAATTGCCTCCGGTTTTAATTTTACACCTTTGGTTTTACTAGGAGTCTTTCTCGCCACTTTGATCCAATCTGCTTCTTTTCTTTCCTCTTGAGTGATGGCAGCACTCGCTACGCTATTTGTAGTAGTTTACTATTTTTCTTCTGTTGCGTGTCTTTTGTATTTGCCTCCACTAGGTCTTTACACCCGCCTTCACGAATTTTTTTCGCGGATGATTGAACCGACATCTTTTCGTTTCGCATGCGTTTCACTGCGATATCTTTCGTCTGCTTGAGGAGCGGTGAAGTCTGCGAAGAACGCTCAATTAAACATTTACTCACGTGCTCTCTTGACATTGTCCCACGCGAGTCTTCTTCATTTGCTTCATCGTACAGCTTCATTACGCTGTCCATCAAGATCCTCATCGGCTGATGTATTGTGCGGCGAGGGGTGCCCGTGGTCGGTATCACTTCGGACATCATTGTACTCAACTCGCGAATTTTGCAGCTCGAAAACACTTCGAAACCCATCTGGAGAAAGCGACGGAGGAGAGGAACTCGAACGCGCACTCTTTTTCGTCTATAATCTTTATCGGCGATCGACCAATACGCGTACTTCTTCTAAACGCGCCAGCCATAGATAGATCTATGTAGCTATCACTGTTTGCGACATTGCCCTTCTCTTTCGGTGCTGAGCCCTTCACAGCAAACATTGCTGTGAAAGCTTAAGAGCGAGCTCTACACACCCTGTGGAGCAAACAGCCTAATAGTATGCAATGGAACTTGCTCTTTTTGCTAACCAGGAAACACTGTGCTAGTTTCAGTTTAAGGAAACCCTGTGCACCAACCATTTTATCTAGCAAACAGGTGTCAAAGCTGTTGTCAGATCTTTTTATTTTGTTTATACTTCTCCCCTTGAATGACAAACAAAACCGCGGGAAACTGATATAAACAAACTCAGAAAAGACACCTTGTCTCACTATATTTGAGGAAAGCACAATATTTAATAAATCACTTCAATTCGTGTCCCAGTCGGCCCACGCCACTAGTACTTGTAACGTGAGACCACACTTTCGCACTTAAAAACTTTCGCCTGCTATAACCGGCGTATAACTCCTAAATCAAACACTTTCTAAGAGCTACCGAAAAACACATCTGCACTGTCAGAAATCAATCATGTCATTTGTGTGTGTGTGTGTGTGTGTGTGTGTGCGTGTGTGTGTTTTTTATTTATTTTTTTTTAATGATGTGTAAAGCATCGAAAGCAAAGGTGCGAGACTTTAACACGCTAAAACCACCTCCCCAGGTCTGTCTGTTCTCCCGGAACTACCGTCAAGTATTACGTCGGGAGGCAGATGGAGCTTGACAGCTCAAAAGTCACCAATTAGAGTTCGTCGCAAAACAGTTTGTCGTCTTTATTGCCCTAACGTCATTGTATTGACATATCAGCCAGTCAATTCAGTAGCTCTCCTAGCTCGCTCAGCATTTCTAAGCTTTCCGCATATTTGCGCAGATACCTCGCGGACTGCTTCCCACATTCTTTGCGATGTCAGCGCCGCCTCCACAATGTTTCTTGGCGAGACCTCCGACCTATAGTTGCCTTTCAGCATATTTTGTTCTTCCACGAATCGGGGGCAAATGAAAAAGACGTGATGTGAATTCTCTATTTCATTCACGCACGCAGGACAAAAGGGCGAGGCATCATACCCAAAGCGGTATAGGCAGCTACGAAAAACTCCATGGCCCGTCAGAAACTGCATAAGAGGAAATTTCATTTCACCATGCGATCGACTTATACATCTTTCAATATTTGGGATCAGAGCGAATGTCCAACGACCCTTGTTTGAAGCATTCCAACGGGTTTGCCACCTTTCTACTGAGAGTAAACGCTCTCGCTGCGGGTATATCTCAGCGCCAGTACTTTTCGCTGCATACATTCGATGTGCCTCATGCCTGCCAACACAAACGCAGCTTCGTCGGAGACAGTTCGATAAGCGCTGATCACGCGCAAAGCATTTAGTCGGTGAACTCTTTCAAGCTGCTTCCTATTCGACTTCATTTTTAGGGAGTCTGCCCAAATTGGAGCGGCATACATGAGCACTGATGTTACCACATTAGATAGCAACATTCGCTTGGTGCTTTTCGGTCCACCTATGTTCGGCAGCATCCTGGACAGGGCCGCGTAGCACTTCGAAGCTTTTTTGCAGACATACTCTGCATGCTGTCGGAAACTAAGGCGGTCATCAATAAAAACGCCCAAGTACTTTATCGCTCTCTGCGATTGGATGGTAGCACCTCCCACTCTCAGTTGCACTGATTCCACTTTCTTGCGACTACTAATAAGGACGGCTTCCGTTTTTTGCTCAGCAAGCTGCAAGCCAACCGAAGTTAGCCACTGTTGAACCATCGAAACAGTAAGATTTGCTTTTTCCTCCAGATCTGACACTTGTTTTTCTACCACTACGACAGCCAAATCGTCCGCAAAACCGATTACTTTGGCTCCTTCAGGAACAGGCAACCTGAGAACGCTGTCGTACATGAAGTTCCAGAGTAGTGGACCCAATACTGAGCCCTGTGGAACGCCAGCAGTCATGTTGTATTTTTTCGCCATCGTCAGTGTCGTATATTAAGATTCTGTTGCTAAGGCAGCTCATAATAATTCTCAGCAGGTAATCTGGTACGTTCTTCGCCAGTAGTGCATTAATGATATGCTCATTCCTAACGTGTAGCGTGATTACTAAGCAATACTTTTTGCTTCCTCCTTTCCACCTGGTTCCTTTTATGGCCTCCTTCGCCACAGATATCACTGCACTAAGGGCATCAATAGTTGAACGGGCTCTTAAAAAACCGAACTGGATGGCGCTAATACCTTGATCTCCTTCAGTAAAAGGCAGAAGCTGCTCATAAATTATTCTTTCAAGGACCTTTCCAACAGTATCCAAGAGACAGATCGGTCTATAAGAGGACGGCTCGCCTGGCGGCCTTCCAGGTTTGGGCAGCAATACCAATTTTTGAATTTTGCAAATCGCCGGAAAAACTCCTTGCCGCAGACAGGATTGCATGACAGCAGCAAAATGTAGTGGGTAACTCAAAACAGCTGTCTTCAACGCTGCGTTTGGGACAGAATCCGGACCTGGAGCTTTGTTGTGCTGTATTCTTTTAGCCGCCAAAAGCACTTCTTCGGATGTCACGACAGCATTAATATTGGCTGGCACTCCCAGGAACAGATTTCTGCGTTACCGTTGCTGTGGTAATAAGGTAGCCACAATTTTTGAAAGAAGTAATGGACACCTTTGCTGGTTGCTGGCTCTTATTATTCCCATGACTAACCTGTATGCTCCGCCCCAGGGATTTGAGTTGGCTTCCTCGCATAATCTTTTAAAACATTGCGTTTTCGAGCTTCGAATGGCATTTAGGAGCCTTTTTCGTTCCCTTGAGAACTCACTTTGAAGAATAATTCTCTCCATCGCCTGTTTGCAGCGTTGATAACGTCGTCTCGTCTGCAAACACCGAGCGCGAAGAGCTCCAATTTCGGCATTCCACCAATAGGCAGGCCGGCCACGATTTGTTGCCTTCCGTCTGGGCATAGCAGCATCACATGCTTTCGCTAATTGTTTTGCGAGCTGCGCGGCCAGCTCCTCCGCTTCCTCCGGCCACTCATGGTCATCGGCGAACATCATATTAAAAAGTTCTTTGTCCAGAGCGCTCTCCTTCCATCCACAATGTGTTTGGCGAACCCTGCTTGCTCTAAGTTCATTCTGCCGTTGGACGTCTATCACTATTGCCTGATGGTCGCTGAATGTGAACTCCTCACTAACTTGCCAATTTGTGTTCCGCGCCAGTGTGCTGCTGACGAACGTGACGTCGATCACTGACTCCCTATAATTTCTACGGTAGGTGCTTGTCGAGCCAACATTTGCGAGCACAATATTTAGTGTCGAGAAGATTTCTAACAAGATCCTTCCCCTCGAGTTGGTGTATCTACTACCCCCTTCAGTCGACCAAGCATTGAAATCCCCGGCAACAACTACAGGACTATTGTTTCTTGCGTCGTTCGAAATGTTCTTGACAATTGCCTCAAATTCAGCTTCTGTCAGACTAGGCGCTGCATAACAGCTGTAGATGAGAACTCCTGCCACCACGGCATAAGCAAAACCATTACTAATTTGCTGACTGATTTTCTGCACCGGGTGTTTTCCGCATGACCATATTGCCGCTTTTTTGGTGGAATCAGTGATCCATGAGTTGCTCTGCGACGTTCTGTACGGCTCCGATATAATGGCCACATCCGCCCTCTTCTCTCGCACCATCTGCTCGAGCAGGTCTTGAGCTGCTTCACAGTGGTTAAGATTTATTTGTATGAATCTCACTATTTTTCTATTTCGACTGCCTTCTGGTATGCGGCACATAGTCTACTACCTGTTACGTGGTTCACTGTGTCTGTACCATTTTGCGCACATATTAGACATTTGGCCTCTTTACTACAGTTCCTGGCAAAATGTCCTTCCTCTCCACATCTTACGCACAGCTTCGAGCGGTCGATGCCTTAACACGCCGATGCCATATGACCGAATTCCAAGCATCTAAAGCATTTAATCGGATGGCTTGATTTGCGCAACCGACAGACAGTCCAGCCGATCTTAATTTTCCCTTCTTTTAAGGCTTCATTGGCCATTGCTACAGGAATACTAACTATAGCTGTCTTAGTGCATCTGTAAGCATTGCGCACTGATCTCACAGCTCTGTCGCCAATCTCTCCAAAATTTATTTTTGAACGCCAGCATAATATCCTCTTTCGTTGATATTTCGTCGAGGTCTTTGCATTCGATTAAGACCTCCTGCGATAGGGCCTTGACTTCTGCTTCCTTTTCCAAAATTGGTTTCAGCCAATCCTTGAATTCGCTAGATTAGCAGCTAGCTGAACGAGCATTTCACCCTTTTGTATTCTGCGAATGCGAAACACGTTCTCGCCCAACTCCTTAAGGCTTGGCTTTGCCCTTATCTTTTTTAATATATCTGCATAGCTTGACCCGTCACGTGACGCTATAACAAGCGCTTCAGGCTTTTCTTTAATGGGTTTTTTTTTCTCTTTGACAGCTTTGCCTCCCACTTTAGTCCACTCTCCGCTGGACTTCTGCTCGTCGTTTTTCGCAGTGACTTCTTTTTTAGCTATACTACCATAACTAGGCTTTTCCGGCAGCCTGTTTCTTTTAGGTTCAGAAGACTCCTCATCTTGATTTTCTCTGCCTCTTTTTGAAAAATCAATCTTTTTTCTTTGAAGCAGCGGTGAAGTCTGCGTACTGCTCTCCTGAGCATTTTTAGTTCCACCTATTTTATCACAACCAGCTGTCACATGCTGCTCTCCTGAATCGCGTCTCAAAGTCTCTCTCCACAGACTCATACAACGCAGCTATACCCTCAATGAGATCACGCATTGGCTGGTGTATTAAGCGCCTGCCACCACCAATCATCTCCATTAGCTCGCCGATCTTCCTACCCAGCTTTGCAAAACAGAAATTAGTTTTAAAATCGCAGTTACCGACGCCATCTTCTGTTTTATCAGAGAAAAAGGGAGTAGAGCTGGCCTTTCGCTGTGCCTTCTGCTCGACCAATAGTCCACTAGTTTGGTTGATGGGTGATCGGGTGTGTGTGTGTGTGTGTGTTTGTTTTTTTTTTTTGTTTTTTTTTTAAATGAGGTGGAAAGCATCAAAAGCCAATGTGCGAGACTTTAACACGCTAAAACCACCTCCCCCAGGTCTGACAGGCATACTCCATGTGTTGCCGAAACTTGAGGCGATCATCGATCAACACTCCTAAGTATTTAATTGCGCGCTGAGAATTTATTGTTGCCTCTTTAACTGCCACCTTTAACTGTGCCACTTCCATTTTTTTGCGACTGCTTATGAGTACCATTTCGGTCTTATTTTCTGCCATTATCAAGCCAGTCGAATTGAGCCAGTTGCGTACCTTTTCCACGGCCATGTGCGCCTTTCCTTGGATTTGGCTTATATGTTTGGCCACCACCACTACAGCTAAGTCGTCAGCAAAGCCGATGATGTGGACATCATACATTAAGTTCCATAGCAGGGGTCCGAGAACTGAGCCCTGAGGAACGCCAGCTGTTATAGGGTAGCGCTTTATTCCCGTGTCACTGTCGTAGAGCAGTACACTCTGTTGCTGAGGTGTGTGTGTGTGTGTGTTTTTTTTTTTTTTTTCTCATGAGGGGAAAGCATCGAAAGCCTGCGTGCGGGTCTTTAACCACGCTAAAACCCCTCCCCCATGTCTGTCAGTCCTCCCAGACCTACCGCTAAGTATTACGTCGGGAGGCAGAAGGAGTTTAAAACTCAAACGTTCGTATCTGTCCAATTGTAGACAGTCATCTAGCCCTAACGTCTCAGTTTACACCCCGTTAGTCGGTCAAGTACTGTCTCCTTGTCCCGCTGACATCAGACTCAGACATCAGACATCAGATGTGTTTTTTTTTTAATATGAGGGGAAAGCATCGAAAAATTACCGTCGGAAATTTATACTGGTCTCTGCAGCAGATCTTCTTAATCTTTCGGCTGCTCGTAGTCTGGCATATATGCGCGCTGTTACTTCAGAAATCACCTTCCAATTTGCCTCCGACACTAGCATTGTATCGACCATGTTCGTCGGGTTTAGCTCGGAGCAATTCAATACATTAAGTATTTCTCTCTCCGCGGCAAAACGGGAGCACTTGAATAGCACGTGGTGTGGGTCCTCATCCTCGTTGCACTCTGGGCAGATAGGTGACTCATCATTTCCAAATCGATGCAGAGAACTCCGGAAGGCCTCATGGCCCGTCATGAATTGAGTCAGGCAGTAGTCCAATTCACCATGCTGTCGACTTATTCACCGTTCTATATTTGGGATGAGGGTATATGTCCATCGTCCCTTAGACGACTCGTTCCAGCGCCTCTGCCACTTCTCTATGGAGACTGCTCTCTCGTGGTTGCGTACTTCATCTGCATCGCTCGTTGAACAACAGCGCCTAGCTTCGTATACCATTAAATCGACAGGCATCATGTTTGCCAAGACCTCCGATACTGTTCGATGCGCGCTGATTACGCGTAGAGCGCTCAACCTATGCAGTCTTAGGAGTTGCCTTCTGGTTCCCTTCATCCTTATGGATTCAGCCCAGATAGGCGCCGCATAGAGCATAACTGATGTTACTACGGTCGCCAGTAATCGACGTTTACTGCTCTTAGGGCCACCCACGTTCGGTAACATTCGCGCTAATGCTGCATAGCGGGCCCATGCTTTCTTACAGACGGTCTCTATATGGTGTCGGAAGCAGAGGCGATCATCCACCATTACGCCGAAGTATTTGATTGCTCGCTGCGATTTTATGTTGACATCGCCAACGTTCAACTGTACGGTTTCGACCTTTTTGCGGCTACTGATAAGAACTGCTTCCGTCTTGTGCTCTGCGAGCTCTAAACCAACTGAACTAAACCACTGTTTAATGCGTGCAATGGCTGTATTTGCTTTCTCTTGGATTTGCTCCATTGTTTAGCCACCACCACAACTGCAATATCGTCGGCAAAACCGATGACATGCACTCCTTCAGGAGCAGGAAGCCTTAGCACACCATCGTACATAATATTCCACAGGAGAGGACCCAGCACTGAGCCTTGAGGAACGCCGGCAGTTATGCTGTACTTTTTGAGCCCATCATCGCTGTCATATAGCAGTGTTCTGGCGCTAAGGTAGCTATTAATTATCCTTTGCAGATACACAGGTACCGCTTTTTCTCTCAAAGCCTGCATGATGTGCCACCACGATGCCGTGTCAAAAGCGTTCTTTACGTCTAGAGTGATCACAAACCAATACTCCTTTGTTCCACCTTTCCACCTCGTACCGTGGATTGCATTCTGTGCTATTGAGATGACTGCGCTGAGAGCACCTACCGTGGAATGCCCTCTTCGGAACCCGTGCTGGTTTTCGCTGATCCCCAATGGACCCTCAGTGAAAGGCAGTAGCCTCTCGTATATTATTCTCTCGAGCACTTTGCCAACGGTGTCGATGAGACAAATAGGTCTGTATGAAGACGGTTCGCCAGGTTGTTTGCCGGGCTTTGGCAACAGAACCAATTTTTGGATCTTCCAGACTGACGGGAAAACTCCTTGCCTCATACAGGACTGCATCACTTCTGCAAAGCAACTCGGCTGGTTAAGCAGAAGTTCCTTTAGAGCTGCATTTGGGACAGCGTCGGGTCCTGGAGCTTTTTTTATTGCGATTTTCCTTGCCGCCTTATTAATTTCTTCAGGCGTTATGGCCAACTCATTCAGCTCTTGCATCTGAATTCAATAGAATTCTACGCTCTGAGTGCTGCGGAAATAATTGCGTTACTATCCGCTCGAGCAAAATTGGGCATCTCTCCTGTGTGTGATGATGCATTATAACCTTATACGCGTCACCCCACGGATTCGCATTTGCCTCTCCGCATAGGATCCGCATATAGTCTATCTGTTGCCAGTCTACAGCGCTGAAAACGTTGTCTTGCTTTTAAGCAATGGCTGCGAAGAATTGCAATCTCCTCGTTCCACCAGTAGACAGGCCTTCCTCGTGTTACTGCTCTCCGTCTAGGCATCGCTGCGTCGCATGCCCTTTTCAACTGCATGGATACTTGTATGGCTTTCTCCTCGGCTCTCAGTGGATAGTCATGCCTCTCCGCGAACACTTGATTGTTGATTGAGCATCCTTGCGTCTAGATTATTCGCTTTCCATCCACTCTGGAATTGGCTGATGCTACCCTCTCTGCGTGAAGCCATTTCTACCTTTGCAATTATTGCTTGGTGATCGCTAAAGGTGAACTGTTCGCTAACCTGCCAATCAATGTGTTGCACCAACGAGCTGCTAGCGAAGGTAATGTCGATCACCGACTCTCTACCATTTTTGCGAAAGGTGCTCACAGACCCCGAATTAACCAGCACGATGTCTAGCGCTGCGAATGCTTCCAATAAAATTCTCCCTCTGCTGTTGGTGCATTTACTGCCCCACTCCGTGGACCAGGCATTGAAGTCTCCTGCTACGATGACAGGATTACGGCTGCGAGCATCTGCTGCAACGTTTGACACCATATGTGTGAATTCATCACTTGTCATACTAGGTGCAGCATAACAGCTGAAAAAATGTATTCCGGCCACCATAGCGTATGCGAAACCACTGCAAGAATGTTGTTGAACGCTTTGTATAGAATGCCGCCCAAATCGCTGCCCTTTTCGTTGCATCTGTAACACACAGGCTGCTGTCAGGTATTCTATATGGCTCTGAAATAATGGCCACGTCTGCCCTCTCCTCAGAAATGAACTGCTTCAGCAGATCTTGTGCAGCTTCACAGTGGTTGAGATTTATCTGAACCAGCTTCATTTCTGCTGTGCTTCCATAGCTCTTCTATACGCATGACATCTGCGACTACTTGTAATGTGGTCGTGGGACTCATTTCCAGCTTCACATGCAATTAGGCGAGTTCTGGCACTCATTGATGTAGTGGCCTTCTATGCCGCAGTTTCTGCAACGCTTTGAACGATCAGTGCTTTTGCAGACCTTGGCTATATGGCCAAATTCGAAGCACCGGAAGCATATAAGTGGCTGCTTTGATTCTCGTAATTGGCAGACCGCCCAACCAATTTTAATTTTACCGACTTTTAGAGCTTTAATCGCTGTTTTTACTGGCAAACTGATCAAAGCACTTTTTGCTCCGCGATACGAATTTCGCAATAATTTGACCGCATTATCTGTGATGTCACTGTATTCTTTCTTAAACGCTGTCACTATATCCTCTTTCATTGTGACTTCGTCTAAATCTCTACATTCTAAAAGTACCTCTTGTGATAAGGATCTCACTTCGGCTTCACTGCCTAAGAAGGACGACATCATCTCCTTGCATTTGCTGGAATCGGCAGAGCTCTTTCCTTCTAGTTCCAGTAGCATCTCTCCTTTCTGCGTTTTGCGGACTCGACGCACACAGTCGCCGACCTCCTTAAGGCTGGGCTCATCTTTGACTTTCCTGAGGATATCAGCGTAGCTCCCCTCGCCTCGCGAAGCTATAATAATTGCCTCCGGTTTTAATTTTACACCTTTGGTTTTACTAGGAGTCTTTCTCGCCACTTTGATCCAATCTGCTTCTTTTCTTTCCTCTTGAGTGATGGCAGCACTCGCTACGCTAGCATAACTCGCATTTTGTAGTGGTTTACTATTTTTGTTCTGTTGCGTGTCTTTTGTATTTGCCTCCACTAGGTCTTTACACCCGGCTTCACGAATTTTTTTCGCGGATGATTGAACCGACATCTTTTCGTTTCGCATGCGTTTCACTGCGATATCTTTCGTCTGCTTGAGGAGCGGTGAAGTCTGCGAAGAACGCTCAATTAAACATTTACTCACGTGCTCTCTTGACATTGTCCCACGCGAGTCTTCTGCATTTGCTTCATTACGCTGTCCATCAAGATCCTCATCGGCTGATGTATTGTGCGGCGAGGGGTGCCCGTGGTCGGTATCACTTCGGACATCATTGTACTCAACTCGCGAATTTTGCAGCTCGAAAACACTTCGAAACCCATCTGGTTTCTCCTGTGAAAGCGACGGAGGAGAGGAACTCGAACGCGCACTCTTTTTCGTCTATAATCTTTATCGGCGATCGACCAATACGCGTACTTCTTCTAAACGCGCCAGCCATAGATAGATCTATGTTTGCGACATTGCCCTTCTCTTTCGGTGCTGAGCCCTTCACAGCAAACATTGCTGTGAAAGCTTAAGAGCGAGCTCTACACACCCTGTGGAGCAAACAGCCTAATAGTATGCAATGGAACTTGCTCTTTTTGCTAACCAGGAAACCCTGTGCTAGTTTCAGTTTAAGGAAACCCTGTGCACCAACCACTTTATCTAGCAAACAGGTGTCAAAGCTGTTGTCAGATCTTTTTATTTTGTTTATACTTCTCCCCTTGAATGACAAACAAAACCGCGGGAAACTGATATAAACAAACTCAGAAAAGAAACCTTGTCTCACTAGATTTGAGGAAAGCACAATATTTAATAAATCACTTCAATTCGTGTCCCAGTCGGCCCACGCCACTAGTACTTGTAACGTGAGACCACACTTTCGCACTTAAAAACTTTCGCCTGCTATAACCGGCGTATAACTCCTAAATCAAACACTTTCTAAGAGCTACCGAAAAACACATCTGCACTGTCAGAAATCAATCATGTCATTTGTGTGTGTGTGTGTGCGTATGTGTGTTTTTTTATTTATTTTTTTTTTAATGATGTGGAAAGCATCGAAAGCAAAGGTGCGAGACTTTAACACGCTAAAACCACCTCCCCAGGTCTGTCTGTTCTCCCGGAACTACCGTCAAGTATTACGTCGGGAGGCAGATGGAGCTTGACAGCTCAAAAGTCACCAATTAGAGTTCGTCGCAAAACAGTTTGTCGTCTTTATTGCCCTAACGTCATTGTATTGACATATCAGCCAGTCAATTCAGTAGCTCTCCTAGCTCGCTCAGCATTTCTAAGCTTTCCGCATATTTGCGCAGATACCTCGCAGACTGCTTCCCACATTCTTTGCGATGTCAGCGCCGCCTCCACAATGTTTCTTGGCGAGACCTCCGACCTATAGTTGCCTTTCAGCATATTTTGTTCTTCCACGAATCGGGGGCAAATGAAAAAGACGTGATGTGAATTCTCTATTTCATTCACGCACGCAGGACAAAAGGGCGAGGCATCATACCCAAAGCGGTATAGGCAGCTACGAAAAACTCCATGGCCCGTCAGAAACTGCATAAGAGGAAATTTCATTTCACCATGCGATCGACTTATCCATCTTTCAATATTTGGGATCAGAGCGAATGTTTGGGTTTGCCACCTTTCTACTGAGAGTAAACGCTCTCGCTGCGGGTATATCTCAGCGCCAGTACTTTTCGCTGCATACATTCGATGTGCCTCATGCCTGCCAACACAAACGCAGCTTCGTCGGAGACAGTTCGATAAGCGCTGATCACGCGCAAAGCATTTAGTCGGTGAACTCTTTCAAGCTGCTTCCTATTCGACTTCACCTTTAAGGAGTCTGCCCAAATTGGCGCGACATACATGAGCACTGATGTTACCACATTAGATAGCAACATTCGCTTGGTGCTTTTCGGTCCACCTATGTTCGGCAGCATCCTGGACAGGGCCGCGTAGCACTTCGAAGCTTTTTTGCAGACATACTCTGCATGCTGTCGGAAACTAAGGCGGTCATCAATAAAAACGCCCAAGTACTTTATCGCTCTCTGCGATTGGATGGTAGCACCTCCCACTCTCAGTTGCACTGATTCCACTTTCTTGCGACTACTAATAAGGACGGCTTCCGTTTTTTGCTCAGCAAGCTGCAAGCCAACCGAAGTTAGCCACTGTTGAACCATCGAAACAGTAAGATTTGCTTTTTCCTCCAGATCTGACACTTGTTTTTCTACCACTACGACAGCCAAATCGTCCGCAAAACCGATTACTTTGGCTCCTTCAGGAACAGGCAACCTGAGAACGCTGTCGTACATGAAGTTCCAGAGTAGTGGACCCAATACTGAGCCCTGTGGAACGCCAGCAGTCATGTTGTAATTTTTCGCCATCGTCAGTGTCGTATATTAAGATTCTGTTGCTAAGGCAGCTCCTAATAATTCTCAGCAGGTAATCTGGTACGTTCTTCGCCAGTAGTGCATTAATGATATGCTCCCAGTCAGCTGTGTTGAACGCATTCCTAACGTGTAGCGTGATTACTAAGCAATACTTTTTGCTTCCTCCTTTCCACCTGGTTCCTTTTATGGCCTCCTTCGCCACAGATATCACTGCACTAAGAGCATCAATAGTTGAACGGGCTCTTAAAAAACCGAACTGGATGGCGCTAAGACCTTGATCTCCTTCAGTAAAAGGCAGAAGCCGCTCATAAATTATTCTTTCAAGGACCTTTCCAACAGTATCCAAGAGACAGATCGGTCTATAAGAGGACGGCTCGCCTGGCGGCCTTCCAGGTTTGGGCAGCAATACCAATTTTTGAATTTTGCAAATCGCCGGAAAAACTCCTTGCCGCAGACAGGATTGCATGACAGCAGCAAAATGTAGTGGGTAACTCAAAACAGCTGTCTTCAACGCTGCGTTTGGGACAGAATCCGGACCTGGAGCTTTGTTGTGCTGTATTCTTTTAGGCGCCGAAAGCACTTCTTCGGATGTCACGACAGCATTAGTATTGGCTGGCACTCCCAGGAACAGATTTCTGCGTTACCGTTGCTGTGGTAATAAGGTAGCCACAATTTTTGAAAGAAGTAATGGACACCTTTGCTGGTTGCTGGCTCTTATTATTCCCATGACTAACCTGTATGCTCTGCCCCAGGGATTTGAGTTGGTTTCCTCGCATAATCTTTTAAAGCATTGCGTTTTCGAGCTTCGAATGGCATTTCGGAGCCTTTTTCGTTCCCTTGAGAACTCACTTTGAAGAATAATTCTCTCCATCGCCTGTTTGCAGCGTTGATAACGTCGTCTCGTCTGCAAACACCGAGCGCGAAGAGCTCCAATTTCGGCATTCCACCAATAGGCAGGCCGGCCACGATTTGTTGCCTTCCGTCTGGGCATAGCAGCATCACATGCTTTCGCTAATTGTTTTGCGAGCTGCGCGGCCAGCTCCTCCGCTTCCTCCGGCCACTCATGGTCATCGGCGAACATCATATTAAAAAGTTCTTTGTCCAGTAAAAAGTTCTTTGTTTGTTGGTGTAACTTGCCAATTTGTGTTCCGCGCCAGTGTGCTGCTGACGAACGTGACGTAGATCACTGACTCCCTATAATTTCTACGGTAGGTGCTTGTCGAGCCAACATTTGCGAGCACAATATTTAGTGTCGAGAAGATTTCTAACAAGATCCTTCCCCTCGAGTTGGTGTATCTACTACCCCATTCAGTCGACCAAGCATTGAAATCCCCGGCAACAACTACAGGACTATTGTTTCTTGCGTCGTTCGAAATGTTCATGACAATTGCCTCAAATTCAGCTTCTGTCAGACTAGGCGCTGCATAACAGCTGTAGATGAGAACTCCTGCCACCACGGCATAAGCAAAACCATTACTAATTTGCTGACTGATTTTCTGCACCGGGTGTTTTCCGCATATTGCCGCTTTTTTGGTGGAATCAGTGATCCATGAGTTGCTCTGCGACGTTCTGTACGGCTCCGATATAATGGCCACATCCGCCCTCTTCTCTCGCAGCATCTGCTCGAGCAGGTCTTGAGCTGCTTCACAGTGGTTAAGATTTATTTGTATGAATCTCACTATTTTTCTATTTCAACTGCCTTCTGGTATGCGGCACATAGTCTACTACCTGTTACGTGGTTCACTGTGTCTGTACCATTTTGCGCACATATTAGACATTTGGCCTCTTTACTACAGTTCCTGGCAAAATGTCCTTCCTCTCCACATCTTACGCACAGCTTCGAGCGGTCGATGCCTTAACACGCCGATGCCATATGACCGAATTCCAAGCATCTAAAGCATTTAATCGGTTGGCTTGATTTGCGCAACCGACAGACAGTCCAGCCGATCTTAATTTTCCCTTCTTTTAAGGCTTCATTGGCCATTGCTACAGGAATACTAACTATAGCTGTCTTAGTGCATCTGTAAGCATTGCGCACTGATCTCACAGCTCTGTCGCCAATCTCTCCAAAATTTATTTTTGAACGCCAGCATAATATCCTCTTTCGTTGATATTTCGTCGAGGTCTTTGCATTCGATTAAGACCTCCTGCGATAGGGCCTTGACTTCTGCTTCCTTTTCCAAAATTGGTTTCAGCCAATCCTTGAATTCGCTAGATTAGCAGCTAGCAGAACGAGCATTTCACCCTTTTGTATTCTGCGAATGCGAAACACGTTCTCGCCCAACTCCTTAAGGCTTGGCTTTGCCCTTATCTTTTTTAATATATCTGCATAGCTTGACCCGTCACGTGACGCTATAACAAGCGCTTCAGGCTTTTATTTAATGGGTTTTTTTCTCTTTGGCAGCTTTGCCTACCACTTTAGTCCACTCTCCGCTGGACTTCTGCTCGTCGTTTTTCGCAGTGACTTCTTTTTTAGCTATACTAGCATAACTAGGCTTTTCCGGCAGCCTGTTTCTTTTAGGTTCAGAAGACTCCTCATCTTGATTTTCTCTGCCTCTTTTTGAAAAATCAATCTTTTTTCTTTGAAGCAGCGGTGAAGTCTGCGTACTGCTCTCCTGAGCCTTTTTAGTTCCACCTATTTTATCACAACCAGCTGTCACATGCTGCTCTCCTGAATCGCGTCTCAAAGTCTCTCTCCACAGACTCATACAACGCAGCTATACCCTCAATGAGATCACGCATTGGCTGGTGTATTAAGCGCCTGCCACCACCAATCATCTCCATTAGCTCGCCGATCTTCCTACCCAGCTTTGCAAAACAGAAATTAGTTTTAAAATCGCAGTTACCGACGCCATCTTCTGTTTTATCAGAGAAAAAGGGAGTAGAGCTGGCCTTTCGCTGTGCCTTCTGCTCGACCAATAGTCCACTAGTTTGGTTGATGGGTGATCGGGTGTGTGTGTGTATGTGTTTGTTTTTTTTTTTGTTTTTTTTTTTTTAAATGAGGTGGAAAGCATCAAAAGCCAATGTGCGAGACTTTAACACGCTAAAACCACCTCCCACAGGTCTGACAGGCATACTCCATGTGTTGCCGAAACTTGAGGCGATCATCGATCAACACTCCTAAGTATTTAATTGCGCGCTGAGAATTTATTGTTGCCTCTACCACCTTTAACTGTGCCACTTCCATTCATGCGACTGCTTATGAGTACCATTTCGGTCTTATTTTCTGCCATTATCAAGCCAGTCGAATTGAGCCAGTTGCGTATCTTTTCCACGGCCATGTGCGCCTTTCCTTGGATTTGGCTTATATGTTTGGCCACCACCACTACAGCCAAGTCGTCAGCAAAGCCGATGATGTGGACATCATACATTAAGTTCCATAGCAGGGGTCCGAGAACTGAGCCCTGAGGAACGCCAGCTGTTATAGGATAGCGCTTTATTCCTGTGTCACTGTCGTAGAGCAGTACACTCTGTTGCTGAGGTGTGTGTGTGTGTTTTTTTTTTTCTCATGAGGGGAAAGCATCGAAAGCCTGCGTGCGGGACTTTAACCACGCTAAAACCCCTCCCCCATGTCTGTCAGTCCTCCCAGACCTACCGCTAAGTATTACGTCGGGAGGCAGAAGGAGTTTAAAACTCAAACGTTCGTATCTGTCCAATTGTAGACAGTCATCTAGCCCTAACGTCTCAGTTTACACCCCGTTAGTCGGTCAAGTACTGTCTCCTTGTCCCGCTGATATCAGACTCAGACATCAGACATCAGATGTGTTTTTTTTTTTAATATGAGGGGAAAGCATCGAAAGCCTCCATGCGGGACTTTAACCACGCTAAAACCCCTCCCCCAAGTCTGACAGTCCTCCCGGAACTACCGTAACGTATTGCGTCGGGAGGCAGAGGGAGCATTAAAGCTCAATAGTCTATCGGTACGTCTGTCCCCGTCCTAATTAAAAAACACGTCTGTCCAAGAACTACTGCCCTACCGTCGGAAATTTATACTGGTCTCTGCAGCAGATCTTCTTAATCTTTCGGCTGCTCGTAGTCTGGCATATATGCGCGCTGTTACTTCAGAAATCACCTTCCAATTTGCCTCCGACACTAGCATTGTATCGACCATGTTCGTCGGGTTTAGCTCGGAGCAATTCAATACATTAAGTATTTCTCTCTCCGCGGCAAAACGGGAGCACTTGAATAGCACGTGGTGTGGGTCCTCATCCTCGTTGCACTCTGGGCAGATAGGTGACTCATCATTTCCAAATCGATGCAGAGAACTCCGGAAGGCCTCATGGCCCGTCATGAATTGAGTCAGGCAGTAGTCCAATTCACCATGCTGTCGACTTATTCACCGTTCTATATTTGGGATGAGGGTATATGTCCATCGTCCCTTAGACGACTCGTTCCAGCTCCTCTGCCACTTTTCTATGGAGACTGCTCTCTCGTGGTTGCGTACTTCATCTGCATCGCTCGTTGAACAACAGCGCCTAGCTTCGTATACCATTAAATCGACAGGCATCATGTTTGCCAAGACAAAGGCCGCTTCCTCCGATACTGTTCGATGCGCGCTGATTACGCGTAGAGCGCTCAACCTATGCAGTCTTAGGAGTTGCCTTCTGGTTCCCTTCATCCTTATGGATTCAGCCCAGATAGGCGCCGCATAAAGCATAACTGATGTTACTACGGTCGCCAGTAATCGACGTTTACTGCTCTTAGGGCCACCCACGTTCGGTAACATTCGCGCTAATGCTGCATAGCGGGCCGATGCTTTCTTACAGACGGTCTCTATATGGTGTCGGAAGCAGAGGCGATCATCCACCATTACGCCGAAGTATTTGATTGCTCGCTGCGATTTTATGTTGACATCGCCAACGTTCAACTGTACGGTTTCGACCTTTTTGCGGCTACTGATAAGAACTGCTTCCGTCTTGTGCTCTGCGAGCTCTAAACCAACTGAACTCAACCACTGTTTAATGCGTGCAATGGCTGTATTTGCTTTCTCTTGGATTTGCTCCATTGTTTAGCCACCACCACAACTGCAATATCGTCGGCAAAACCGATGACATGCACTCCTTCAGGAGCAGGAAGCCTTAGCACACCATCGTACATAATATTCCACAGGAGAGGACCCAGCACTGAGCCTTGAGGAACGCCGGCAGTTATGCTGTACTTTTTGAGCCCATCATCGCTGTCATATAGCAGTGTTCTGGCGCTAAGGTAGCTATTAATTATCCTTTGCAGATACACAGGTACCGCTTTTTCTCTCAAAGCCTGCATGATGTGCCACCACGATGCCGTGTCAAAAGCGTTCTTTACGTCTAGAGTGATCACAAAACAATACTCCTTTGTTCCACCTTTCCACCTCGTACCGTGGATTGCATTCTGTGCTATTGAGATGACTGCGCTGAGAGCACCTACCGTGGAATGCCCTCTTCGGAACCCGTGCTGGTTTTCGCTGATCCCCAATGGACCCTCAGTGAAAGGCAGTAGCCTCTCGTATATTATTCTCTCGAGCACTTTGCCAACGGTGTCGATGAGACAAATAGGTCTGTATGAAGACGGTTCGCCAGGTTGTTTGCCGGGCTTAGGCAACAGAACCAATTTTTGGATCTTCCAGACTGACGGGAAAACTCCTTGCCTCATACAGGACTGCATCACTTCTGCAAAGCAACTCGGCTGGTTAAGCAGAAGTTCCTTTAGAGCTGCATTTGGGACAGCGTCGGGTCCTGGAGCTTTTTTTATTGCGATTTTCCTTGCCGCCTTATTAATTTCTTCAGGCGTTATGACCAACTCATTCAGCTCTTGCATCTGAATTCAATAGAATTCTACGCTCTGAGTGCTGCGGAAATAATTGCGTTACTATCCGCTCGAGCAAAATTGGGCATCTCTCCTGTGTGCGATGATGGATTTTCGCCATTATAACCTTATACGCGTCACCCCACGGATTCGCATTTGCCTCTCCGCATAGGATCCGCATATAGTCTATCTGTTGCCAGTCTACAGCGCTGAAAACGTTGTCTTGCTTTTAAGCAATGGCTGCGAAGAATTGCAATCTCCTCGTTCCACCAGTAGACAGGCCTTCCTCGTGTTACTGCTCTCCGTCTAGGCATCGCTGCGTCGCATGCCCTTTTCAACTGCATGGATACTTGTATGGCTTTCTCCTCGGCTCTCAGTGGATAGTCATGCCTCTCCGCGAACACTTGATTGTTGATTGAGCATCCTTGCGTCTAGATTATTCGCTTTCCATCCACTCTGGAATTGGCTGATGCTACCCTCTCTGCGTGAAGCCATTTCTACCTTTGCAATTATTGCTTGGTGATCGCTAAAGGTGAACTGTTCGCTAACCTGCCAATCAATGTGTTGCACCAACGAGCTGCTAGCGAAGGTAATGTCGATCACCGATTCTCTACCATTTTTGCGAAAGGTGCTCACAGACCCCGAATTAACCAGCACGATGTCTAGCGCTGCGAATGCTTCCAATAAAATTCTCCCTCTGCTGTTGGTGCATTTACTGCCCCACTCCGTGGACCAGGCATTGAAGTCTCCTGCTACGATGACAGGATTACGGCTGCGAGCATCTGCTGCAACGCTTGACACCATATGTGTGAATTCATCACTTGTCATACTAGGTGCAGCATAACAGCTGAAAAAATGTATTCCGGCCACCATAGCGTATGCGAAACCACTGCAAGAATGTTGTTGAACGCTTTGTATAGAATGCCGCCCAAATCGCTGCCCTTTTCGTTGCATCTGTAACACACAGGCTGCTGTCAGGTATTCTATATGGCTCTGAAATAATGGCCACGTCTGCCCTCTCCTCAGAAATGAACTGCTTCAGCAGATCTTGTGCAGCTTCACAGTGGTTGAGATTTATCTGAACCAGCTTCATTTCTGCTGTGCTTCCATAGCTCTTCTATACGCATGACATCTGCGACTACTTGTAATGTGGTCGTGGGACTCATTTCCGGCTTCACATGCAATTAGGCGAGTTCTGGCACTCATTGATGTAGTGGCCTTCTATGCCGCAGTTTCTGCAACGCTTTGAACGATCAGTGCTTTTGCAGACCTTGGCTATATGGCCAAATTCGAAGCACCGGAAGCATATAAGTGGCTGCTTTGATTCTCGTAATTGGCAGACCGCCCAACCAATTTTAATTTTACCGACTTTTAGAGCTTTAATCGCTGTTTTTACTGGCAAACTGATCAAAGCACTTTTTGCTCCGCGATACGAATTTCGCAATAATTTGACCGCATTATCTGTGATGTCACTGTATTCTTTCTTAAACGCTGTCACTATATCCTCTTTCGTTGTGACTTCGTCTAAATCTCTACATTCTAAAAGTACCTCTTGTGATAAGGATCTCACTTCGGCTTCACTGCCTAAGAAGGACGACATCATCTCCTTGCATTTGCTGGAATCGGCAGAGCTCTTTCCTTCTAGTTCCAGTAGCATCTCTCCTTTCTGCGTTTTGCGGACTCGACGCACACAGTCGCCGACCTCCTTAAGGCTGGGCTCATCTTTGACTTTCCTGAGGATATCAGCGTAGCTCCCCTCGCCTCGCGAAGCTATAATAATTGCCTCCGGTTTTAATTTTACACCTTTGGTTTTACTAGGAGTCTTTCTCGCCACTTTGATGCAATCTGCTTCTTTTCTTTCCTCTTGAGTGATGGCAGCACTCGCTACGCTAGCATAACTCGCATTTTGTAGTGGTTTACTATTTTTCTTCTGTTGCGTGTCTTTTGTATTTGCCTCCACTAGGTCTTTACACCCGCCTTCACGAATTTTTTTCGCGGATGATTGAACCGACATCTTTTCGTTTCGCATGCGTTTCACTGCGATATCTTTCGTCTGCTTGAGGAGCGGTGAAGTCTGCGAAGAACGCTCAATTAAACATTTACTCACGTGCTCTCTTGACATTGTCCCACGCGAGTCTTCTGCATTTGCTTCATCGTACAGCTTCATTACGCTGTCCATCAAGATCCTCATCGGCTGATGAGGGGTGCGGCGAGGGGTGCCCGTGGTCGGTATCACTTCGGACATCATTGTACTCAACTCGCGAATTTTGCAGCTCGAAAACACTTCGAAACCCATCTGGTTTCTCCTGTGAAAGCGACGGAGGAGAGGAACTCGAACGCGCACTCTTTTTCGTCTATAATCTTTATCGGCGATCGACCAATACGCGTACTTCTTCTAAACGCGCCAGCCATAGATAGATCTATGTAGCTATCACTGTTTGCGACATTGCCCTTCTCTTTCGGTGCTGAGCCCTTCACAGCAAACATTGCTGTGAAAGCTTAAGAGCGAGCTCTACACACCCTGTGGAGCAAACAGCCTAATAGTATGCAATGGAACTTGCTCTTTTTGCTAACCAGGAAACACTGTGCTAGTTTCAGTTTAAGGAAACCCTGTGCACCAACCACTTTATCTAGCAAACAGGTGTCAAAGCTGTTGTCAGATCTTTTTATTTTGTTTATACTTCTCCCCTTGAATGACAAACAAAACCTCGGGAAACTGATATAAACAAACTCAGAAAAGAAACCTTGTCTCACTAGATTTGAGGAAAGCACAATATTTAATAAATCACTTCAATTCGTGTCCCAGTCGGCCCACGCCACTAGTACTTGTAACGTGAGACCACACTTTCGCACTTAAAAACTTTCGCCTGCTATAACCGGCGTATAACTCCTAAATCAAACACTTTCTAAGAGCTACCGAAAAACACATCTGCACTGTCAGAAATCAATCATGTCATTTGTGTGTGTGTGTGTGTGTGTGTGCGTGTGTGTGTTTTTTTATTTATTTTTTTTTTAATGATGTGGAAAGCATCGAAAGCAAAGGTGCGAGACTTTAACACGCTAAAACCACCTCCCCAGGTCTGTCTGTTCTCCCGGAACTACCGTCAAGTATTACGTCGGGAGGCAGATGGAGCTTGACAGCTCAAAAGTCACCAATTAGAGTTCGTCGCAAAACAGTTTGTCGTCTTTATTGCCCTAACGTCATTGTATTGACATATCAGCCAGTCAATTCAGTAGCTCTCCTAGCTCGCTCAGCATTTCTAAGCTTTCCGCATATTTGCGCAGATACCTCGCAGACTGCTTCCCACATTCTTTGCGATGTCAGCGCCGCCTCCACAATGTTTCTTGGCGAGACCTCCGACCTATAGTTGCCTTTCAGCATATTTTGTTCTTCCACGAATCGGGGGCAAATGAAAAAGACGTGATGTGAATTCTCTATTTCATTCACGCACGCAGGACAAAAGGGCGAGGCATCATACCCAAAGCGGTATAGGCAGCTACGAAAAACTCCATGGCCCGTCAGAAACTGCATAAGAGGAAATTTCATTTCACCATGCGATCGACTTATCCATCTTTCAATATTTGGGATCAGAGCGAATGTCCAACGACCCTTGTTTGAAGCATTCCAACGGGTTTGCCACCTTTCTACTGAGAGTAAACGCTCTCGCTGCGGGTATATCTCAGCGCCAGTACTTTTCGCTGCATACATTCGATGTGCCTCATGCCTGCCAACACAAACGCAGCTTCGTCGGAGACAGTTCGATAAGCGCTGATCACGCGCAAAGCATTTAGTCGGTGAACTCTTTCAAGCTGCTTCCTATTCGACTTCACTTTTAGGGAGTCTGCCCAAATTGGAGCGGCATACATGAGCACTGATGTTACCACATTAGATAGCAACATTCGCTTGGTGCTTTTCGGTCCACCTATGTTCGGCAGCATCCTGGACAGGGCCGCGTAGCACTTCGAAGCTTTTTTGCAGACATACTCTGCATGCTGTCGGAAACTAAGGCGGTCATCAATAAAAACGCCCAAGTACTCTATCGCTCTCTGCGATTGGATGGTAGCACCTCCCACTCTCAGTTGCACTGATGCACTTTCTTGCGACTACTAATAAGGACGGCTTCCGTTTTTTGCTCAGCAAGCTGCAAGCCAACCGAAGTTAGCCTCTGTTGAACCATCGAAACAGTAAGATTTGCTTTTTCCTCCAGATCTGACACTTGTTTTTCTACCACTACGACAGCCAAATCGTCCGCAAAACCGATTACTTTGGCTCCTTCAGGAACAGGCAACCTGAGAACGCTGTCGTACATGAAGTTCCAGAGTAGTGGACCCAATACTGAGCCCTGTGGAACGCCAGCAGTCATGTTGTATTTTTTCGCCATCGTCAGTGTCGTATATTAAGATTCTGTTGCTAAGGCAGCTCCTAATAATTCTCAGCAGGTAATCTGGTACGTTCTTCGCCAGTAGTGCATTAATGATATGCTCCCAGTCAGCTGTGTTGAACGCATTCCTAACGTGTAGCGTGATTACTAAGCAATACTTTTTGCTTCCTCCTTTCCACCTGGTTCCTTTTATGGCCTCCTTCGCCACAGATATCACTGCACTAAGAGCATCAATAGTTGAACGGGCTCTTAAAAAACCGAACTGGATGGCGCTAAGACATTGATCTCCTTCAGTAAAAGGCAGAAGCCGCTCATAAATTATTCTTTCAAGGACCTTTCCAACAGTATCCAAGAGACAGATCGGTCTATAAGAGGACGGCTCGCCTGGCGGCCTTCCAGGTTTGGGCAGCAATACCAATTTTTGAATTTTGCAAATCGCCGGAAAAACTCCTTGCCGCAGACAGGATTTCATGACAGCAGCAAAATGTAGTGGGTAACTCAAAACAGCTGTCTTCAACGCTGCGTTTGGGACAGAATCCGGACCTGGAGCTTTGTTGTGCTGGAGCTTTGTTGTGCTGTATTCTTTTAGCCGCCGAAAGCACTTCTTCGGATGTCACGACAGCATTAGTATTGGCTGGCACTCCCAGGAACAGATTTCTGCGTTACCGTTGCTGTGGTAATAAGGTAGCCACAATTTTTGAAAGAAGTAATGGACACCTTTGCTGGTTGCTGGCTCTTATTATTCCCATGACTAACCTGTATGCTCTGCCCCAGGGATTTGAGTTGGTTTCCTCGCATAATCTTTTAAAGCATTGCGTTTTCGAGCTTCGAATGGCATTTCGGAGCCTTTTTCGTTCCCTTGAGAACTCACTTTGAAGAATAATTCTCTCCATCGCCTGTTTGCAGCGTTGATAACGTCGTCTCGTCTGCAAACACCGAGCGCGAAGAGCTCCAATTTCGGCATTCCACCAATAGGCAGGCCGGCCACGATTTGTTGCCTTCCGTCTGGGCATAGCAGCATCACATGCTTTCGCTAATTGTTTTGCGAGCTGCGCGGCCAGCTCCTCCGCTTCCTCCGGCCACTCATGGTCATCGGCGAACATCATATTAAAAAGTTCTTTGTCCAGAGCGCTCTCCTTCCATCCACAATGTGTTTGGCGAACCCTGCTTGCTCTAAGTTCATTCTGCCGTTGGACGTCTATCACTATTGCCTGATGGTCGCTGAATGTGAACTCCTCACTAACTTGCCAATTTGTGTTCCGCGCCAGTGTGCTGCTGACGAACGTGACGTCGATCACTGACTCCCTATAATTTCTACGGTAGGTGCTTGTCGAGCCAACATTTGCGAGCACAATATTTAGGGCCTTATTTTGTATCTGCGAACGGTACGGCTCTTCTACGTTCCTCTTTGTTATGTTCGTAAAACAGCTGATCAAAATGTGTGCACAAAATACACACCGCTGACGCTACTGTTGACGCTACTGTATAGCTGGGTTTACAACAACAATTGCATACTTCTTACGTGCTTACGTTGGAAAATGGTATTTTGTAACAACAGAAGCGCTCGTGGTGGCCATTGTAGAGAAGCGGAAGCTAAAATGCTGCCGTTCGCACAGTTTGTGTGTAGAGCTCGACGAGTGAGGGAGTCTTTTGTGTAGTTATTTTTTATTTGTTTTTATTTTTTCATTTTATTTTTATTTAAGGTATTTTTTTTTAATAAAAAAAATTAAATAAAATAATTTAAATAATTATTATAAAATAATATAATGGAAATTTCGAAGAAAGTGTAACTGCAATTTTCTTTGAAGTGACCTCTAAAATCCATGCATTGCTTTTCAATGCTGGGTTGCGTACCCTGGCTGGAATGTTTGTTTCCTCGTCATTTTCCTGGTCTGAGCCACTTCATAACAAATCGAATAACATATTTATTTTTACTTTATAAAAGTACAGCACAAAATAAAAATATTGCATTATTATTCAAAAAATGCTCTAAGCATCGATTTGCGATTTGTTCCCCGTTTTCAAACACACTGCCTGCCAGCTGGCTTTGATAAACAAAAGTTGATTGAGGCAAAAGAAAACAGGTATAAGAACAAATTCATTGCATGCATCTAATCATAAGAAGGAAAGAGACGTGTGAATGTCGTCTTTGTGTACACCAAATACACAACATTTCCATACCAGCTGATTGGAACGCAAAAGACGTAAAGCCCAGTGCGCTCAACGGGGCTGAACGTAAGAGTTACAAAATACGGTTTTAACAGCAACGGGAACAGAAGCAGAAGCTCAGCCGTCGCTACCGTTCCGCAGATACAAAATAAGGCCCTTAGTGTCGAGAAGATTTCTAACAAGATCCTTCCCCTCGAGTTGGTGTATCTACTACCCCATTCAGTCGACCAAGCATTGAAATCCCCGGCAACAACTACAGGACTATTGTTTCTTCCGTCGTTCGAAATGTTCATGACAATTGCCTCAAATTCAGCTTCTGTCAGACTAGGCGCTGCATAACAGCTGTAGATGTGAATTCCTGCCACCACGGCATAAGCAAAACCATTACTAATTTGCTGACTGATTTTCTGCACCGGGTGTTTTCCGCATGACCATATTGCCGCTTTTTTGGTGGAATCATTAATCCATGAGTTGCTCTGCGACGTTCTGTACGGCTCCGATATAATGGCTACATCCGCCCTCTTCTCTCGTACCATCTGCTCGAGCAGGTCCTGAGCTGCTTCACAGTGGTTAAGATTTATTTGTATGAATCTCATTATTTTTCTATTTCGACTGCCTTCTGGTATGCGGCACATCGTCTACTACCTGTTACGTGGTTCACTGTGTCTGTACCATTTTGCGCACATATTAGACATTTGGCCTCTTTACTACAGTTCGTGGCAAAATGTCCTTCCTCTCCACATCTTAGGCACAGCTTCGAGCGGTCGATGCCTTAACACGCCGATGCCATATGACCGAATTCCAAGCATCTAAAGCATTTAATCGGTTGGCTTGATTTGCGCAACCGACAGACAGTCCAGCCGATCTAAATTTTCCCTTCTTTTAAGGCTTCATTGGCCATTGCTACAGGAAGACTAACTATAGCTGTCTTAGTGCCTCTGTAAGCATTGCGCACTGATCTCACAGCTCTGTCGCAAATCTCCCCAAATTTATTTTTGAACGACAGCATAATATCCTCTTTCGTTGATATTTCGTCGAGGTCTTTGCATTCGATTAAGACCTCCTGCGATAGGGCCTTGACTTCTGCTTCCTTTTCCAAAATTGGTTTCAGGCGATCCTTGAATTCGCTAGATTAGCAGCTAGCTGAATGAACATTTCACCCTTTTGTATTCTGCGAATGCGAAACACGTTCTCGCCCAACTCCTTAAGGCTTGGCTTTGCTCTTATCTTTTTTAATATATCTGCATAGCTTGACCCGTCACGTGACGCTATAAGAAGCGCTTCAGGCTTTTATTTAATGGGTTTTTTTCTCTTTGGCAGCTTTGCCTCCCACTTTAGTCCACTCTCCGCTGGACTTCTGCTCGTCGTTTTTCGCAGTGACTTCTTTTTTAGCTATACTAGCATAACTAGGCTTTTCCGGCAGCCTGTTTCTTTTAGGTTCAGAAGACTCCTCATCTTGATTTTCTCTGCCTCTTTTTGAAAAATCAATCTTTTTTCTTTGAAGCAGCGGTGAAGTCTGCGTACTGCTCTCCTGAGCCTTTTTAGTTCCACCTATTGTATCACAACCAGCTGTCACATGCTGCTCTCTTGAATCGCGTCTCAAAGTCTCTCTCTCCACAGACTCATACAACGCAGCTATACCCTCAATGAGATCACGCATTGGCTGGTGTATTGAGCGCCTGCCACCACCAATCATCTCCATTAGCTCGCCGATCTTCCTACCCAACTTTGCAAAACAGAAATTAGTTTTAAAATCGCAGTTACCGATGCCATCTTCTGTTTTATCAGAGAAAAGGGGAGAGAGCTGGCCTTTCGCTGTGCCTTCTGCTCGACCAATAGTCCACTAGTTTGGTTGATGGGTGATCGGGGGTTTGTGTGTGTGTGTGTTTTTTTTTTAAATGAGGTGGAAAGCATCAAAAGCCAATGTGCGAGACTTTAACACGCAAAAACCACCTCCCCCAGGTCTGACTGTCCTCCCGGAACTACCGTCAAGTATTACGTCGGGAGGCAGAGGGAGCAACAGGCTCAATCACGTGATAGTCCGTCTGTCCCTGTCCGACAAGTCACTCAGTGTCCCTATCGTCTTGGCTCAAAGCCCCAACTGAACCAGTCCTTCTATCAGTTATCCGCGCTCTCTCAGTGCTCCTCAGCTTCGCATATATGCAGGCAGCGAATCGGCATACGGCTGTCCATGTTGCCTCCGAGGACAGCATCGCATCAACAAGATTTGTTGCGTTCAGTTCTGAACCATGCGTGTCGCTGACCAATCTCATTTCCGCAGCAAAGTGCGTGCACTCAAACAGTAAATGCTGCGGGTCTTCCAACACCTGCGGACATGCTGGACAAAGCGGCGAATCGTCATTTCCGAATCGGAACAAGCTACTCCGAAAAACGCCATGGCCCGTGAGGAACTGTGTTAGGTAGTAGTTCAGCTCCCAGTGCGTGCCATGATATCCAATGGGATAATGCCAGCCAGAACAAACGCCGCATCGTCCGAGACTGTACGGTGTGCGCTTATTATGCGCAAGGCGCTAAGCCGATGGACTCTATTAGTGAGCTTCCAATTAGCCACAGTATTTAAGTATTTAAGGATTCGGCCCAAATAGACGCCGCATACATCAAAATTGACGTGGTAACTCCAGTCAGGAGCTGTCTCTTACCGCCTTTCGGGCCACCAACGTTTGGCAACATCCGCGCGAGTGACGCGTGACAGGCAGCGGCCTGATCACCGCCTTCCGAGTTTCGTCAGTGATCCATGAGTCCTTAGCACCATTCGGGTTCTTGTAAGGTTCGCATAATATAGCAACGTCCGCCTTAGTCTCAAGTATTTTCTGCTTCAGCAGATCCTGTGCAGCTTCGCAGTGATTTAAGTTGATCTGGAGGACTATCATTTTCGCTGCTCTGTGCTGGCTCTCCTGTATACTGGGCAACGGCTACTGCCCATCGCATGGTCTGTCGGTTCATCACCGGCCTGCGAGCAAAGAAGGCATTTCGGCTTGTTCCTGCAATCCTTCGCAAAATGACCTTCGCTACGACATTTCCAGCAGTTTTGACCGGTAAGGGTTCTTACACCCGTTGCTTATGTGGCCAAACTCGAGGCAACTCGTCTTTTTCGCCTAGATAGGTTATCAACAGCTTTTTAAAGTCGTCGGACTCTGAGCTAGATTTTGACTCCAATTGGAACAGCATTTCCCCTTTCTGTGTTCTTCTGATTCGACGAACGCCCTCTCCTACTCTCTACCCTTCTTCTTCACTTGAGTCCACTCCGAATCACCGTCGCGTTCTGTGATTTTATTCCTAGCAGCCTCTTGCGCTGCGCTTCCAACGGTAGCTGTTTCCGCTGGCTTACTCTTCTTAGCTACTGGCTGCACTACCTTGGGCTCATCCCGACTCCTCTTCGAACCATCATGTTTCATGCATTTAACTATTGGAGACGTTTGAGTCCTCACACTACGCGCCTTCTCGCCGCTTCCAGCGCTGACTACATTACGCTTTATAGGAAGCTGCCTACTTAAACTGCCTCCCTCGGTAATTTCCCTCTCCAAATTGCTGAAGAGAGAAGCAATGGAGCCGATAAGGTTCCGCATCGGTTGGTGGATTGATCGCCGGCCGTCACCAATCATATCGACCAAACGATTAACGCTCTTTCCCAACATCTCCAGTGTCGAGAGATTCGCCTCAGATTGGGTGCTATGACGATCACCATTGGTTGGCGACTCTGCGCTCGCAGCCGCCATTGCAGTGCTTTCAAGTTCTACTCTTACCGGGGATGTACCAATCAAAGAGCTCCTTTTAAACGGATCCGCCATTGGAGTAGATACCTCCAGAACTTCGTAGTAGTTACCGCCTCTCGGTTTGTCCTCGCCATGCGCCGCTATATCTGCACTCTTCTTGCTCGCTGCAACAGGTGGCGTGGCCGCGATCGAAGTTGCCATAGTTCTGACAAAAAGCGAAAGCTTCCTCTTTTAGCATGGACACCACCCACTGAGTCGGCAATGCAGTTCCTTTCTAAGGATTTGTGAACTGTCAAGCCACCGGCGGGTGCAAGAACGGGAAGAAACGGCTACTATTTAATTATAACACCTTTTCACTCACCCAGACGTCGCGCGGGAGTTTTGACTTAAGATGTTGCCAATAAGTTTTCACCATCCAGTTTACAAGAAGTAAAATCCAGAGTTAGCAAAAATTAATGCTTGAGCCACTTATGTGTCCCAGCCAGCATTCGCGTTATGCACTCGCGTTGCTAGACTTTCGTAGAGCAGTACTCTGTTGCTGAGGTAGCTGCTAACTATTTGGAGGAGGTAGCCCGGGACTACTTTTTCACGTAGCGCCCGTAAGATGCAGTACCACGGCGCCGTATTGAAGACGTTTTTCACGTCGAGCGTGATGACACGCTAAAACCACCTCCCCCAGGTCTGTCTGTCCTCCCGGAACTACCGTCAAGTATTACGTCGGGAGGCAGATGGAGCTTGACAGCTCAAAAGTCACCAATTAGAGTTCGTCGCAAAACAGTTTGTCGTTTTTATTGCCCTAACGTCATTGTATTTACATATCAGCCAGTCAATTCAGTAGCTCCCCTAGCTCGCTCTGCATTTCTAAGCTTTCCGCATATTTGCGCAGATACCTCGCAGACTGCTTCCCACATTCTTTGCGATGTCAGCATCGCCTCCACAATGTTTCTTGGCGAGACCTCCGACCTATAGATGCCTTTCAGCATATTTTGTTCTTCCACGAATCGGTGGCAAATGAAAAAGACGTGATGTGAATTCTCTATTTCATTCACGCACGCAGGACAAAAGGGCGAGGCATCATACACAAAGTGGTATAGACAGCTACGAAAAACTCCATGGCCCGTCAGAAACTGCGTAAGAGGAAAGCTCATTTCACCATGCGATCGACTTATCCATCTTTCAATATTTGGGATCAGTGCGAACGTCCAACGACCCTTGTTTGAAGCATTCCAACGGGTTTGTCACCTTTCTACTGAGAGTAAACGCTCTCGCTGCGGGTATATCTCAGCGCCAGTACTTTTCGCTGCATACATTCGATGTGCCTCATCAGCCATTATTTCTATCGACATCATGCCTGCCAACACAAAAGCAGCTTCGTCGGAGACAGTTCGATAAGCGCTGATCACGTGCAAAGCATTGTCGGTGAACTCTTTCAAGCTGCTTCCTATTCGACTTCACTTTTAGGGAGTCTGCCCAAATTGGCGCAGCATACATGTTACCACATTAGATAGCAACATTCGCTTGGTGCTTTTCAGTCCACCTATGTTCGGCAGCATTCTGGACAGGGCCGCGTAGCACTTCGAAGCTTTTTTGCAGACATACTCTGCATGCTGTCGGAAACTAAGGCGATCATCAATAAAAACGCCCAAGTACTTTATCGCTCTCTGCGATTGGATGGTAGCACCTCCCCCCTCAGTTGCACTGATTCCACTTTCTTGCGACTACTAATAAGGACGGCTTCCGTTTTTTGCTCAGCAAGCTGCAAGCCAACCGAAGTTAGCCACTGTTGAACCATCGAAACAGTAAGATTTGCTTTTTCCTCCAGGTCTGACACTTGTTTTTCTACCACTACGACAGCCAAATCGTCCGCAAAACCGATTACTTTGGCTCCTTCAGGAACTGGCAACCTGAGAACGCTGTCGTACATGAAGTTCCAGAGTAGTGGACCCAATACTGAGCCCTGTGGAACGCCAGCAGTAATATTATATTTTTTCGGCCATCGTCAGTGTCGTATATTAAGATTCTGTTGCTAAGGTAGCTCCTAATAATTCTCAGCAGGTAATCTGGTACGTTCTTCGCCAGTAGTGCATTAATGATATGCTCCCAGTCAGCTGTGTTGAACGCATTCCTAACGTGTAGCGTGATTACTAAGCAATACTTGTTGCTTCCTCCTTTCCACCTGGTTCCTTTTATGGCCTCCTTCGCCACAGATATCACTGCACTAAGAGCATCAATAGTTGAACGGGCTCTTCGAAAACCGAACTGGTTGGCGCTAAGACCTTGATCGCCTTCAGTAAAAGGAAGCCGCTCATAAATTATTCTTTCAAGGACCTTTCCAACAGTATCCCAGATTTGTTGCGTTCAGTTCTGAACCGTGCGTGTCGCTGACCAATCTCTTTTCCGCAGCAAAGCGCGGGCACTCAAGCAGTAAATGCTGCGGGTCTTCCCCCACCTGCGTACATGCTGGACAAAGCGGCGAGTCGTCATTTCCGAATCGGAACAAGCTACACCGAAAAACGCCAGTGCGACTAATCCACTCTTTAATATTTGGGATCAGAGTGTGTGTGTGTCCACCGCCCTTTGTTGGACTCGTTCCATCGCCTCTGCCACATTTCCAAGGAAAGTGCTCTCTCATGTGGTACGTCAACACCCAAGTTCTTTTTTGTGTAGCAACGTTGAGCCTCATGCGACAAAATATCCAATGGGATAATGCCAGCCAGAACAAACGCCGCATCGTCCGAGACTGTGCGGTGTGCGTTTATTATGCGCAAGGTGCTAAGCCGATGGACTCTATTAACGAGCTTCCAATTAGCCACAAATATTTAATGATTCGACCCAAATAGGCGCCGCATACATCAAAATTGACGTAGTAACTCTAGTCAGGAGCTGTCTCTTTCCGCCTTTCGGGCCACCAAGGTTTGGCAACATCCGCGCTAGTGACGCGTGACAGGCAGCGGCTTTTTTGCAGGCATACTCAGTGTGTTCCGAAACTTGAGGCGATCATCGATCAACACTCCTAAATATTTAATTGCGCACTGTATGGTTGCCTCTCCCACCTTTAACTGCGTCACTTCCACTTTTTTGCGCCTGCTTATAAGTACCATTTCGGTCTTATTTTCCGCCATTATCAAGCCAGTCGAATTAAGCCAGTTGCGTACAGTTTCGACGGCCATGTGCGCCTTTTCCTGGATTTGGCTTATATGGTTCGCCACCACTACTACAGCCAAGTCGTCAGCAAAGCCGATGATGTTAACTCCTTCAGGAACCAGAAGTCTTAGAACTCCATCATACATGAAGTTCCATAGCAGGTGTCCGAGAACTGAGCCCTGAGGAACGCCAGCTGTTACAGGATAGCGCTTTATTCCCATGTCGCTGTCGTAGAGCAGTATTCTCTTGCTAAGGTAGTCAGAGACTGGTTTTTCACGTAGCGCCAGTAAAATACAATACCACGGCGCCGTATTGAAGGCGTTCTTCACGTCGAGCGTAATAACAGTACTGCTTGGAGCCATCTCTCCATCTGGTAACTCGAATTGCCTCTCTAGCCAAAGAGACTACTGCTGTTATTGCATCAATGGTCGAACAGCCTCTGCGAAATCCGTATTGGCTTTTACTGCGACCCCGACCGCCTTCTGCATAGGGACGCAGCCTTTCATATATAATTCGCTCGAGCACTTTTCCCAAGCTATCCAGAAGACATATTGGCCTGTACGAAGACGGTTCTCCCGGTGGCTTGTCAGGGGGATCAGAACCAGCTTTTGTACTTTCCAAGCACTGGGGAAGATTCCTTGTTGCAGGCAAAGTTGGAATACCATGTGCGGGTGACTCAGTAATGCTGCTTTCAATGTCGCATTTGGAATCCCGTCGGATCCTGGTGCTTTGTTCGGCACAATTCGTTTAGCCGCCTCGCTGATTTCAGTAGTTGATATTTCGACTTCGGGAAACTCCTGTGGCTGAAGTCGGGAATATTCACCTTCTGGATGCTGAGGGAATAGAGTTGCAACTATCCTAGCCAGTATATGCGGGCACCTCACTTGCGCTTGCCGACAGGTTTTTGCCATTACAACCCTATACGCTCCTCCCCATGGGTTCGCATTCGCTTCTTCGCATAGTGCTTTGAAGCTTCTGATTTTTGACTTGCGAATCGCATCACGAAGATTCCTCCTTGCCTTCGAAAACTCATCCTTACGCCGCACTCTTTCTAGTGATTGCCTGCAGCGCTGGAAACGCCGTCTTGCCTGAAGGCACTGCGCCCGAAGCATTGCTATCTCGCCGCTCTACCAGTGGACTGATCGTCTTCGATTTTTACCCTTGCGCTTAGTCATTACTCCGTCGCAGGATTTAACGAGCTGTTCTATAAGTTGCGCAGCCAGTTCTTCAGCTCGTGCCGACCACTCGCGATCCTCCGTGAGCACAATATCAAACACCTCCTTATCTAACGAGCTCGCTTTCCAACCAAGCTGCCAATGGCACCGCGCCCTCTCACTGCTGTTGGCCTGGTTGATATTAATCACGACCGCTTGATGGTCGCTATATGTGAAATCCTCGCTCACCCTCCATTGAATTTTCTGCGCCAAAGAAGTGCTGGCGAAAGTTATGTCGATCACCGAGTTTCTGCCATCTCTCCGAAAGGTACTCACAGAACCAGTATTCAAAAGAGTAATGTTGGTGGTTCTGCTACCCCAGTCCACGGCCCACGCATTAAAGTCGCCTGGTATAATTACTATGTGTGTGTGTGTGTGTGTGTGTGTGTGTTTTTTTTTCTCATGAGGGGAAAGCATCGAAAGCCTGCGTGCGGGACTTTAACCACGCTAAAACCACCTCCCCCATGTGTCAGTCCTCTCGAAACTACCGCTAAGTATTACGTCGGGAGGCAGAAGGAGTTTAAAACTCAAACGTTCGTGTCTGTCCAATTGTAGACAGTCATCTAGCCCTAACGTCTCAGTTTACACCCCGTTAGTCGGTCAAGTTATGTCTCCTTGTCCCGCTGACATCAGACGCGTATGTATATCAGCGTGTATGTGTATGTGTATGTATCGTAATTTATGCCATTTGTGCGCGTACGTGTGCGCGCTGTATGCGTGTGAGTGCGCGTGTGCGTGAGCGCGTGTGCTTGTACATAGCCATTTCTTTCAGCTACTCTTCTCAACTGTTCGAGCATTCTTTGTTCATTCATTACGAATGCCGCCATGCGGCTTACTGCATCCCAGTACGTTGCGTCTGTCAACATCAGACCAACGTCTGTTTCCAGGTGTTATGCGCGTACCTACGATTCTTTGTAAAGCCTCTCTAAAAATATTTGTATCGCCATGGGCTTTTCGTATCCACGGCTCTAAGTGTGGGATCAGCCGATTTGTCCACCTTCCGCTTTCCGCGCCCTGCCATCTTGTCTGCCACTCTGTGATGAAGGATTGCCTCGCTTCTGCAATATCATGCATGACCCCCGATACCTTAGTGGCTGCTTCTTTAGCCAAAAAATCCAGCGAAATCGATGAAGATATCACTAGCATTGCATCTTCAGAAACTGTACAGAATGCGCAGCAGACTCTTAACGCACACAAGCGGTACACCGCCTTTACGCCTCGCGCAAAGCTTTTAACTTGTAGTGCGCTCTCCCAGATAGCTGCAGCATAAAGTATTGTAGTTAAATCTAACTACACTAGCTAAGAGTTGTCTTCGCCTCTGACTAGGCCCTTTTATATTAAGCATTATGCGGGATAGTGCGGTTACAACCTCAGATGCCTTACTCTGCACGTACTCCAGGTGGGCTTTAAAAGTTAGCCGGCGGTCAATCAGGTATTTGATGTATGGTCTCGACAAAATCGCGTTGTTACCAACGCTAATTTCCAGGAATTCGACCTTCTTCCTGCTGCTCACCAGAACTGCTTCCGTCTTATGCTCGGCTAACGTGATACCCACTGAGCTCAACCAGTTCTTCACTTTCGCTATAGCAATTTCTGCTGCCTCCTTTACGCTTGTTAGTTCTTTTGCTACGACTGTTATTGCAACATCGTCGGCGAAGCCAACAATTTTTACTCCAGCAGGCACGCTTAATTCCAGGATGTCGTTGTACATAATATTCCACAGGAGAGGTCCAAGAACAGACCCCTGTGGTACGCCTCCCCGTATCATATATGATTTTTCGCCTTCTGTGGTGTCATATATCAGAACACGATCGTCCAGATAGTTGTCGAGTATGTTCAGCTTCCAAGATACTGCTGTCGGCGAGGAAGCTTGGAATAGCTTCCTTGCCGACAGCAGTATCTTCTGCCAATTCGCAGTATTGAACGCGTTCTTTACGTCGAGCGTTACGATGAGACAGTATTGTTTGGAGCCACCGCGCCACCGTGTACCTTCCATAGCTCCCTGAGCAGTATTTTTAACCAGCCGCAGCGCATCTGTTGTCGACCGTCCTTTCCTGAAGCCAAAACTGGAGAGCAGAAAGTCCAGCGTCTAACTCTGCCTCTATTCTGCCTTTCAGCACGTGTTCCAGCATATTGCCTACTGAATCCAGCAGGCAGAGCGGCCGATAAGACGCTGCTGTGTTCAGCTGTCGTTTTTTAGGTATAAGCACCAGTTTCTGCCGCTTCCATGCTCTCGGAAATACCGCCTCTAGGATACATTTATTAAAGACGCTCTGAAATAAGTCCAGCCTTTTCAATGCAACTGCCTTCACAGCAATATTGGGCACACCATCTGGGCCAGGTGCTTTGCTCAACTTAAGTTGCTTTGCAGCTAAGATTATTTCTTCTTTCCTTATCATGCTTATGTTCCGGTTACTGCGTGCTAACATGATCCTGTTAAAGCGTGCCTGTTCAAGAAAAAGGCATTTTATTATCTCCTTCAGCGCATCGGGGCACGATGGTTGCGCTGTTCACTTTCGGGGCACGATGGTTGCGCTGTTCGTTGAAGCTTTTTGAGCACCAGCTTATAAGCAAAGCCCCAGGGATTGTCTTCAATCTCCTCGCATATCTCGAAGAAGCATCGACTTTTACTCTCTTGGATGGCCCATTTAAGCAGCTTGCGCTTGTTTTTATATGTAAGCCTACTTGTTTCAGAGTTTGGCGTATTTCGTGCTCTCTGACATACACGTCTGGCATATTTGCACTCACTTCGCAGCTTAGCGATGTCATTGCTCCACCAGTATGCGGGGTTTCTGCGCTTTGAGTTCGATTTGCGCACCAATTGCAGCGTCGCATGCAGTTCTCAGCAAGGCCATGTGTTGCGACGAAGCCTCCTCTGCCGTACCGTCTATAGAGTGCCTCCATAAATACTTCGCTCCATAAACACTTCGCTGTCGAACGTTTCCATCTTCCAGCGCGGACGTCTTGGCCGAGTGGGAGCCCAATTGTCCTCTTGTGAGTTTATGACGTCTATCTCAATAGCCCGGTGGTCGCTATGGGTATAACATCCGCTTAGACGCCATTTTGTCGACATTTAGAGCCTGCTGCTTATGAAGGATATGTCTATGATAGACCCCGCACCATTTTTACTGTAAGTGTGCTCTGTTCCAGCATTTAATAGCATTACGTCCATAAAGGAGAGGGCTTCTAGCAGACTTCGTGTGTGTGTGTGTGTGTGTGTGTGTGTGTGTGTGTGTGTGTGTGTGTGTGTGTGCGTGTGTGCGTGCGTGTGTCGCAATCGGGCACATGGTGGTCGACTAGGCCTCGTATCTCAACTACGATCTCTATCTGTAAGCGTGGAGATCTCTATCTGTAACTAAACGGAGAGGGGTCAAAAGAGACCGTTTTTGTCGTTCACTTTTACAATGTTTCAAGATTTTGCAAAAAAGTTTAAAGCTGCTTGAGAACTTTGCAAAAAAAGGTTCTATAAAAATCGAGCAAGTATGCGACACTAAAAGAAACCGTTTTTGGAGTTCATTTTTACAATGTTTCAAAATTTTGCAAAACAGTTTCGCAAAATTTTTCTGTACAATGCGAGTAAATGTAAAAAGCAAGCACTCTATGTAAAACAATGCACTTTAGATATGTCTACTGAAGCTATTTAAGAACTTTGCAAAAAAAGGTACCATAAAAATAGACCAAGTATGCAACACAAATAAAAGCACTAAAAGAAACCGTTTTTGGCGTTCATTTTTACAATGTTTCAAAATTTTGCAAAACAGTTTCGCAAAATTTTTCTGTACAATGCGAGTAAATGTAAAAAGCAAGCACTCTATGTAAAACAATGCATTTTAGATATGTCTACTGAAGCTGCTTGAGAACTTTGCCAAAAAAGGTTCTATAAAAATCGAGCAAGTATGTGACACAAATAAAAACACTAAAAGATACCGTTTTTGGCGTTCATTTTTACAATGTTTCAAAATTTTGAAAAAAGTTTCGCAAATATTTTTCTGTACAATGCGAGTACATAAATGTAAAAAGCAAGCAATCTACGTAAAACGAAGCATTTTAGATATGTCTACTGAAGCTGCTTGAGAACTTTGCAAAAAAAGGTTCTATAAAAATTGAGGAAGTATGTAACACAAATAAAAACTCTAAAAGAGACCGTTTTTGGCGTTCATTTTTACAATGTTTTAAAATTTTGCAAAAAAGTTTCCCAAAATTTTTCTGTACAATGCGAGTAAATTTTAAGCACTCTATGTAAAACGAAGCATTTTAGATATGTCTACTGAAGCTGCTTGAGAACTGTGCAAAAAAAGGATCTATAAAAATTGAGCAAGTATGCAACACAAATAAAAACACTAAAAGAGACCGTTTTTGGCGTTCATTTTTACAATGTTTCAAAATTTTGCAAAAAAGTTTCCCAAAATTTTTCTGTACAATGCGAGTAAATGTAAAAGGCAAGCAATCTATGTAAAACGAAGCATTTTAGATATGTCTACTGAAGCTACTTGAGAACTTTGCAAAAAAAGGTTCTATAAAAATCGACCAAGTATGCAACACAAATAAAAATACTAAAAGAGACCGTTTTTAGCGTTCATTTTTACAATGTTTCAAAATTTTGCAAAAAAGTTTCCCAAAATTTTTCTGTACAATGCGAGTAAATGTAAAAGGCAAGCAATCTATGTAAAACGAAGCATTTTAGATATGTCTACTGAAGCTACTTGAGAACTTTGCAAAAAAAGGTTCTATAAAGATCGACCAAGTATGCAACACAAATAAAAATACTAAAAGAGACCGTTTTTGGCGTTCATTTTTACAATGTTTCAAAATTTTGCAAAAAAGTTTCCCAAAATTTTTCTGTATAATGCGAGTAAATGTAAAAGGCAAGCAATCTATGTAAAACGAAGCATTTTAGATATGTCTACTGAAGCTGCTTGAGAACTTTGCAAAAAAAGGATCTATAAAAATTGAGCAAGTATGAAACACAGATGAAAACACTAAAAGAAACCGTTTTTGGCGTTCATTTTTACAATGTTTCAAAATTTTGCATAAAAGTTTCGCAAAAATTGTTCTGTACAATGCGAGTAAATGTAAAAAGAAAGCAATTTATGTAAAACGAGGCATTTTAGATATGTCTACTGAAGCTACTTGAGAACTGTGCAAAAAAAGGTTCAATAAAAATCGAGCAAGTATGCAATATTAATAAAAACACTAAAAGAGACCGTTTTTGGCGTTCATTATTACAATGTTTCAAAATTTTGCAAAAAAGTTTCTCAAATATTTTTCTGTACAATGCTAGTAAATATACGAAGCAAGCAATTTATGTAAAACGATGCATTTTAGATATGTCTACTGAAGCTGCTAGAGATTTATGTAAAACCCAGCATTTTAGATATGTCTACTGAAGATGCTTGAGAACTTTGCAAAAAAAGGTTCTATAAAAATCGACCAAGCAACACAAATAAAATCATTAAAAGAGACCGTTTTTGGCGTTCATTTTTACAATGTTTCAAAATTTTGCAAAAAAGTTTCCCAAGATTTTTCTGTACAATGCGGGTAAATGTAAAAAGCAAGCAATCTATGTAAAACGAAGCATTTTAGATATGTCTACTGAAGCTGCTTGAGAACTGTGCAAAAAAAGGTTCAATAAAAATCGAGCAAGTATGCAATATTAATAAAAACACTAAAAGAGACCGTTTTTGGCGTTCATTATTACAATGTTTCAAAATTTTGCAAAAAAGTTTCTCAAATATTTTTCTGTACAATGCTAGTAAATATACGAAGCAAGCAATTTATGTAAAACGATGCATTTTAGATATGTCTACTGAAGCTGCTAGAGATTTATGTAAAACCCAGCATTTTAGATATGTCTACTGAAGATGCTTGAGAACCTTGCAAAAAAAGGTTCTATAAAAATCGAGCAAGTATGCAACACAAATAAAAACACTAAATGAGACCGTTTTTGGCGTTCATTTTTACAATGTTTCAAAATTTTGCAAAAAAAGTTTCACAAAATTTTTCTGTACAATGCGAGTAAATGTAAGCACTCTATGTAAAACGAAGCATTTTACATATGTCTACTGAAGCTTCTTGAGAACTTTGCAAAAAAAGCTTCTATAAAAATTGAGGAAGTATGCAACACAAATAAAAACTCTAGAAGAGACCGTTTTTGGCGTTCATTTTTACAATGTTTCAAAATTTTGCATAAAAGTTTCCCAAAATTTTTCTGTACAATGCGAGTAAATTTTAAGCACTCTATGTAAAACGAAGCATTTTAGATATGTCTACTGAAGCTGCTTGAGAACTTTGCAAAAAAAGGTTCTATAAAAATTGAGCAAGTATGCAACACAAATAAAAACACTAAAAGAGACCGTTTTTGGCGTTCATTTTTACAATGTTTCAAAATTTTGCAAAAAAGTTTCCCAAAATTTCTCTGTACAATGCGAGTAAATGTAAAAAGCAAGCAATCTATGTAAAACGAAGCATTTTAGATATGTCTACTGAAGCTGCTTGAGAACTGTGCAAAAAAAGGTTCTATAAAAATCGAGCAAGTATGCAACATTAATAACACTAAGAGAAGTTTTTGGCGTTCATTTTTACAATGTTTCAAAATTTTGCAAAAAAGTTTCCCAAAATTTTTCTGTACAATGCGAGTAAGTGTAAAAGGCAAGCAATCTATGTAAAACGATGCATTTTAGATATGTCTACTGAAGCTGCTTGAGAACTTTGCAAAAAAAGGATCTATAAAAATTGAGCAAGTATGAAACACAAATGAAAACACTAAAAGAAACCGTTTTTGGCGTTCATTTTTACAATGTTTCAAAATTTTGCATAAAAGTTTCGCAAAAATTGTTCTGTACAATGCGAGTAAATGTAAAAAGAAAGCAATTTATGTAAAACGAGGCATATGTCTACTGAAGCTGCTTGAGAACTGTGCAAAAAAAGGTTCAATAAAAATCGAGCAAGTATGCAATATTAATAAAAACACTAAAAGAGACCGTTTTTGGCGTTCATTATTACAATGTTTCAAAATTTTGCAAAAAAGTTTCTCAAATATTTTTCTGTACAATGCGAGTAAATATACGAAGCAAGCAATTTATGTAAAACGATGCATTTTAGATATGTCTACTGAAGCTGCTTGAGATTTATGTAAAACCCAGCATTTTAGATATGTCTACTGAAGATGCTTGAGAACCTTGCAAAAAAAGGTTCTATAAAAATCGAGCAAGTATGCAAAACAAATAAAACCAGTAAATGAGACCGTTTTTGGCGTTCATTTTTACAATGTTTCAAAATTTTGCAAAAAAAGTTTCACAAAATTTTTCTGTACAATGCGAGTAAATGTAAGCACTCTATGTAAAACGAAGCATTTTACATATGTCTACTGAAGCTTCTTGAGAACTTTGCAAAAAAAGGTTCTATAAAAATTGAGGAAGTATGCAACACAAATAAAAACTCTAGAAGAGACCGTTTTTGGCGTTCATTTTTACAATGTTTCAAAATTTTGCATAAAAGTTTCCCAAAATTTTTCTGTACAATGCGAGTAAATGTAAAAAGAAAGCAATTTATGTAAAACGAGGCATTTTAGATATGTCTACTGAAGCTACTTGAGAACTTTGCAAAAAAAGGTTATATAAAAATCGACCACGTATGCAACACAAATAAAAACACTAAAAGAGACCGTTTTTGGCGTTCATTTTTACAATGTTTCAAAATTTTGCATAAAAGTTTCCCAAAATTTTTCTGTACAATGCGAGTAAATTTTAAGCACTCTATGTAAAACGAAGCATTTTAGATATGTCTACTGAAGCTGCTTGAGAACTTTGCAAAAAAAGGTTCTATAAAAATTGAGCAAGTATGCAACACAAATAAAAACACTAAAAGAGACCGTTTTTGGCGTTCATTTTTACAATGTTTCAAAATTTTGCAAAAAAGTTTCCCAAAATTTCTCTGTACAATGCGAGTAAATGTAAAAAGCAAGCAATCTATGTAAAACGAAGCATTTTAGATATGTCTACTGAAGCTGCTTGAGAACTGTGCAAAAAAAGGTTCTATAAAAATCGAGCAAGTATGCAACATTAATAACACTAAGAGAAGTTTTTGGCGTTCATTTTTACAATGTTTCAAAATTTTGCAAAAAAGTTTCCCAAAATTTTTCTGTACAATGCGAGTAAGTGTAAAAGGCAAGCAATCTATGTAAAACGATGCATTTTAGATATGTCTACTGAAGCTGCTTGAGAACTTTGCAAAAAAAGGATCTATAAAAATTGAGCAAGTATGAAACACAAATGAAAACACTAAAAGAAACCGTTTTTGGCGTTCATTTTTACAATGTTTCAAAATTTTGCATAAAAGTTTCGCAAAAATTGTTCTGTACAATGCGAGTAAATGTAAAAAGAAAGCAATTTATGTAAAACGAGGCATATGTCTACTGAAGCTGCTTGAGAACTGTGCAAAAAAAGGTTCAATAAAAATCGAGCAAGTATGCAATATTAATAAAAACACTAAAAGAGACCGTTTTTGGCGTTCATTATTACAATGTTTCAAAATTTTGCAAAAAAGTTTCTCAAATATTTTTCTGTACAATGCGAGTAAATATACGAAGCAAGCAATTTATGTAAAACGATGCATTTTAGATATGTCTACTGAAGCTGCTTGAGATTTATGTAAAACCCAGCATTTTAGATATGTCTACTGAAGATGCTTGAGAACCTTGCAAAAAAAGGTTCTATAAAAATCGAGCAAGTATGCAAAACAAATAAAACCAGTAAATGAGACCGTTTTTGGCGTTCATTTTTACAATGTTTCAAAATTTTGCAAAAAAAGTTTCACAAAATTTTTCTGTACAATGCGAGTAAATGTAAGCACTCTATGTAAAACGATGCATTTTACATATGTCTACTGAAGCTTCTTGAGAACTTTGCAAAAAAAGGTTCTATAAAAATTGAGGAAGTATGCAACACAAATAAAAACTCTAGAAGAGACCGTTTTTGGCGTTCATTTTTACAATGTTTCAAAATTTTGCATAAAAGTTTCCCAAAATTTTTCTGTACAATGCGAGTAAATGTAAAAAGAAAGCAATTTATGTAAAACGAGGCATTTTAGATATGTCTACTGAAGCTACTTGAGAACTTTGCAAAAAAAGGTTATATAAAAATCGACCACGTATGCAACACAAATAAAAACACTAAAAGAGACCGTTTTTGGCGTTCATTTTTACAATTTTTCAAAATTTTGCATAAAAGTTTCCCAAAATTTTTCTGTACAATGCGAGTAAATTTTAAGCACTCTATGTAAAACGAAGCATTTTAGATATGTCTACTGAAGCTGCTTGAGAACTTTGCAAAAAAAGGTTCTATAAAAATTGAGCAAGTATGCAACACAAATAAAAACACTAAAAGAGACCGTTTTTGGCGTTCATTTTTACAATGTTTCAAAATTTTGCAAAAAAGTTTCCCAAAATTTCTCTGTACAATGCGAGTAAATGTAAAAAGCAAGCAATCTATGTAAAACGAAGCATTTTAGATATGTCTACTGAAGCTGCTTGAGAACTGTGCAAAAAAAGGTTCTATAAAAATCGAGCAAGTATGCAACATTAATAACACTAAGAGAAGTTTTTGGCGTTCATTTTTACAATGTTTCAAAATTTTGCAAAAAAGTTTCCCAAAATTTTTCTGTACAATGCGAGTAAGTGTAAAAGGCAAGCAATCTATGTAAAACGATGCATTTTAGATATGTCTACTGAAGCTGCTTGAGAACTTTGCAAAAAAAGGATCTATAAAAATTGAGCAAGTATGAAACACAAATGAAAACACTAAAAGAAACCGTTTTTGGCGTTCATTTTTACAATGTTTCAAAATTTTGCATAAAAGTTTCGCAAAAATTGTTCTGTACAATGCGAGTAAATGTAAAAAGAAAGCAATTTATGTAAAACGAGGCATATGTCTACTGAAGCTGCTTGAGAACTGTGCAAAAAAAGGTTCTATAAAAATCGAGCAAGTATGCAATATTAATAAAAACACTCAAAGAGACCGTTTTTGGCGTTCATTATTACAATGTTTCAAAATTTTGCAAAAAAGTTTCTCAAATATTTTTCTGTACAATGCGAGTAAATATACGAAGCAAGCAATTTATGTAAAACGATGCATTTTAGATATGTCTACTGAAGCTGCTTGAGATTTATGTAAAACGAAGCATTTTAGATATGTCTACTGAAGATGCTTGAGAACCTTGCAAAAAAAGGTTCTATAAAAATCGAGCAAGTATGCAAAACAAATAAAACCACTAAATGAGACCGTTTTTGGCGTTCATTTTTACAATGTTTCAAAATTTTGCAAAAAAAGTTTCACAAAATTTTTCTGTACAATGCGAGTAAATGTAAGCACTCTATGTAAAACGAAGCATTTTACATATGTCTACTGAAGCTTCTTGAGAACTTTGCAAAAAAAGGTTCTATAAAAATTGAGGAAGTATGCAACACAAATAAAAACTCTAGAAGAGACCGTTTTTGGCGTTCATTTTATAATGTTTCAAAATTTTGCATAAAAGTTTCCCAAAATTTTTCTGTACAATGCGAGTAAATGTAAAAAGAAAGCAATTTATGTAAAACGAGGCATTTTAGATATGTCTACTGAAGCTACTTGAGAACTTTGCAAAAAAAGGTTATATAAAAATCGACCACGTATGCAACACAAATAAAAACACTAAAAGAGACCGTTTTTGGCGTTCATTTTTACCATTTTTCAAAATTTTGCATAAAAGTTTCTCAACATTTTTCTGTACAATGCGAGTAAATTTTAAGCACTCTATGTAAAACGAAGCATTTTAGATATGTCTACTGAAGCTGCTTGAGAACTTTGCAAAAAAAGGTTCTATAAAAATTGAGCAAGTATGCAACACAAATAAAAACACTAAAAGAGACCGTTTTTGGCGTTCATTTTTACAATGTTTCAAAATTTTGCAAAAAAGTTTCCCAAAATTTCTCTGTACAATGCGAGTAAATGTAAAAAGCAAGCAATCTATGTAAAACGAAGCATTTTAGATATGTCTACTGAAGCTGCTTGAGAACTGTGCAAAAAAAGGTTCTATAAAAATCGAGCAAGTATGCAACATTAATAACACTAAGAGAAGTTTTTGGCGTTCATTTTTACAATGTTTCAAAATTTTGCAAAAAAGTTTCCCAAAATTTTTCTGTACAATGCGAGTAAGTGTAAAAGGCAAGCAATCTATGTAAAACGATGCATTTTAGATATGTCTACTGAAGCTGCTTGAGAACTTTGCAAAAAAAGGATCTATAAAAATTGAGCAAGTATGAAACACAAATGAAAACACTAAAAGAAACCGTTTTTGGCGTTCATTTTTACAATGTTTCAAAATTTTGCATAAAAGTTTCGCAAAAATTGTTCTGTACAATGCGAGTAAATGTAAAAAGAAAGCAATTTATGTAAAACGAGGCATATGTCTACTGAAGCTGCTTAAGAACTGTGCAAAAAAAGGTTCAATAAAAATCGAGCAAGTATGCAATATTAATAAAAACACTAAAAGAGACCGTTTTTGGCGTTCATTATTACAATGTTTCAAAATTTTGCAAAAAAGTTTCTCAAATATTTTTCTGTACAATGCGAGTAAATATACGAAGCAAGCAATTTATGTAAAACGATGCATTTTAGATATGTCTACTGAAGCTGCTTGAAATTTATGTAAAACCCAGCATTTTAGATATGTCTACTGAAGATGCTTGAGAACCTTGCAAAAAAGGTTCTATAAAAATCGAGCAAGTATGCAAAACAAATAAAACCACTAAATGAGACCGTTTTTGGCGTTCATTTTTACAATGTTTCAAAATTTTGCAAAAAAAGTTTCACAAAATTTTTCTGTACAATGCGAGTAAATGTAAGCACTCTATGTAAAACGAAGCATTTTACATATGTCTACTGAAGCTTCTTGAGAACTTTGCAAAAAAAGGTTCTATAAAAATTGAGGAAGTATGCAACACAAATAAAAACTCTAGAAGAGACCGTTTTTGGCGTTCATTTTATAATGTTTCAAAATTTTGCATAAAAGTTTCCCAAAATTTTTCTGTACAATGCGAGTAAATGTAAAAAGAAAGCAATTTATGTAAAACGAGGCATTTTAGATATGTCTACTGAAGCTACTTGAGAACTTTGCAAAAAAAGGTTATATAAAAATCGACCACGTATGCAACACAAATAAAAACACTAAAAGAGACCGTTTTTGGCGTTCATTTTTACCATTTTTCAAAATTTTGCATAAAAGTTTCTCAACATTTTTCTGTACAATGCGAGTAAATTTTAAGCACTCTATGTAAAACGAAGCATTTTAGATATGTCTACTGAAGCTGCTTGAGAACTTTGCAAAAAAAGGATCTATAAAAATTGAGCAAGTATGAAACACAAATGAAAACACTAAAAGAAACCGTTTTTGGCGTTCATTTTTACAATGTTTCAAAATTTTGCATAAAAGTTTCGCAAAAATTGTTCTGTACAATGCGAGTAAATGTAAAAAGAAAGCAATTTATGTAAAACGAGGCATATGTCTACTGAAGCTGCTTAAGAACTGTGCAAAAAAAGGTTCAATAAAAATCGAGCAAGTATGCAATATTAATAAAAACACTAAAAGAGACCGTTTTTGGCGTTCATTATTACAATGTTTCAAAATTTTGCAAAAAAGTTTCTCAAATATTTTTCTGTACAATGCGAGTAAATATACGAAGCAAGCAATTTATGTAAAACGATGCATTTTAGATATGTCTACTGAAGCTGCTTGAAATTTATGTAAAACCCAGCATTTTAGATATGTCTACTGAAGATGCTTGAGAACCTTGCAAAAAAGGTTCTATAAAAATCGAGCAAGTATGCAAAACAAATAAAACCACTAAATGAGACCGTTTTTGGCGTTCATTTTTACAATGTTTCAAAATTTTGCAAAAAAAGTTTCACAAAATTTTTCTGTACAATGCGAGTAAATGTAAGCACTCTATGTAAAACGAAGCATTTTACATATGTCTACTGAAGCTTCTTGAGAACTTTGCAAAAAAAGGTTCTATAAAAATTGAGGAAGTATGCAACACAAATAAAAACTCTAGAAGAGACCGTTTTTGGCGTTCATTTTATAATGTTTCAAAATTTTGCATAAAAGTTTCCCAAAATTTTTCTGTACAATGCGAGTAAATGTAAAAAGAAAGCAATTTATGTAAAACGAGGCATTTTAGATATGTCTACTGAAGCTACTTGAGAACTTTGCAAAAAAAGGTTATATAAAAATCGACCACGTATGCAACACAAATAAAAACACTAAAAGAGACCGTTTTTGGCGTTCATTTTTACCATTTTTCAAAATTTTGCATAAAAGTTTCTCAACATTTTTCTGTACAATGCGAGTAAATTTTAAGCACTCTATGTAAAACGAAGCATTTTAGATATGTCTACTGAAGCTGCTTGAGAACTTTGCAAAAAAAGGATCTATAAAAATTGAGCAAGTATGAAACACAAATGAAAACACTAAAAGAAACCGTTTTTGGCGTTCATTTTTACAATGTTTCAAAATTTTGCATAAAAGTTTCGCAAAAATTGTTCTGTACAATGCGAGTAAATGTAAAAAGAAAGCAATTTATGTAAAACGAGGCATATGTCTACTGAAGCTGCTTAAGAACTGTGCAAAAAAAGGTTCAATAAAAATCGAGCAAGTATGCAATATTAATAAAAACACTAAAAGAGACCGTTTTTGGCGTTCATTATTACAATGTTTCAAAATTTTGCAAAAAAGTTTCTCAAATATTTTTCTGTACAATGCGAGTAAATATACGAAGCAAGCAATTTATGTAAAACGATGCATTTTAGATATGTCTACTGAAGCTGCTTGAAATTTATGTAAAACCCAGCATTTTAGATATGTCTACTGAAGATGCTTGAGAACCTTGCAAAAAAGGTTCTATAAAAATCGAGCAAGTATGCAAAACAAATAAAACCACTAAATGAGACCGTTTTTGGCGTTCATTTTTACAATGTTTCAAAATTTTGCAAAAAAAGTTTCACAAAATTTTTCTGTACAATGCGAGTAAATGTAAGCACTCTATGTAAAACGAAGCATTTTACATATGTCTACTGAAGCTTCTTGAGAACTTTGCAAAAAAAGGTTCTATAAAAATTGAGGAAGTATGCAACACAAATAAAAACTCTAGAAGAGACCGTTTTTGGCGTTCATTTTATAATGTTTCAAAATTTTGCATAAAAGTTTCCCAAAATTTTTCTGTACAATGCGAGTAAATGTAAAAAGAAAGCAATTTATGTAAAACGAGGCATTTTAGATATGTCTACTGAAGCTACTTGAGAACTTTGCAAAAAAAGGTTATATAAAAATCGACCACGTATGCAACACAAATAAAAACACTAAAAGAGACCGTTTTTGGCGTTCATTTTTACCATTTTTCAAAATTTTGCATAAAAGTTTCTCAACATTTTTCTGTACAATGCGAGTAAATTTTAAGCACTCTATGTAAAACGAAGCATTTTAGATATGTCTACTGAAGCTGCTTGAGAACTTTGCAAAAAAAGGATCTATAAAAATTGAGCAAGTATGAAACACAAATGAAAACACTAAAAGAAACCGTTTTTGGCGTTCATTTTTACAATGTTTCAAAATTTTGCAAAAAAAGTTTCACAAAATTTTTCTGTACAATGCGAGTAAATGTAAGCACTCTATGTAAAACGAAGCATTTTACATATGTCTACTGAAGCTTCTTGAGAACTTTGCAAAAAAAGTTTCTATAAAAATTGAGGAAGTATGCAACACAAATAAAAACTCTAGAAGAGACCGTTTTTGGCGTTCATTTTTACAATGTTTCAAAATTTTGCATAAAAGTTTCGCAAAAATTGTTCTGTACAATGCGAGTAAATGTAAAAAGAAAGCAATTTATGTAAAACGAGGCATTTTAGATATGTCTACTGAAGCTACTTGAGAACTTTGCAAAAAAAGGTTCTATAAAAATCGACCAAGCCACACAAATAAAATCATTAAAAGAGACCGTTTTTGGCGTTCATTTTTACAATGTTTCAAAATTTTGCAAAAAAGTTTCCCAAAATTTTTCTGTACAATGCGAGTAAGTGTAAAAGGCAAGCAATCTATGTAAAACGATGCATTTTAGATATGTCTACTGAAGCTGCTTGAGAACTTTGCAAAAAAAGGATCTATAAAAATTGAGCAAGTATGAAACACAAATGAAAACACTAAAAGAAACCGTTTTTGGCGTTCATTTTTACAATGTTTCAAAATTTTGCATAAAAGTTTCGCAAAAATTGTTCTGTACAATGCGAGTAAATGTAAAAAGAAAGCAATTTATGTAAAACGAGGCATATGTCTACTGAAGCTGCTTGAGAACTGTGCAAAAAAAGGTTCAATAAAAATCGAGCAAGTATGCAATATTAATAAAAACACTAAAAGAGACCGTTTTTGGCGTTCATTATTACAATGTTTCAAAATTTTGCAAAAAAGTTTCTCAAATATTTTTCTGTACAATGCGAGTAAATATACGAAGCAAGCAATTTATGTAAAACGATGCATTTTAGATATGTCTACTGAAGCTGCTTGAGATTTATGTAAAACCCAGCATTTTAGATATGTCTACTGAAGATGCTTGAGAACCTTGCAAAAAAAGGTTCTATAAAAATCGAGCAAGTATGCAAAACAAATAAAACCAGTAAATGAGACCGTTTTTGGCGTTCATTTTTACAATGTTTCAAAATTTTGCAAAAAAAGTTTCACAAAATTTTTCTGTACAATGCGAGTAAATGTAAGCACTCTATGTAAAACGAAGCATTTTACATATGTCTACTGAAGCTTCTTGAGAACTTTGCAAAAAAAGGTTCTATAAAAATTGAGGAAGTATGCAACACAAATAAAAACTCTAGAAGAGACCGTTTTTGGCGTTCATTTTTACAATGTTTCAAAATTTTGCATAAAAGTTTCCCAAAATTTTTCTGTACAATGCGAGTAAATGTAAAAAGAAAGCAATTTATGTAAAACGAGGCATTTTAGATATGTCTACTGAAGCTACTTGAGAACTTTGCAAAAAAAGGTTATATAAAAATCGACCACGTATGCAACACAAATAAAAACACTAAAAGAGACCGTTTTTGGCGTTCATTTTTACAATGTTTCAAAATTTTGCATAAAAGTTTCCCAAAATTTTTCTGTACAATGCGAGTAAATTTTAAGCACTCTATGTAAAACGAAGCATTTTAGATATGTCTACTGAAGCTGCTTGAGATTTATGTAAAACGAAGCATTTTAGATATGTCTACTGAAGCTGCTTGAGAACTGTGCAAAAAAAGGTTCTATAAAAATCGAGCAAGTATGCAATATTAATAAAAACACTCAAAGAGACCGTTTTTGGCGTTCATTATTACAATGTTTCAAAATTTTGCAAAAAAGTTTCTCAAATATTTTTCTGTACAATGCGAGTAAATATACGAAGCAAGCAATTTATGTAAAACGATGCATTTTTGATATGTCTACTGAAGCTGCTTGAGATTTATGTAAAACGAAGCATTTTAGATATGTCTACTGAAGATGCTTGAGAACCTTGCAAAAAAAGGTTCTATAAAAATCGAGCAAGTATGCAAAACAAATAAAACCACTAAATGAGACCGTTTTTGGCGTTCATTTTTACAATGTTTCAAAATTTTGCAAAAAAAGTTTCACAAAATTTTTCTGTACAATGCGAGTAAATGTAAGCACTCTATGTAAAACGAAGCATTTTACATATGTCTACTGAAGCTTCTTGAGAACTTTGCAAAAAAAGGTTCTATAAAAATTGAGGAAGTATGCAACACAAATAAAAACTCTAGAAGAGACCGTTTTTGGCGTTCATTTTATAATGTTTAAAAATTTTGCATAAAAGTTTCCCAAAATTTTTCTGTACAATGCGAGTAAATGTAAAAAGAAAGCAATTTATGTAAAACGAGGAATTTTAGATATGTCTACTGAAGCTACTTGAGAACTTTGCAAAAAAAGGTTATATAAAAATCGACCACGTATGCAACACAAATAAAAACACTAAAAGAGACCGTTTTTGGCGTTCATTTTTACCATTTTTCAAAATTTTGCATAAAAGTTTCTCAACATTTTTCTGTACAATGCGAGTAAATTTTAAGCACTCTATGTAAAACGAAGCATTTTAGATATGTCTACTGAAGCTGCTTGAGAACTTTGCAAAAAAAGGTTCTATAAAAATTGAGCAAGTATGCAACACAAATAAAAACACTAAAAGAGGCCGTTTTTGGCGTTCATTTTTACAATGTTTCAAAATTTTGCATAAAAGTTTCGCAAAAATTGTTCTGTACAATGCGAGTAAATGTAAAAAGAAAGCAATTTATGTAAAACGAGGCATATGTCTACTGAAGCTGCTTGAGAACTGTGCAAAAAAAGGTTCTATAAAAATCGAGCAAGTATGCAACATTAATAACACTAAGAGAAGTTTTTGGCGTTCATTTTTACAATGTTTCAAAATTTTGCAAAAAAGTTTCCCAAAATTTTTCTGTACAATGCGAGTAAGTGTAAAAGGCTAGCAATCTATGTAAAACGATGCATTTTAGATATGTCTACTGAAGCTGCTTGAGAACTTTGCAAAAAAAGGATCTATAAAAATTGAGCAAGTATGAAACACAAATGAAAACACTAAAAGAAACCGTTTTTGGCGTTCATTTTTACAATGTTTCAAAATTTTGCATAAAAGTTTCGCAAAAATTGTTCTGTACAATGCGAGTAAATGTAAAAAGAAAGCAATTTATGTAAAACGAGGCATATGTCTACTGAAGCTGCTTGAGAACTGTGCAAAAAAAGGTTCAATAAAAATCGAGCAAGTATGCAATATTAATAAAAACACTAAAAGAGACCGTTTTTGGCGTTCATTATTACAATGTTTCAAAATTTTGCAAAAAAGTTTCTCAAATATTTTTCTGTACAATGCGAGTAAATATACGAAGCAAGCAATTTATGTAAAACGATGCATTTTAGATATGTCTACTGAAGCTGCTTGAAATTTATGTAAAACCCAGCATTTTAGATATGTCTACTGAAGATGCTTGAGAACCTTGCAAAAAAGGTTCTATAAAAATCGAGCAAGTATGCAAAACAAATAAAACCACTAAATGAGACCGTTTTTGGCGTTCATTTTTACAATGTTTCAAAATTTTGCAAAAAAAGTTTCACAAAATTTTTCTGTACAATGCGAGTAAATGTAAGCACTCTATGTAAAACGAAGCATTTTACATATGTCTACTGAAGCTTCTTGAGAACTTTGCAAAAAAAGTTTCTATAAAAATTGAGGAAGTATGCAACACAAATAAAAACTCTAGAAGAGACCGTTTTTGGCGTTCATTTTTACAATGTTTCAAAATTTTGCATAAAAGTTTCGCAAAAATTGTTCTGTACAATGCGAGTAAATGTAAAAAGAAAGCAATTTATGTAAAACGAGGCATTTTAGATATGTCTACTGAAGCTACTTGAGAACTTTGCAAAAAAAGGTTCTATAAAAATTAAAAGAGACCGTTTTTGGCGTTCATTTTTACAATGTTTCAAAATTTTGCAAAAAAGTTTCCCAAGATTTTTCTGTACAATGCGGGTAAATGTAAAAAGCAAGCAATCTATGTAAAACGAAGCATTTTAGATATGTCTACTGAAGCTGCTTGAGAACTGTGCAAAAAAAGGTTCAATAAAAATCGAGCAAGTATGCAATATTAATAAAAACACTAAAAGAGACCGTTTTTGGCGTTCATTATTACAATGTTTCAAAATTTTGCAAAAAAGTTTCCCAAGATTTTTCTGTACAATGCGGGTAAATGTAAAAAGCAAGCAATTTATGTAAAACGATGCATTTTAGATATGTCTACTGAAGATGCTTGAGAACCTTGCAAAAAAAGGTTCTATAAAAATCGAGCAAGTATGCAACACAAATAAAAACACTAAATGAGACCGTTTTTGGCGTTCATTTTTACAATGTTTCAAAATTTTGCAAAAAAAGTTTCACAAAATTTTTCTGTACAATGCGAGTAAATGTAAGCACTCTATGTAAAACGAAGCATTTTACATATGTCTACTGAAGCTTCTTGAGAACTTTGCAAAAAAAGGTTCTATAAAAATTGAGGAAGTATGCAACACAAATAAAAACTCTAGAAGAGACCGTTTTTGGCGTTCATTTTTACAATGTTTCAAAATTTTGCATAAAAGTTTCCCAAAATTTTTCTGTACAATGCGAGTAAATTTTAAGCACTCTATGTAAAACGAAGCATTTTAGATATGTCTACTGAAGCTGCTTGAGAACTTTGCAAAAAAAGGTTCTATAAAAATTGAGCAAGTATGCAACACAAATAAAAACACTAAAAGAGACCGTTTTTGGCGTTCATTTTTACAATGTTTCAAAATTTTGCAAAAAAGTTTCCCAAAATTTCTCTGTACAATGCGAGTAAATGTAAAAAGCAAGCAATCTATGTAAAACGAAGCATTTTAGATATGTCTACTGAAGCTGCTTGAGAACTGTGCAAAAAAAGGTTCTATAAAAATCGAGCAAGTATGCAACATTAATAACACTAAGAGAAGTTTTTGGCGTTCATTTTTACAATGTTTCAAAATTTTGCAAAAAAGTTTCCCAAAATTTTTCTGTACAATGCGAGTAAGTGTAAAAGGCAAGCAATCTATGTAAAACGATGCATTTTAGATATGTCTACTGAAGCTGCTTGAGAACTTTGCAAAAAAAGGATCTATAAAAATTGAGCAAGTATGAAACACAAATGAAAACACTAAAAGAAACCGTTTTTGGCGTTCATTTTTACAATGTTTCAAAATTTTGCATAAAAGTTTCGCAAAAATTGTTCTGTACAATGCGAGTAAATGTAAAAAGAAAGCAATTTATGTAAAACGAGGCATATGTCTACTGAAGCTGCTTGAGAACTGTGCAAAAAAAGGTTCAATAAAAATCGAGCAAGTATGCAATATTAATAAAAACACTAAAAGAGACCGTTTTTGGCGTTCATTATTACAATGTTTCAAAATTTTGCAAAAAAGTTTCTCAAATATTTTTCTGTACAATGCGAGTAAATATACGAAGCAAGCAATTTATGTAAAACGATGCATTTTAGATATGTCTACTGAAGCTGCTTGAGATTTATGTAAAACCCAGCATTTTAGATATGTCTACTGAAGATGCTTGAGAACCTTGCAAAAAAAGGTTCTATAAAAATCGAGCAAGTATGCAAAACAAATAAAACCACTAAATGAGACCGTTTTTGGCGTTCATTTTTACAATGTTTCAAAATTTTGCAAAAAAAGTTTCACAAAATTTTTCTGTACAATGCGAGTAAATGTAAGCACTCTATGTAAAACGAAGCATTTTACATATGTCTACTGAAGCTTCTTGAGAACTTTGCAAAAAAAGTTTCTATAAAAATTGAGGAAGTATGCAACACAAATAAAAACTCTAGAAGAGACCGTTTTTGGCGTTCATTTTTACAATGTTTCAAAATTTTGCATAAAAGTTTCCCAAAATTTTTCTGTACAATGCGAGTAAATGTAAAAAGAAAGCAATTTATGTAAAACGAGGCATTTTAGATATGTCTACTGAAGCTACTTGAGAACTTTGCAAAAAAACGTTATATAAATATCGACCACGTATGCAACACAAATAAAAACTCTAGAAGAGACCGTTTTTGGCGTTCATTTTTACAATGTTTCAAAATTTTGCATAAAAGTTTCCCAAAATTTTTCTGTACAATGCGAGTAAATGTAAAAAGAAAGCAATTTATGTAAAACGAGGCATTTTAGATATGTCTACTGAAGCTACTTGAGAACTTTGCAAAAAAATGTTATATAAAAATCGACCAAGTATGCAACACAAATAAAAACACTAAAAGAGACCATTTTTAGCGTTCATTTTTACAATGTTTCAAAATTTTGCATAAAAGTTTCCCAACATTTTTCTGTACAATGCGAGTAAATTTTAAGCACTCTATGTAAAACGAAGCATTTTAGATATGTCTACTGAAGCTGCTTGAGAACTTTGCAAAAAAAGGTTCTATAAAAATTGAGCAAGTATGCAACACAAATAAAAACACTAAAAGAGATTGTTTTTGGCGTTCATTTTTACAATGTTTCAAAATTTTGCAAAAAAGTTTCCCAAAATTTTTCTGTACAATGCGAGTAAATTTTAAGCACTCTATGTAAAACGAAGCATTTTAGATATGTCTACTGAAGCTGCTTGAGAACTTTGCAAAAAAAGGATCTATAAAAATTGAGCAAGTATGCAACACAAATAAAAACTCTAGAAGAGACCGTTTTTGGCGTTCATTTTTACAATGTTTCAAAATTTTGCATAAGTTTCCCAAAATTTTTCTGTACAATGCGAGTAAATGTAAAAAGAAAGCAATTTATGTAAAACGAGGCATTTTAGATATGTCTACTGAAGCTACTTGAGAACTTTGCAAAAAAAGGTTCTATAAAATTGACCACGTATGCAACACAAATAAAAACACTAAAAGAGACCGTTTTTAGCGTTCATTTTTACAATGTTTCAAAATTTTGCATAAAAGTTTCCCAAAATTTTTCTGTACAATGCGAGTAAATTTTAAGCACTCTATGTAAAACGAAGCATTTTAGATATGTCTACTGAAGCTGCTTGAGAACTTTGCAAAAAAAGGATCTATAAAAATTGAGCAAGTATGCAACACAAATAAAAACACTAAAAGAGACCGTTTTTGGCGTTCATTTTTACAATGTTTCAAAATTTTGCAAAAAAGTTTCCCAACATTTTTCTGTACAATGCGAGTAAATGTAAAAAGCAAGCAATCTATGTAAAAGAAGCATCTTAGATATGTCTACTGAAGCTGCTTGAGAACTGTGCAAAAAAAGGTTCTTTAAAAATCGACGAAGTATGCAACATTAATAAAAACAATAAAAGAGACCGTTTTTGGCGTTCATTTTTACAATGTTTCAAAATTTTGCAAGAAAGTTTAGCAAAAATTTTGCTATACATAGCGAGTACATGTAAAAAGCAAGCAATTCATGTAAAACGAAGCATTTTAGATATGTCTACTAAAGCTGCTTGAGAACTTTGCCAAAAAAGGTTCTATCAAAATCGACCACGTATACAACACACATAAAAACACTAAAAGAGACCGTGTTTGGCGTTCATTTTTACAATGTTTCAAAATTTTGCCAAAAAGTTTCCCAAAATTTTTCTGTACAATGCGAGTAAATGTAGAAAGCAAGCAAAAACGAAGCATTTTAGATATGTCTACTGAAGCTGCTTGAGAACTGTGCAAAAAAATGTTCTATAAAAATCGAGCAAGTATGCAACACAAATAAAAACACTAAAAGAGACCGTTTTTGGCGTTCATTTTTACAATGTTTCAAAATTTTGCAAAAAAGTTTCCCAAAATTTTTCTGTACAATGCGAGTAAATTTTAAGCACTCTATGTAAAACGAAGCATTTTAGATATGTCTATTGAAGCTGCTTGAGAACTTTGCAAAAAAAGGATCTATAAAAATTGAGCAAGTATGCAACACAAATAAAAACACTAAAAGAGACCGTTTTTGGCGTTCATTTTTACAATGTTTCAAAATTTTGCAAAAAAGTTTCCCAAAATTTTTCTGTACAATGCGAGTAAATTTTAAGCACTCTATGTAAAACGAAGCATTTTAGATATGTCTACTGAAGCTGCTTGAGAACTTTGCAAAAAAAGGATCTATAAAAATTGAGCAAGTATGCAACACAAATAAAAACTCTAGAAGAGACCGTTTTTGGCGTTCATTTTTACAATGTTTCAAAATTTTGCATAAGTTTCCCAAAATTTTTCTGTACAATGCGAGTAAATGTAAAAAGAAAGCAATTTATGTAAAACGAGGCATTTTAGATATGTCTACTGAAGCTACTTGAGAACTTTGCAAAAAAAGGTTCTATAAAATTGACCACGTATGCAACACAAATAAAAACACTAAAAGAGACCGTTTTTAGCGTTCATTTTTACAATGTTTCAAAATTTTGCATAAAAGTTTCCCAAAATTTTTCTGTACAATGCGAGTAAATTTTAAGCACTCTATGTAAAACGAAGCATTTTAGATATGTCTACTGAAGCTGCTTGAGAACTTTGCAAAAAAAGGATCTATAAAAATTGAGCAAGTATGCAACACAAATAAAAACACTAAAAGAGACCGTTTTTGGCGTTCATTTTTACAATGTTTCAAAATTTTGCAAAAAAGTTTCCCAAAATTTTTCTGTACAATGCGAGTAAATTTTAAGCACTCTATGTAAAACGAAGCATTTTAGATATGTCTACTGAAGCTGCTTGAGAACTTTGCAAAAAAAGGATCTATAAAAATTGAGCAAGTATGCAACACAAATAAAAACACTGAAAGAGACCGTGTTTGGCGTTCATTTTTACAATGTTTCAAAATTTTGCCAAAAAGTTTCCCAAAATTTTTCTGTACAATGCGAGTAAATGTAGAAAGCAAGCAAAAACGAAGCATTTTAGATATGTCTACTGAAGCTGCATGAGAACTGTGCAAAAAAATGTTCTATAAAAATCGAGCAAGTATGCAACACAAATAAAAACACTAAAAGAGACCGTTTTTGGCGTTCATTTTTACAATGTTTCAAAATTTTGCAAAAAAGTTTCCCAAAATTTTTCTGTACAATGCGAGTAAATTTTAAGCACTCTATGTAAAACGAAGCATTTTAGATATGTCTATTGAAGCTGCTTGAGAACTTTGCAAAAAAAGGATCTATAAAAATTGAGCAAGTATGCAACACAAATAAAAACACTAAAAGAGACCGTTTTTGCCGTTCATATTTACAATGTTTCAAAATTTTGCAAGAAAGTTTCCCAACATTTTTCTGTACAATGCGAGTAAATGTAAAAAGCAAGCAATCTATGTAAAAGAAGCATCTTAGATATGTCTACTGAAGCTGCTTGAGAACTGTGCAAAAAAAGGTTCTTTAAAAATCGACCAAGTATGCAACATTAATAAAAACAATAAAAGAGACCGTTTTTTGCGTTCATTTTTACAATGTTTCAAAATTTTGCAAGAAAGTTTAGCAAAAATTTTGCTATACAATGCGAGTACATGTAAAAAGCAACCAATTCATGTAAAACGAAGCATTTTAGATATGTCTACTGAAGCTGCTTGAGAACTGTGCAAAAAAAGGTTCTATAAAAATCGAGCAAGTATGCAACATTAATAACACTAAGAGAAGTTTTTGGCGTTCATTTTTACAATGTTTCAAAATTTTGCAAAAAAGTTTCCCAAAATTTTTCTGTACAATGCGAGTAAATTTTAAGCACTCTATGTAAAACGAAGCATTTTAGATATGTCTACTGAAGCTGCTTGAGAACTATGCAAAAAAAGGATCTATAAAAATTGAGCAAGTATGCAACACAAATAAAAACTCTAGAAGAGACCGTTTTTGGCGTTCATTTTTACAATGTTTCAAAATTTTGCATAAAAGTTTCCCAAAATTTTTCTGTACAATGCGAGTAAATGTAAAAAGAAAGCAATTTATGTAAAACAAGGCATTTTAGATATGTCTACTGAAGCTACTTGAGAACTTTGCAAAAAAAGGTTCTATAAAAATCGACCACGTATGCAACACAAATAAAAACACTAAAAGAGACCGTTTTGGGCGTTCATTTTTACAATGTTTCAAAATTTTGCAAAAAAGTTTCCCAAAATTTTTCTGTACAATGCGAGTAAATTTTAAGCACTCTATGTAAAACGAAGCATTTTAGATATGTCTACTGAAGCTGCTTGAGAACTTTGCAAAAAAAGGATCTATAAAAATTGAGCAAGTATGCAACACAAATAAAAACACTAAAAGAGACCGTTTTTGGCGTTCATTTTTACAATGTTTCAAAATTTTGCAAAAAAGTTTCCCAAAATTTTTCTGTACAATGCGAGTAAATGTAAAAAGCAAGCAATCTATGTAAAACGAAGCATCTTAGATATGTCTACTGAAGCTGCTTGAGAACTGTGCAAAAAAAGGTTCTTTAAAAATCGACCAAGTATGCAACATTAATAAAAACACTAAAAGACCGTCTTTTGCGTTCATTTTTACAATGTTTCAAAATTTTGCAAGAAAGTTTAGCAAAAATTTTGCTATACAATGCGAGTACATGTAAAAAGCAAGCATTTCATGTAAAACGAAGCATTTTAGATATGTCTACTGAAGCTACTTGAGAACTTTGCAAAAAAAGGTTCTTTAAAAATCGACCAAGTATGCAACATTAATAAAAACACTAAAAGAGACCGTGTTTGGCGTTCATTTTTACAATGTTTCAAAATTTTGCCAAAAAGTTTCGCAAAAATTTTTCTGTACAATGCTAGTAAATGTAAAAAGCAAGCAATCTACGTAAGCGAAGCATTTTAGGTATGTCTACTGAAGCTGCTTGAGAACTTTGCGAAAAAGGTTCTATAAAAATCGAGCAAGTATGCAACATTAATAAAAACACTAAAAGAGACCGTTTTTGGCTTTCATTTTTACAATGTTTCAAAATTTTGCAAAAAAGTTTCCCAAAATTTTTCTGTACAATGAGAGTAAATGTGAAAAGCAAGCAATTTATGTAAAACGAAGCATTTTAGATATGTCTACTGAAGCTGCTTGAGAACTTTGCAAAAAAAGGTTCTTTAAAAATCGACCAAGTATGCAACATTAATAAAAACACTAAAAGAGACCGTGTTTGGCGTTCATTTTTACAATGTTTCAAAATTTTGCCAAAAAGTTTCGCAAAAATTTTTCTGTACAATGCTAGTAAATGTAAAAAGCAAGCAATCTACGTAAGCGAAGCATTTTAGGTATGTCTACTGAAGCTGCTTGAGAACTTTGCGAAAAAGGTTCTATAAAAATCGAGCAAGTATGCAACATTAATAAAAACACTAAAAGAGACCGTTTTTGGCGTTCATTTTTACAATGTTTCAAAATTTTGCAAAAAAGTTTCCCAAAATTTTTCTGTACAATGCGAGTAAATTTTAAGCACTCTATATAAAACGAAGCATTTTAGATATGTCTACTGAAGCTGCTTGAGAACTTTGCAAAAAAAGGATCTATAAAAATTGAGCAAGTATGCAACACAAATAAAAACACTAAAAGAGACCGTTTTTGGCGTTCATTTTTACAATGTTTCAAAATTTTGCAAAAAAGTTTCCCAAAATTTTTCTGTACAATGCGAGTAAATTTTAAGCACTCTATGTAAAACGAAGCATTTTAGATATGTCTACTGAAGCTACTTGAGAACTTTGCAAAAAAGGTTCTATAAAAATCGACCAAGTATGCAACACAAATAAAAATACTAAAAGAGACCGTTTTTGGCGTTCATTTTTACAATGTTTCAAAATTTTGCAAAAAAGTTTCCCAAAATTTTTCTGTACAATGCGAGTAAATGTAAAAGGCAAGCAATCTACGTAAAACGAAGAATTTTAGATATGTCTACTGAAGCTACTTGAGAACTTTGCAAAAAAAGGTTCTATAAAAATCGACCAAGTATGCAACACAAATAAAAATACTAAATGAGACCGTTTTTGGCGTTCATTTTTACAATGTTTCAAAATTTTGCAAAAAAGTTTCCCAAGATTTTTCTGTACAATGCGGGTAAATGTAAAAAGCAAGCAATCTATGTAAAACGAAGCATTTTAGATATGTCTACTGAAGCTGCTTGAGAACTGTGCAAAAAAAGGTTCAATAAAAATCGAGCAAGTATGCAATATTAATAAAAACACTAAAAGAGACCGTTTTTGGCGTTCATTTTTACAATGTTTCAAAATTTTGCAAAAAAGTTTCCCAAAATTTTTCTGTACAATACGAGTAAATTTTAAGCACTCCATGTAAAACGAAGCATATGTCTACTGAAGCTGCTTGAGAACTTTGCAAAAAAAGGATCTATAAAAATTGAGCAAGTATGCAACACAAATAAAAACACTTAAAGAGACCGTTTTTGGCGTTCATTTTTACAATGTTTCAAAATTTTGCAAAAAAGTTTCCCAAAATTTTTCTGTACAATGCGAGTAAATTTTAAGCACTCTATGTAAAACGAAGCATTTTAGATATGTCTACTGAAGCTACTTGAGAACTTTGCAAAAAAAAAATTCTATAAAAATCGACCAAGTATGCAACACAAATAAAAATACTAAATGAGACCGTTTTTGGCGTTCATTTTTACAATGTTTCAAAATTTTGCAAAAAAGTTTATCCAACATTTTTCTGTACAATGCGAGGAAATGTAAAAAGCCAGCACTCTATGTAAAACGAAGCATTTTAGATATGTCTACTGAAGCTGCTTGAGAACTTTGCAAAAAAAGGTTCTATAAAAATCGGCCAAGTATGCAACACAAATAAAAACTCTAAAAGAGACCGTTTTTGACGTTCATTTTTACAATGTTTCAAAATTTTGAAAAAAAGTTTCCCAAAATTTTTCTGCACAATGCGAGTAAATGTAAAACGCAAGCACTCTATGTAAAACGAAGCATTTTAGATATGTCTACTGAAGCTGCTTGAGAACTTTGCAAAAAACGGTTCTATAAAAATGGATCAAGTATGCAACACAAACAAAAACTCTAAAAGAGACCGTTTTTGGCGTTCATTTTTACAATGTTTCAAAATTTTGCAAAAAAGTTTCGCAAAAATTTTTCTGTACAATGCGAGTAGATGTAAAAAGCAAGCAATCTACGTAAAACGAAGCATTTTAGATATGTCTACTGAAGCTGCTTGAGAACTTTGCAAAAAAAGGTTCTATAAAAATGGATCAAGTATGCAACACAAATAAAAACTCTAAAAGAGACCGTTTTTTACGTTCATTTTTACAATGTTTCAAAATTTTGCAAAAAGTTTCCCAAAATTTTTCTGCACAATGCGAGTAAATGTAAAACGCAAGCACTCTATGTAAAACGAAGCATTTTAGATATGTCTACTGAAGCTGCTTGAGAACTTTGCAAAAAAAGGTTCTATAAAAATGAATCAAGTATGCAACACAAATAAAAACTCTAAAAGAGACCGTTTTTGACGTTCATTTTTACAATGTTTCAAAATTTTGAAAAAAGTTTCCCAAAATTTTTCTGTACAATGCGAGTAAATGTAAAACGCAAGCACTCTATGTAAAACGAAGCATTTTAGATATGTCTACTGAAGCTGCTTGAGAACTTTGCAAAAAACGGTTCTATAAAAATGGATCAAGTATGCAACACAAATAAAAACTGTAAAAGAGACCGTTTTTGGCGTTCATTTTTACAATGTTTCAAAATTTTGCAAAAAAGTTTCGCAAAATTTTTCTGTACAATGCGAGTAAATGTAAAACGCAAGCACTCTATGTAAAACGAAGCATTTTAGATATGTCTACTGAAGCTGCTTGAGAACTTTGCAAAAAAAGGTTCTATAAAAATGGATCAAGTATGCAACACAAATAAAAACTGTAAAAGAGACCGTTTTTGGCGTTCATTTTTACAATGTTTCAAAATTTTGCAAAAAAGTTTCGCAAAAATTTTTCTGTACAATGCGAGTAAATGTAAAACGCAAGCACTCTATGTAAAACGAAGAATTTTAGATATGTCTACTGAAGCTGCTTGAGAACTTTGCAAAAAAAGGTTCTATAAAAATGGATGAAGTATGCAACACAAATAAAAACAATAAAAGAGACCGTTTTTGGCGTTCATTTTTACAATGTTTCAAAATTTTGCAAAAAAGTTTCCCAAAATTTTTCTGTACAATGCGAGTAAATGTAAAAAGCAAGCAATCTATGTAAAACGAAGCATCTTAGATATGTCTACTGAAGCTGCTTGAGAACTGTGCAAAAAAAGGTTCTTTAAAAATCGACCAAGTATGCAACATTAATAAAAACACTAAAAGACCGTCTTTTGCGTTCATTTTTACAATGTTTCAAAATTTTGCAAGAAAGTTTAGCAAAAATTTTGCTATACAATGCGAGTACATGTAAAAAGCAAGCAATTCATGTAAAACGAAGCATTTTAGATATGTCTACTGAAGCTACTTGAGAACTTTGCAAAAAAGGTTCTATAAAAATCGAGCAAGTATGCAACATTAATAAAAACACTAAAAGAGACCGTGTTTGGCGTTCATTTTTACAATGTTTCAAAATTTTGCCAAAAAGTTTCGCAAAAATTTTTCTGTACAATGCTAGTAAATGTAAAAAGCAAGCAATCTACGTAAGCGAAGCATTTTAGGTATGTCTACTGAAGCTGCTTGAGAACTTTGCGAAAAAGGTTCTATAAAAATCGAGCAAGTATGCAACATTAATAAAAACACTAAAAGAGACCGTTTTTGGCGTTCATTTTTACAATGTTTCAAAATTTTGCAAAAAAGTTTCCCAAAATTTTTCTGTACAATGCGAGTAAATTTTAAGCACTCTATATAAAACGAAGCATTTTAGATATGTCTACTGAAGCTGCTTGAGAACTTTGCAAAAAAAGGATCTATAAAAATTGAGCAAGTATGCAACACAAATAAAAACACTAAAAGAGACCGTTTTTGGCGTTCATTTTTACAATGTTTCAAAATTTTGCAAAAAAGTTTCCCAAAATTTTTCTGTACAATGCGAGTAAATTTTAAGCACTCTATGTAAAACGAAGCATTTTAGATATGTCTACTGAAGCTACTTGAGAACTTTACAAAAAAGGTTCTATAAAAATCGACCAAGTATGCAACACAAATAAAAATACTAAAAGAGACCGTTTTTGGCGTTCATTTTTACAATGTTTCAAAATTTTGCAAAAAAGTTTCCCAAAATTTTTCTGTACAATGCGAGTAAATGTAAAAGGCAAGCAATCTACGTAAAACGAAGAATTTTAGATATGTCTACTGAAGCTACTTGAGAACTTTGCAAAAAAAGGTTCTATAAAAATCGACCAAGTATGCAACACAAATAAAAATACTAAATGAGACCGTTTTTGGCGTTCATTTTTACAATGTTTCAAAATTTTGCAAAAAAGTTTCCCAAGATTTTTCTGTACAATGCGGGTAAATGTAAAAAGCAAGCAATCTATGTAAAACGAAGCATTTTAGATATGTCTACTGAAGCTGCTTGAGAACTGTGCAAAAAAAGGTTCAATAAAAATCGAGCAAGTATGCAATATTAATAAGAACACTAAAAGAGACCGTTTTTGGCGTTCATTTTTACAATGTTTCAAAATTTTGCAAAAAAGTTTCCCAAAATTTTTCTGTACAATACGAGTAAATTTTAAGCACTCTATGTAAAACGAAGCATATGTCTACTGAAGCTGCTTGAGAACTTTGCAAAAAAAGGATCTATAAAAATTGAGCAAGTATGCAACACAAATAAAAACACTTAAAGAGACCGTTTTTGGCGTTCATTTTTACAATGTTTCAAAATTTTGCAAAAAAGTTTCCCAAAATTTTTCTGTACAATGCGAGTAAATTTTAAGCACTCTATGTAAAACGAAGCATTTTAGATATGTCTACTGAAGCTACTTGAGAACTTTGCAAAAAAAAAATTCTATAAAAATCGACCAAGTATGCAACACAAATAAAAATACTAAATGAGACCGTTTTTGGCGTTCATTTTTACAATGTTTCAAAATTTTGCAAAAAAGTTTAGCCAACATTTTTCTGTACAATGCGAGGAAATGTAAAAAGCCAGTACTCTATGTAAAACGAAGCATTTTAGATATGTCTACTGAAGCTGCTTGAGAACTTTGCAAAAAAAGGTTCTATAAAAATCGGCCAAGTATGCAACACAAATAAAAACTCTAAAAGAGACCGTTTTTGACGTTCATTTTTACAATGTTTCAAAATTTTGAAAAAAAGTTTCCCAAAATTTTTCTGCACAATGCGAGTAAATGTAAAACGCAAGCACTCTATGTAAAACGAAGCATTTTAGATATGTCTACTGAAGCTGCTTGAGAACTTTGCAAAAAACGGTTCTATAAAAATGGATCAAGTATGCAACACAAACAAAAACTCTAAAAGAGACCGTTTTTGGCGTTCATTTTTACAATGTTTCAAAATTTTGCAAAAAAGTTTCGCAAAAATTTTTCTGTACAATGCGAGTAGATGTAAAAAGCAAGCAATCTACGTAAAACGAAGCATTTTAGATATGTCTACTGAAGCTGCTTGAGAACTTTGCAAAAAAAGGTTCTATACAAAATGGATCAAGTATGCAACACAAATAAAAACTCTAAAAGAGACCGTTTTTTACGTTCATTTTTACAATGTTTCAAAATTTTGCAAAAAGTTTCCCAAAATTTTTCTGCACAATGCGAGTAAATGTAAAACGCAAGCACTCTATGTAAAACGAAGCATTTTAGATATGTCTACTGAAGCTGCTTGAGAACTTTGCAAAAAACGGTTCTATAAAAATGGATCAAGTATGCAACACAAATAAAAACTGTAAAAGAGACCGTTTTTGGCGTTCATTTTTACAATGTTTCAAAATTTTGCAAAAAAGTTTCGCAAAATTTTTCTGTACAATGCGAGTAAATGTAAAACGCAAGCACTCTATGTAAAACGAAGCATTTTAGATATGTCTACTGAAGCTGCTTGAGAACTTTGCAAAAAAAGGTTCTATAAAAATGGATCAAGTATGCAACACAAATAAAAACTGTAAAAGAGACCGTTTTTGGCGTTCATTTTTACAATGTTTCAAAATTTTGCAAAAAAGTTTCGCAAAAATTTTTCTGTACAATGCGAGTAAATGTAAAACGCAAGCACTCTATGTAAAACGAAGCATTTTAGATATGTCTACTGAAGCTGCTTGAGAACTTTGCAAAAAAAGGATCTATAAAAATTGAGCAAGTATGCAACACAAATAAAAACACTAAAAGAGACCGTTTTTGGCGTTCATTTTTACAATGTTTCAAAATTTTGCAAAAAAGTTTCCCAAAATTTTTCTGTACAATGCGAGTAAATGTAAAAAGCAAGCAATCTATGTAAAACGAAGCATCTTAGATATGTCTACTGAAGCTGCTTGAGAACTGTGCAAAAAAAGGTTCTTTAAAAATCGACCAAGTATGCAACATTAATAAAAACACTAAAAGACCGTCTTTTGCGTTCATTTTTACAATGTTTCAAAATTTTGCAAGAAAGTTTAGCAAAAATTTTGCTATACAATGCGAGTACATGTAAAAAGCAAGCAATTCATGTAAAACGAAGCATTTTAGATATGTCTACTGAAGCTACTTGAGAACTTTGCAAAAAAAGGTTATATAAAAATCGACCAAGTATGCAACATAAATAAAAACACTAAAAGAGACCGTTTTTGGCTTTCATTTTTACAATGTTTCAAAATTTTGCAAAAAAGTTTCCCAAAATTTTTCTGTACAATGAGAGTAAATGTGAAAAGCAAGCAATTTATGTAAAACGAAGCATTTTAGATATGTCTACTGAAGCTGCTTGAGAACTTTGCAAAAAAAGGTTCTTTAAAAATCGACCAAGTATGCAACATTAATAAAAACACTAAAAGAGACCGTGTTTGGCGTTCATTTTTACAATGTTTCAAAATTTTTCCAAAAAGTTTCGCAAAAATTTTTCTGTACAATGCTAGTAAATGTAAAAAGCAAGCAATCTACGTAAGCGAAGCATTTTAGGTATGTCTACTGAAGCTGCTTGAGAACTTTGCGAAAAAGGTTCTATAAAAATCGAGCAAGTATGCAACATTAATAAAAACACTAAAAGAGACCGTTTTTGGCGTTCATTTTTACAATGTTTCAAAATTTTGCAAAAAAGTTTCCCAAAATTTTTCTGTACAATGCGAGTAAATTTTAAGCACTCTATATAAAACGAAGCATTTTAGATATGTCTACTGAAGCTGCTTGAGAACTTTGCAAAAAAAGGATCTATAAAAATTGAGCAAGTATGCAACACAAATAAAAACACTAAAAGAGACCGTTTTTGGCGTTCATTTTTACAATGTTTCAAAATTTTGCAAAAAAGTTTCCCAAAATTTTTCTGTACAATGCGAGTAAATTTTAAGCACTCTATGTAAAACGAAGCATTTTAGATATGTCTACTGAAGCTACTTGAGAACTTTGCAAAAAGGTTCTATAAAAATCGACCAAGTATGCAACACAAATAAAAATACTAAAAGAGACCGTTTTTGGCGTTCATTTTTACAATGTTTCAAAATTTTGCAAAAAAGTTTCCCAAAATTTTTCTGTACAATGCGAGTAAATGTAAAAGGCAAGCAATCTACGTAAAACGAAGAATTTTAGATATGTCTACTGAAGCTACTTGAGAACTTTGCAAAAAAAGGTTCTATAAAAATCGACCAAGTATGCAACACAAATAAAAATACTAAATGAGACCGTTTTTGGCGTTCATTTTTACAATGTTTCAAAATTTTGCAAAAAAGTTTCCCAAGATTTTTCTGTACAATGCGGGTAAATGTAAAAAGCAAGCAATCTATGTAAAACGAAGCATTTTAGATATGTCTACTGAAGCTGCTTGAGAACTGTGCAAAAAAAGGTTCAATAAAAATCGAGCAAGTATGCAATATTAATAAAAACACTAAAAGAGACCGTTTTTGGCGTTCATTTTTACAATGTTTCAAAATTTTGCAAAAAAGTTTCCCAAAATTTTTCTGTACAATACGAGTAAATTTTAAGCACTCTATGTAAAACGAAGCATATGTCTACTGAAGCTGCTTGAGAACTTTGCAAAAAAAGGATCTATAAAAATTGAGCAAGTATGCAACACAAATAAAAACACTTAAAGAGACCGTTTTTGGCGTTCATTTTTACAATGTTTCAAAATTTTGCAAAAAAGTTTCCCAAAATTTTTCTGTACAATGCGAGTAAATTTTAAGCACTCTATGTAAAACGAAGCATTTTAGATATGTCTACTGAAGCTACTTGAGAACTTTGCAAAAAAAAAATTCTATAAAAATCGACCAAGTATGCAACACAAATAAAAATACTAAATGAGACCGTTTTTGGCGTTCATTTTTACAATGTTTCAAAATTTTGCAAAAAAGTTTAGCCAACATTTTTCTGTACAATGCGAGGAAATGTAAAAAGCCAGCACTCTATGTAAAACGAAGCATTTTAGATATGTCTACTGAAGCTGCTTGAGAACTTTGCAAAAAAAGGTTCTATAAAAATCGGTCAAGTATGCAACACAAATAAAAACTCTAAAAGAGACCGTTTTTGACGTTCATTTTTACAATGTTTCAAAATTTTGAAAAAAAGTTTCCCAAAATTTTTCTGTACAATGCGAGTAAATGTAAAAGGCAAGCAATCTATGTAAAACGAAGCATTTTAGATATGTCTACTGAAGATGCTTGAGAACTTTGCAAAAAACGTTTCTATAAAAATGGACCAAGTATGCAACACAAATGAAAATACAAAAGAGACCGTTTTTTCTGTACAATGCGAGTATATGTAAAAAGCAAGCAATCTACGTAAAACGAAGGATTTTAGATATGTCTACTGAAGCTGCTTGAGAACTTTGCAAAAAACGGTTCTATAAAAATCGACCAAGTATGCAACACAAATAAAAATACTAAAAGAGACCGTTTTTGGCGTTCATTTTTACAATGTTTCAAAATTTTGCAAAAAAGTTTCCCAAAATTTTTCTGTACAATGCGAGTAAATGTAAAAGGCAAGCAATCTACGTAAAACGAAGAATTTTAGATATGTCTACTGAAGCTACTTGAGAACTTTGCAAAAAAAGGTTCTATAAAAATCGACCAAGTATGCAACACAAATAAAAATACTAAATGAGACCGTTTTTGGCGTTCATTTTTACAATGTTTCAAAATTTTGCAAAAAAGTTTCCCAAGATTTTTCTGTACAATGCGGGTAAATGTAAAAAGCAAGCAATCTATGTAAAACGAAGCATTTTAGATATGTCTACTGAAGCTGCTTGAGAACTGTGCAAAAAAAGGTTCAATAAAAATCGAGCAAGTATGCAATATTAATAAAAACACTAAAAGAGACCGTTTTTGGCGTTCATTTTTACAATGTTTCAAAATTTTGCAAAAAAGTTTCCCAAAATTTTTCTGTACAATACGAGTAAATTTTAAGCACTCTATGTAAAACGAAGCATATGTCTACTGAAGCTGCTTGAGAACTTTGCAAAAAAAGGATCTATAAAAATTGAGCAAGTATGCAACACAAATAAAAACACTTAAAGAGACCGTTTTTGGCGTTCATTTTTACAATGTTTCAAAATTTTGCAAAAAAGTTTCCCAAAATTTTTCTGTACAATGCGAGTAAATTTTAAGCACTCTATGTAAAACGAAGCATTTTAGATATGTCTACTGAAGCTACTTGAGAACTTTGCAAAAAAAAATTCTATAAAAATCGACCAAGTATGCAACACAAATAAAAATACTAAATGAGACCGTTTTTGGCGTTCATTTTTACAATGTTTCAAAATTTTGCAAAAAAGTTTAGCCAACATTTTTCTGTACAATGCGAGGAAATGTAAAAAGCCAGCACTCTATGTAAAACGAAGCATTTTAGATATGTCTACTGAAGCTGCTTGAGAACTTTGCAAAAAAAGGTTCTATAAAAATCGGTCAAGTATGCAACACAAATAAAAACTCTAAAAGAGACCGTTTTTGACGTTCATTTTTACAATGTTTCAAAATTTTGAAAAAAAGTTTCCCAAAATTTTTCTGCACAATGCGAGTAAATGTAAAACGCAAGCACTCTATGTAAAACGAAGCATTTTAGATATGTCTACTGAAGCTGCTTGAGAACTTTGCAAAAAACGGTTCTATAAAAATGGATCAAGTATGCAACACAAACAAAAACTCTAAAAGAGACCGTTTTTGGCGTTCATTTTTACAATGTTTCAAAATTTTGCAAAAAAGTTTCGCAAAAATTTTTCTGTACAATGCGAGTAGATGTAAAAAGCAAGCAATCTACGTAAAACGAAGCATTTTAGATATGTCTACTGAAGCTGCTTGAGAACTTTGCAAAAAAAGGTTCTATAAAAATCGGTCAAGTATGCAACACAAATAAAAACTCTAAAAGAGACCGTTTTTGGCGTTCATTTTTACAATGTTTCAAAATTTTGCAAAAAAGTTTCGCAAAAATTTTTCTGTACAATGCGAGTATATGTAAAAAGCAAGCAATCTACGTAAAACGAAGCATTTTAGATATGTCTACTGAAGCTGCTTGAGAACTTTGCAAAAAAAGGTTCTATAAAAATGGATCAAGTATGCAACACAAATAAAAACACTAAAAGAGACCGTTTTTGGCGTTCATTTTTACAATGTTTCACAATTTTGCAAAAAAGTTTCCCAAAATTTTTCTGTACAATTCTGTACATTGCGCGTAAATGTAAAAAGCAAGCACTCTATGTAAAACCCAGCATTTTAGATATGTCTACTGAAGATGCTTGAGAACTTTGCAAAAAACGTTTCTATAAAAATGGACCAAGTATGCAACACAAATGAAAATACAAAAGAGACCGTTTTTTCTGTACAATGCGAGTAAATGTAAAACGCAAGCACTCTATGTAAAACGAAGCATTTTAGATATGTCTACTGAAGCTGCTTGAGAACTTTGCAAAAAAAGGTTCTATAAAAATGGATCAAGTATGCAACACAAATAAAAACTGTAAAAGAGACCGTTTTTGGCGTTCATTTTTACAATGTTTCAAAATTTTGCAAAAAAGTTTCGCAAAAATTTTTCTGTACAATGCGAGTAAATGTAAAACGCAAGCACTCTATATAAAACGAAGCATTTTAGATATGTCTACTGAAGCTGCTTGAGAACTTTGCAAAAAAAGGTTCTATAAAAATGGATCAAGTATGCAACACAAATAAAAACAATAAAAGAGACCGTGTTTGGCGTTCATTTTTACAATGTTTCAAAATTTTGCAAAAAAGTTTCGCAAAAATTTTTCTGTACAATGCGAGTATATGTAAAAAGCAAGCAATCTACGTAAAACGAAGCATTTTAGATATGTCTACTGAAGCTGCTTGAGAACTTTGCAAAAAAAGGTTCTATAAAAATGGATCAAGTATGCAACACAAATAAAAACACTAAAAGAGACCGTTTTTGGCGTTAATTTTTACAATGTTTCACAATTTTGCAAAAAAGTTTCCCAAAATTTTTCTGTACAATGCGCGTAAATGTAAAAACCAAGCACTCTATGTAAAACCCAGCATTTTAGATATGTCTACTGAAGATGCTTAAGAACTTTGCAAAAAACGGTTCTATAAAAATGGACCAAGTATGCAACACAAATGAAAATACAAAAGAGACCGTTTTTTCTGTACAATGCGAGTATATGTAAAAAGCAAGCAATCTACGTGAAACGAAGCATTTTAGATATGTCTACTGAAGCTGCTTGAGAACTTTGCGAAAAAAGGTTCTATAAAAATTGAGGAAGTATGCAACACAAATAAAAATACTAAAAGAGACCGTTTTTGGCGTTCATTTTTACAATGTTTCAAAATTTTGCAAAAAAGTTTCCCAAAATTTTTCTGTACATTGCGCGTAAATGTAAAAAGCAAGCACTCTATGTAAAACCCAGCATTTTAGATATGTCTACTGAAGATGCTTGAGAACTTTGCAAAAAACGTTTCTATAAAAATGGACCAAGTATGCAACACAAATGAAAATACAAAAGAGACCGTTTTTTCTGTACAATGCGAGTATATGTAAAAAGCAAGCAATCTACGTAAAACGAAGCATTTTAGATATGCCTACTGAAGCTACTTGAGAACTTTGCAAAAAAAGGTTCTATAAAAATTGAGGAAGTATGCAACACAAATAAAAATACTAAAAGAGACCGTTTTTGGCGTTCATTTTTACAATGTTTCAAAATTTTGCAAAAAAGTTTCCCAAAATTTTTCTGTACAATGCGAGTAAATGTAAAAGGCAAGCAATCTATGTAAAACGAAGCATTTTAGATATGTCTACTGAAGCTACTTGAGAACTTTGCAAAAAAAGGTTCTATAAAAATCGACCAAGTATGCAACACAAATAAAAATACTAGTTTTTAGCGTTCATTTTTACAATGTTTCAAAATTTTGCAAAAAAGTTTAGCAAACATTTTTCTGTACAATGCGAGGAAATGTAAAAAGCCAGCACTCTATGTAAAACGAAGCATTTTAGATATGTCTACTGAAGCTGCTTGAGAACTTTGCAAAAAAAGGTTCTATAAAAATCGGCCAAGTATGTAACAAATAAAAACATTAAAAGATACCGTTTTTGGCGTTCATTTTTACAATGTTTCAAAATTTTGCAAAAAAGTTTCGCAAAAATTTTTTTGTACAATGCGAGTAGATGTAAAAAGCAAGCAATCTACGTAAAACGAAGCATTTTAGATGTCTACTGAAGCTGCTTGAGAACTTTGCAAAAAAAGGTTCTATAAAAATGGATCAAGTATGCAACACAAATAAAAACTCTAAAAGAGACCGTTTTTGACGTTCATTTTTACAATGTTTCAAAATTTTGAAAAAAGTTTCCCAAAATTTTTCTGTACAATGCGAGTAAATGTAAAAAGCAAGCACTCTATTTAAAACGAAGCATTTTAGATATGTCTACTGAAGTTGCTTGAGAACTTTGCAAAAAAAGGTTCTATAAAAATGGATCAAGTATGCAACACAAATAAAAACTCTAAAAGAGACCGTTTTTTACGTTCATTTTTACAATGTTTCAAAATTTTGAAAAAAAATTTCTCAAAATTTTTCTGCACAATGCGAGTAAATGTAAAACGCAAGCACTCTATGTAAAACGAAGCATTTTAGATATGTCTACTGAAGCTGCTTGAGAACTTTGCAAAAAAAGGATCTATAAAAATGGATCAAGTATGCAACACAAATAAAAACAATAAAAGAGACCGTTTTTGGCGTTCATTTTTACAATGTTTCAAAATTTTGCAAAAAAGTTTCGCAAAAATTTTTCTGTACAATGCGAGTATATGTAAAAAGCAAGCAATCTACGTAAAACGAAGCATTTTAGATATGTCTACTGAAGCTGCTTGAGAACTTTGCAAAAAAAGGTTCTATAAAAATGGATCAAGTATGCAACACAAATAAAAACAATAAAAGAGACCGTTTTTGGCGTTTATTTTTACAATGTTTCAAAATTTTGCAAAAAAGTTTCCCAAAATTTTTCTGTACAATGCGAGTAAATGTAAAAGGCAAGCAATCTATGTAAAACGAAGCATTTTAGATATGTCTACTGAAGATGCTTGAGAACTTTGCAAAAAACGTTTCTATAAAAATGGACCAAGTATGCAACACAAATGAAAATACAAAAGAGACCGTTTTTTCTGTACAATGCGAGTATATGTAAAAAGCAAGCAATCTACGTAAAACGAAGCATTTTAGATATGCCTACTGAAGCTACTTGAGAACTTTGCAAAAAAAGGTTCTATAAAAATTGAGGAAGTATGCAACACAAATAAAAATACTAAAAGAGACCGTTTTTGGCGTTCATTTTTACAATGTTTCAAAATTTTGCAAGACAGTTTCGCAAAAATTTTTCTGTACAATGCGAGTATATGTAAAAAGCAAGCAATCTACGTAAAACGAAGCATTTTAGATATGTCTACTGAAGCTGCTTGAGAACTTTGCAAAAAACGTTTCTATAAAAATTGACCAAGTATGCAACACAAATGAAAATACTAAAAGTTTTTGGCGTTCATTTTTACAATGTTTCAAAATTTTGCAAAAAAGTTTAGCCAAAATTTTTCTGTACAATGCGAGTAAATGTAAAAAGCCAGCACTCTATGTAAAACGAAGCATTTTAGATATGTCTACTGAAGCTGCTTGAGAACTTTGCAAAAAAAGGTTCTATAAAAATCGGCCAAGTATGCAACACAAATGAAAATACTAAAAGAGACCGTTTTTGGCGTTCATTTTTACAATGTTTCAAAATTTTGCAAAAAAGTTTCCCAAAATTTTTCTGTACAATGCGCGTAAATGTAAAAAGCAAGCACTCTATGTAAAACCCAGCATTTTAGATATGTCTACTGAAGATGCTTGAGAACTTTGCAAAAAACGTTTCTATAAAAATTGACCAAGTATGCAACACAAATGAAAATACTAAAAGAGACCGTTTTTGACGTTCATTTTTACAATGTTTCAAAATTTTGCAAAAAAGTTTCGCAAAAATTTTTCTGTACAATGCGAGTATATGTAAAAAGCAAGCAATCTACGTAAAGCGAAGCATTTTAGATATGTCTACTGAAGCTGCTTGAGAACTTTGCAAAAAAAGGTTCCATAAAAATGGATCAAGTATGCAACACAAATAAAAACATTAAAAGCGACCGTTTTTGGCGTTCATTTTTTACAATGTTTCAAAATTTTGCAAAAAGGTTTCGCAAAAATTTTTCTGTACAATGCGAGTATATGTAAAAAGCAAGCAATCTACGTAAAACGAAGCATTTTAGATATGTCTACTGAAGCTGCTTGAAAACTTTGCAAAAAAGGTTCTATAAAAATGGATCAAGTATGCAACACAAATAAAAACACTAAAAGAGACCGTTTTTGGCATTCATTTTTACAATGTTCCAAAATTTTGCAAAAAAATTTCCCAAAATTTTTCTGTACAATGCGCGTAAATGTAAAAAGCAAGCACTCTACGTAAAACCCAGCCTTTTAGATATGACTACTGAAGATGCTTGAGAACTTTGCAAAAAACGTTTCTATAAAAATTGACCAAGTATGCAACACAAATGAAAATACTAAAAGTTTTTGGCGTTCATTTTTACAATGTTTCAAAATTTTGCAAAAAAGTTTAGCCAAAATTTTTCTGTACAATGCGAGTAAATGTAAAAAGCCAGCACTCTATGTAAAACGAAGCATTTTAGATATGTCTACTGAAGCTGCTTGAGAACTTTGCAAAAAAAGGTTCTATAAAAATCGGCCAAGTATGCAACACAAATGAAAATACTAAAAGAGACCGTTTTTGGCGTTCATTTTTACAATGTTTCAAAATTTTGCAAAAAAGTTTCCCAAAATTTTTCTGTACAATGCGCGTAAATGTAAAAAGCAAGCACTCTATGTAAAACCCAGCATTTTATATATGTCTACTGAAGCTGCTTGAGAACTTTGCAAAAAAGGTTCTATAAAAATGGATCGATTTGCAACACAAATAAAAACTCTAAAAGAGACCGTTTTTTACGTTCATTTTTACAATGTTTCAAAATTTTGAGAAAAAGTTTCCCAAAATTTTTCTGCACAATGCGAGTAAATGTAAAACACAAGCACTCTATGTAAAACGAAGCATTTTAGATATGTCTACTGAAGCTGCTTGAGAACTTTGCAAAAAAAGGTTCTATAAAAATCGATCGATTTGCAACACAAATAAAAACATTAAAAGAGACCGTTTTTGGCGTTCATTTTTTACAATGTTTCAAAATTTTGCAAAAAAGTTTCGCAAAAATTTTTCTGTACAATGCGAGTAGATGTAAAAAGCAAGCAATCTACGTAAAACGAAGCATTTTAGATATGTCTACTGAAGCTGCTTGAGAACTTTGCAAAAAAAAGGTTCTATAAAAATTGGGGAAGAATTTCATTTCAACACAAACGAAAATACTAAAAGAGACCGTTTTTGGCGTTCATTTTTACAATGTTTCAAAATTTTGCAAAAAAGTTTCCCAAAATTTTTCTGTACAATGCGCGTAAATGTAAAAAGCAAGCACTCTATGTAAAACCCAGCATTTTAGATATGTCTACTGAAGATGCTTGAGAACTTTGCAAAAAACGTTTCTATAAAAATTGACCAAGTATGCAACACAAATGAAAATACTAAAAGAGACCGTTTTTGACGTTCATTTTTACAATGTTTCAAAATTTTGCAAAAAAGTTTAGCCAACATTTTTCTGTACAATGCGAGTAAATGTAAAAAGCAAGCACTCTATGTAAAACGAAGCATTTTAGATATGCCTACTGAAGCTGCTTGAGAACTTTGCAAAAAAAGGTTCTATAAAAATCGATCGATTTGCAACACAAATAAAAACATTAAAAGAGACCGTTTTTGGCGTTCATTTTTTTACAATGTTTCAAAATTTTGCAAAAAAGTTTCGCAAAAATTTTTCTGTACAATGCGAGTATATGTAAAAAGCAAGCAATCTACGTAAAACGAAGCATTTTAGATATGTCTACTGAAGCTGCTTGAGAACTTTGCAAAAAAAGGTTCTAGTATGCAACACAAATAAAAACATTAAAAGAGACCGTTTTTGGCGTTCATTTTTTACAATGTTTCAAAATTTTGCAAAAAGGTTTCGCAAAAATTTTTCTGTACAATGCGAGTATATGTAAAAAGCAAGCAATCTACGTAAAACGAAGCATTTTAGATATGTCTACTGAAGCTGCTTGAGAACTTTGCAAAAAAGGTTCTATAAAAATGGATCAAGTATGCAACACAAATAAAAACTCTAAAAGAGACCGTTTTTGACGTTCATTTTTACAATGTTTCAAAATTTTGCAAAAAAGTTTCGCAAAATTTTTCTGTACAATGCGAGTAAATGTATAACGCAAGCACTCTATGTAAAACGAAGCATTTTAGATATGTCTACTGAAGCTGCTTGAGAACTTTGCAAAAAAAGGTTCTATAAAAATTGAGAAAGTATGCAACACAAATAAAAATACTAAAAGAGACCGTTTTTGGCGTTTATTTTTACAATGTTTCAAAATTTTGCAAAAAAGTTTCACAAAATTTTTCTGTACAATGCGAGTAAATGTAAAAAGCAAGCACTCTATGTAAAACGAAGCATTTTAGATATGTCTACTGAAGCTACTTGAGAACTTTGCAAAAAAAGTTTCCATAAAAATTGATCAAGTATGCAACACAAATGAAAATACTAAAAGAGACCGATTTTGGCGTTCATTTTTACAATGTTTCAAAATTTTGCAAAAAAGTTTCACAAAATTTTTCTGTACAATGCGAGTAAATGTAAAAAGCAAGCACTCTATGTAAAACGAAGCATTTTAGATATGTCTACTGAAGCTACTTGAGAACTTTGCAAAAAAGGTTCCATAAAAATGGATCAAGTATGCAACACAAATGAAAATACTAAAAGAGACCGATTTTGGCGTTCATTTTTACAATGTTTCAAAATTTTGCAAAAAAGTTTCCCAAAATTTTTCTGTACAATGCGCGTAAATGTAAAAAGCAAGCACTCTATGTAAAACCCAGCCTTTTAGATATGACTACGGAAGATGCTTGAGAACTTTGCAAAAAACGTTTCTATAAAAATTGACCAAGTATGCAACACAAATGAAAATACTAAAAGCTTTTGGCGTTCATTTTTACAATGTTTCAAAATTTTGCAAAAAAGTTTAGCCAACATTTTTCTGTACAATGCGAGTAAATGTAAAAAGCCAGCACTCTATGTAAAACGAAGCATTTTAGATATGTCTACTGAAGCTGCTTGAGAACTTTGCAAAAAAAGGTTCTATAAAAATCGGCCAAGTATGCAACAAAAATGAAAATACTAAAAGAGACCGTTTTTGGCGTTCATTTTTACAATGTTTCAAAATTTTGCAAAAAAGTTTCCCAAAAATTTTCTGTACAATGCGAGTAAATGTAAAACGCAAGCACTCTATGTAAAACGAAGCATTTTAGATATGTCTACTGAAGCTGATTGAGAACTTTGCAAAAAAAGGTTCTATAAAAATCGACCAAGTATGCAACACAAATAAAAACATTAAAAGAGACCGTTTTTGGCGTTCATTTTTTACAATGTTTCAAAATATTGCAAAAAAGTTTCGCAAAAATTTTTCTGTACAATGCGAGTATATGTAAAAAGCAAGCAATCTACGTAAAACGAAGCATTTTATATATGTCTACTGAAGCTGCTTGAGAACTTTGCAAAAAAAGGTTCTATAAAAATGGATCAAGTATGCAACACAAATAAAAACACTAAAAGAGACCGTTTTTGGCGTTCATTTTTACAATGTTTCAAAATTTTGCAAAAAGTTTCCCAAAATTTTTCTGTACAATGCGCGTAAATGTAAAAAGCAAGCACTCTATGTAAAACCCAGCATTTTAGATATGTCTACACTGAAGATGCTTGAGAACTTTGCAAAAAACGGTTCTATAAAAATTGACCAAGTATGCAACAAAAATGAAAATACTAAAAGAGACCGTTTTTGGCGTTCATTTTTACAATGTTTCAAAATTTTGCAAAAAAGTTTCCCAAAAATTTTCTGTACAATGCGAGTAAATGTAAAAAGCAAGCACTCTATGTAAAACGAAGCATTTTAGATATGTCTACTGAAGCTGCTTGAGAACTTTGCAAAAAAAGGTTCTATAAAAATGGATCAAGTATGTAACACAAATAAAAACACTAAAAGAGACCGTTTTTGGCATTCATTTTTACAATGTTTCAAAATTTTGCAAAAAAGTTTCCCAAAATTTTTCTGTACAATGCGCGTAAATGTAAAAAGCAAGCACTCTATGTAAAACGAAGCATTTTAGATATGTCTACTGAAGCTGCTTGAGAATTTTGCAAAAAAAGGTTCTATAAAAATCGATCGATTTGCAACACAAATAAAAACATTAAAAGAGACCGTTTTTGGCGTTCATTTTTTACAATGTTTCAAAATTTTGCAAAAAAGTTTCGCAAAAATTTTTCTGTACAATGCGAGTATATGTAAAAAGCAAGCAATCTACGTAAAACGAAGCATTTTAGATATGTCTACTGAAACTGCTTGAGAACTTTGCAAAAAAAGGTTCTATAAAAATGGATCAAGTATGCAACACAAATAAAAACTCTAAAAGAGACCGTTTTTGACGTTCATTTTTACAATGTTTCTAAATTTTGCAAAAAAGTTTCGCAAAATTTTTCTGTACAATGCGAGTAAATGTATAACGCAAGCACTCTATGTAAAACGAAGCATTTTAGATATGTCTACTGAAGCTGCTTGAGAACTTTGCAAAAAAAGGTTCTATAAAAATTGAGAAAGTATGCAACACAAATAAAAATACTAAAAGAGACCGTTTTTGGCGTTCATTTTTACAATGTTTCAAAATTTTGCAAAAAGTTTCCCAAAATTTTTCTGTACAATGCGCGTAAATGTAAAAAGCAAGCACTCTATGTAAAACCCAGCATTTTAGATATGTCTACACTGAAGATGCTTGAGAACTTTGCAAAAAACGGTTCTATAAAAATTGACCAAGTATGCAACAAAAATGAAAATACTAAAAGAGACCGTTTTTGGCGTTAATTTTTACAATGTTTCAAAATTTTGCAAAAAAGTTTCCCAAAATTTTTCTGTACAATGCGAGTAAATGTAAAACGAAGCATTTTAGATATGTCTACTGAAGCTGCTTGAGAACTTTGCAAAAAAAGGTTCTATAAAAATGGATCAAGTCTGCAACACAAATAAAAACACTAAAAGAGACCGTTTTTGGCGTTCATTTTTACAATGTTTCAAAATTTTGCAAGAAAGTTTCCCAAAATTTTTCTGTACAATGCGAGTAAATGTAAAACGAAGCATTTTAGATATGTCTACTGAAGCTGCTTGAGAACTTTGCAAAAAAAGGTTCTATAAAAATGGATCAAGTATGCAACACAAATAAAAACACTAAAAGAGACCGTTTTTGGCGTTCATTTTTACAATGTTTCACAATTTTGCAAAAAAGTTTCCCAAAATTTTTCTGTACAATGCGCGTAAATGTAAAAACCAAGCACTCTATGTAAAACCCAGCATTTTAGATATGTCTACTGAAGATGCTTAAGAACTTTGCAAAAAACGGTTCTATAAAAATGGACCAAGTATGCAACACAAATGAAAATACAAAAGAGACCGTTTTTTCTGTACAATGCGAGTATATGTAAAAAGCAAGCAATCTACGTGAAACGAAGCATTTTAGATATGTCTACTGAAGCTGCTTGAGAACTTTGCGAAAAAAGGTTCTATAAAAATTGAGGAAGTATGCAACACAAATAAAAATACTAAAAGAGACCGTTTTTGGCGTTCATTTTTACAATGTTTCAAAATTTTGCAAAAAAGTTTCCCAAAATTTTTCTGTACATTGCGCGTAAATGTAAAAAGCAAGCACTCTATGTAAAACCCAGCATTTTAGATATGTCTACTGAAGATGCTTGAGAACTTTGCAAAAAACGTTTCTATAAAAATGGACCAAGTATGCAACACAAATGAAAATACAAAAGAGACCGTTTTTTCTGTACAATGCGAGTATATGTAAAAAGCAAGCAATCTACGTAAAACGAAGCATTTTAGATATGCCTACTGAAGCTACTTGAGAACTTTGCAAAAAAAGGTTCTATAAAAATGGACCAAGTATGCAACACAAATGAAAATACTAAAAGAGACCGTTTTTGGCGTCATTTTTACAATGTTTCAAAATTTTGCAAAAAAGTTTCCCAAAATTTTTCTGTACAATGCGAGTAAATGTAAAAGGCAAGCAATCTATGTAAAACGAAGCATTTTAGATATGTCTACTGAAGCTACTTGAGAACTTTGCAAAAAAAGGTTCTATAAAAATCGACCAAGTATGCAACACAAATAAAAATACTAGTTTTTAGCGTTCATTTTTACAATGTTTCAAAATTTTGCAAAAAAGTTTAGCAAACATTTTTCTGTACAATGCGAGGAAATGTAAAAAGCCAGCACTCTATGTAAAACGAAGCATTTTAGATATGTCTACTGAAGCTGCTTGAGAACTTTGCAAAAAAAGGTTCTATAAAAATCGGCCAAGTATGCAACACAAATAAAAACATTAAAAGATACCGTTTTTGGCGTTCATTTTTACAATGTTTCAAAATTTTCCAAAAAAGTTTCGCAAAAATTTTTTTGTACAATGCGAGTAGATGTAAAAAGCAAGCAATCTACGTAAAACGAAGCATTTTAGATATGTCTACTGAAGCTGCTTGAGAACTTTGCAAAAAAAGGTTCTATAAAAATGGATCAAGTATGCAACACAAATAAAAACTCTAAAAGAGACCGTTTTTGACGTTCATTTTTACAATGTTTCAAAATTTTGAAAAAAGTTTCCCAAAATTTTTCTGTACAATGCGAGTAAATGTAAAAAGCAAGCACTCTATGTAAAACGAAGCATTTTAGATATGTCTACTGAAGTTGCTTGAGAACTTTGCAAAAAAAGGTTCTATAAAAATGGATCAAGTATGCAACACAAATAAAAACTCTAAAAGAGACCGTTTTTTACGTTCATTTTTACAATGTTTCAAAATTTTGAAAAAAAATTTCTCAAAATTTTTCTGCACAATGCGAGTAAATGTAAAACGCAAGCACTCTATGTAAAACGAAGCATTTTAGATATGTCTACTGAAGCTGCTTGAGAACTTTGCAAAAAAAGGTTCTATAAAAATGGATCAAGTATGCAACACAAATAAAAACAATAAAAGAGACCGTTTTTGGCGTTCATTTTTACAATGTTTCAAAATTTTGCAAAAAAGTTTCGCAAAAATTTTTCTGTACAATGCGAGTATATGTAAAAAGCAAGCAATCTACGTAAAACGAAGCATTTTAGATATGTCTACTGAAGCTGCTTGAGAACTTTGCAAAAAAAGGTTCTATAAAAATGGATCAAGTATGCAACACAAATAAAAACAATAAAAGAGACCGTTTTTGGCGTTTATTTTTACAATGTTTCAAAATTTTGCAAAAAAGTTTCCCAAAATTTTTCTGTACAATGCGAGTAAATGTAAAAGGCAAGCAATCTATGTAAAACGAAGCATTTTAGATATGTCTACTGAAGCTGCTTGAGAACTTTGCAAAAAAAGGTTCTATAAAAATGGATCAAGTATGTAACACAAATAAAAACACTAAAAGAGACCGTTTTTGGCATTCATTTTTACAATGTTTCAAAATTTTGCAAAAAAGTTTCCCAAAATTTTTCTGTACAATGCGCGTAAATGTAAAAAGCAAGCACTCTATGTAAAACGAAGCATTTTAGATATGTCTACTGAAGCTGCTTGAGAATTTTGCAAAAAAAGGTTCTATAAAAATCGATCGATTTGCAACACAAATAAAAACATTAAAAGAGACCGTTTTTGGCGTTCATTTTTTACAATGTTTCAAAATTTTGCAAAAAAGTTTCGCAAAAATTTTTCTGTACAATGCGAGTATATGTAAAAAGCAAGCAATCTACGTAAAACGAAGCATTTTAGATATGTCTACTGAAACTGCTTGAGAACTTTGCAAAAAAAGGTTCTATAAAAATGGATCAAGTATGCAACACAAATAAAAACTCTAAAAGAGACCGTTTTTGACGTTCATTTTTACAATGTTTCTAAATTTTGCAAAAAAGTTTCGCAAAATTTTTCTGTACAATGCGAGTAAATGTATAACGCAAGCACTCTATGTAAAACGAAGCATTTTAGATATGTCTACTGAAGCTGCTTGAGAACTTTGCAAAAAAAGGTTCTATAAAAATTGAGAAAGTATGCAACACAAATAAAAATACTAAAAGAGACCGTTTTTGGCGTTCATTTTTACAATGTTTCAAAATTTTGCAAAAAGTTTCCCAAAATTTTTCTGTACAATGCGCGTAAATGTAAAAAGCAAGCACTCTATGTAAAACCCAGCATTTTAGATATGTCTACACTGAAGATGCTTGAGAACTTTGCAAAAAACGGTTCTATAAAAATTGACCAAGTATGCAACAAAAATGAAAATACTAAAAGAGACCGTTTTTGGCGTTAATTTTTACAATGTTTCAAAATTTTGCAAAAAAGTTTCCCAAAATTTTTCTGTACAATGCGAGTAAATGTAAAACGAAGCATTTTAGATATGTCTACTGAAGCTGCTTGAGAACTTTGCAAAAAAAGGTTCTATAAAAATGGATCAAGTCTGCAACACAAATAAAAACACTAAAAGAGACCGTTTTTGGCGTTCATTTTTACAATGTTTCAAAATTTTGCAAGAAAGTTTCCCAAAATTTTTCTGTACAATGCGAGTAAATGTAAAACGAAGCATTTTAGATATGTCTACTGAAGCTGCTTGAGAACTTTGCAAAAAAAGGTTCTATAAAAATGGATCAAGTATGCAACACAAATAAAAACACTAAAAGAGACCGTTTTTGGCGTTCATTTTTACAATGTTTCACAATTTTGCAAAAAAGTTTCCCAAAATTTTTCTGTACAATGCGCGTAAATGTAAAAACCAAGCACTCTATGTAAAACCCAGCATTTTAGATATGTCTACTGAAGATGCTTAAGAACTTTGCAAAAAACGGTTCTATAAAAATGGACCAAGTATGCAACACAAATGAAAATACAAAAGAGACCGTTTTTTCTGTACAATGCGAGTATATGTAAAAAGCAAGCAATCTACGTGAAACGAAGCATTTTAGATATGTCTACTGAAGCTGCTTGAGAACTTTGCGAAAAAAGGTTCTATAAAAATTGAGGAAGTATGCAACACAAATAAAAATACTAAAAGAGACCGTTTTTGGCGTTCATTTTTACAATGTTTCAAAATTTTGCAAAAAAGTTTCCCAAAATTTTTCTGTACATTGCGCGTAAATGTAAAAAGCAAGCACTCTATGTAAAACCCAGCATTTTAGATATGTCTACTGAAGATGCTTGAGAACTTTGCAAAAAACGTTTCTATAAAAATGGACCAAGTATGCAACACAAATGAAAATACAAAAGAGACCGTTTTTTCTGTACAATGCGAGTATATGTAAAAAGCAAGCAATCTACGTAAAACGAAGCATTTTAGATATGCCTACTGAAGCTACTTGAGAACTTTGCAAAAAAAGGTTCTATAAAAATGGACCAAGTATGCAACACAAATGAAAATACTAAAAGAGACCGTTTTTGGCGTCATTTTTACAATGTTTCAAAATTTTGCAAAAAAGTTTCCCAAAATTTTTCTGTACAATGCGAGTAAATGTAAAAGGCAAGCAATCTATGTAAAACGAAGCATTTTAGATATGTCTACTGAAGCTACTTGAGAACTTTGCAAAAAAAGGTTCTATAAAAATCGACCAAGTATGCAACACAAATAAAAATACTAGTTTTTAGCGTTCATTTTTACAATGTTTCAAAATTTTGCAAAAAAGTTTAGCAAACATTTTTCTGTACAATGCGAGGAAATGTAAAAAGCCAGCACTCTATGTAAAACGAAGCATTTTAGATATGTCTACTGAAGCTGCTTGAGAACTTTGCAAAAAAAGGTTCTATAAAAATCGGCCAAGTATGCAACACAAATAAAAACATTAAAAGATACCGTTTTTGGCGTTCATTTTTACAATGTTTCAAAATTTTCCAAAAAAGTTTCGCAAAAATTTTTTTGTACAATGCGAGTAGATGTAAAAAGCAAGCAATCTACGTAAAACGAAGCATTTTAGATATGTCTACTGAAGCTGCTTGAGAACTTTGCAAAAAAAGGTTCTATAAAAATGGATCAAGTATGCAACACAAATAAAAACTCTAAAAGAGACCGTTTTTGACGTTCATTTTTACAATGTTTCAAAATTTTGAAAAAAGTTTCCCAAAATTTTTCTGTACAATGCGAGTAAATGTAAAAAGCAAGCACTCTATGTAAAACGAAGCATTTTAGATATGTCTACTGAAGTTGCTTGAGAACTTTGCAAAAAAAGGTTCTATAAAAATGGATCAAGTATGCAACACAAATAAAAACTCTAAAAGAGACCGTTTTTTACGTTCATTTTTACAATGTTTCAAAATTTTGAAAAAAAATTTCTCAAAATTTTTCTGCACAATGCGAGTAAATGTAAAACGCAAGCACTCTATGTAAAACGAAGCATTTTAGATATGTCTACTGAAGCTGCTTGAGAACTTTGCAAAAAAAGGTTCTATAAAAATGGATCAAGTATGCAACACAAATAAAAACAATAAAAGAGACCGTTTTTGGCGTTCATTTTTACAATGTTTCAAAATTTTGCAAAAAAGTTTCGCAAAAATTTTTCTGTACAATGCGAGTATATGTAAAAAGCAAGCAATCTACGTAAAACGAAGCATTTTAGATATGTCTACTGAAGCTGCTTGAGAACTTTGCAAAAAAAGGTTCTATAAAAATGGATCAAGTATGCAACACAAATAAAAACAATAAAAGAGACCGTTTTTGGCGTTTATTTTTACAATGTTTCAAAATTTTGCAAAAAAGTTTCCCAAAATTTTTCTGTACAATGCGAGTAAATGTAAAAGGCAAGCAATCTATGTAAAACGAAGCATTTTAGATATGTCTACTGAAGATGCTTGAGAACTTTGCAAAAAACGTTTCTATAAAAATGGACCAAGTATGCAACACAAATGAAAATACAAAAGAGACCGTTTTTTCTGTACAATGCGAGTATATGTAAAAAGCAAGCAATCTACGTAAAACGAAGCATTTTAGATATGCCTACTGAAGCTACTTGAGAACTTTGCAAAAAAAGGTTCTATAAAAATTGAGGAAGTATGCAACACAAATAAAAATACTAAAAGAGACCGTTTTTGGCGTTCATTTTTACAATGTTTCAAAATTTTGCAAGACAGTTTCGCAAAAATTTTTCTGTACAATGCGAGTATATGTAAAAAGCAAGCAATCTACGTAAAACGAAGCATTTTAGATATGTCTACTGAAGCTGCTTGAGAACTTTGCAAAAAACGTTTCTATAAAAATTGACCAAGTATGCAACACAAATGAAAATACTAAAAGTTTTTGGCGTTCATTTTTACAATGTTTCAAAATTTTGCAAAAAAGTTTAGCCAAAATTTTTCTGTACAATGCGAGTAAATGTAAAAAGCCAGCACTCTATGTAAAACGAAGCATTTTAGATATGTCTACTGAAGCTGCTTGAGAACTTTGCAAAAAAAGGTTCTATAAAAATCGGCCAAGTATGCAACACAAATGAAAATACTAAAAGAGACCGTTTTTGGCGTTCATTTTTACAATGTTTCAAAATTTTGCAAAAAAGTTTCCCAAAATTTTTCTGTACAATGCGCGTAAATGTAAAAAGCAAGCACTCTATGTAAAACCCAGCATTTTATATATGTCTACTGAAGCTGCTTGAGAACTTTGCAAAAAAGGTTCTATAAAAATGGATCGATTTGCAACACAAATAAAAACTCTAAAAGAGACCGTTTTTTACGTTCATTTTTACAATGTTTCAAAATTTTGAGAAAAAGTTTCCCAAAATTTTTCTGCACAATGCGAGTAAATGTAAAACACAAGCACTCTATGTAAAACGAAGCATTTTAGATATGTCTACTGAAGCTGCTTGAGAACTTTGCAAAAAAAGGTTCTATAAAAATCGATCGATTTGCAACACAATTAAAAACATTAAAAGAGACCGTTTTTGGCGTTCATTTTTTACAATGTTTCAAAATTTTGCAAAAAAGTTTCGCAAAAATTTTTCTGTACAATGCGAGTAGATGTAAAAAGCAAGCAATCTACGTAAAACGAAGCATTTTAGATATGTCTACTGAAGCTGCTTGAGAACTTTGCAAAAAAAAGGTTCTATAAAAATTGGGGAAGAATTTCATTTCAACACAAACGAAAATACTAAAAGAGACCGTTTTTGGCGTTCATTTTTACAATGTTTCAAAATTTTGCAAAAAAGTTTCCCAAAATTTTTCTGTACAATGCGCGTAAATGTAAAAAGCAAGCACTCTATGTAAAACCCAGCATTTTAGATATGTCTACTGAAGATGCTTGAGAACTTTGCAAAAAACGTTTCTATAAAAATTGACCAAGTATGCAACACAAATGAAAATACTAAAAGAGACCGTTTTTGACGTTCATTTTTACAATGTTTCAAAATTTTGCAAAAAAGTTTCACAAAAATTTTTCTGTACAATGCGAGTATATGTAAAAAGCAAGCAATCTACGTAAAGCGAAGCATTTTAGATATGTCTACTGAAGCTGCTTGAGAACTTTGCAAAAAAAGGTTCCATAAAAATGGATCAAGTATGCAACACAAATAAAAACATTAAAAGCGACCGTTTTTGGCGTTCATTTTTTACAATGTTTCAAAATTTTGCAAAAAGGTTTCGCAAAAATTTTTCTGTACAATGCGAGTATATGTAAAAAGCAAGCAATCTACGTAAAACGAAGCATTTTAGATATGTCTACTGAAGCTGCTTGAAAACTTTGCAAAAAAGGTTCTATAAAAATGGATCAAGTATGCAACACAAATAAAAACACTAAAAGAGACCGTTTTTGGCATTCATTTTTACAATGTTCCAAAATTTTGCAAAAAAATTTCCCAAAATTTTTCTGTACAATGCGCGTAAATGTAAAAAGCAAGCACTCTACGTAAAACCCAGCCTTTTAGATATGACTACTGAAGATGCTTGAGAACTTTGCAAAAAACGTTTCTATAAAAATTGACCAAGTATGCAACACAAATGAAAATACTAAAAGTTTTTGGCGTTCATTTTTACAATGTTTCAAAATTTTGCAAAAAAGTTTAGCCAAAATTTTTCTGTACAATGCGAGTAAATGTAAAAAGCCAGCACTCTATGTAAAACGAAGCATTTTAGATATGTCTACTGAAGCTGCTTGAGAACTTTGCAAAAAAAGGTTCTATAAAAATCGGCCAAGTATGCAACACAAATGAAAATACTAAAAGAGACCGTTTTTGGCGTTCATTTTTACAATGTTTCAAAATTTTGCAAAAAAGTTTCCCAAAATTTTTCTGTACAATGCGCGTAAATGTAAAAAGCAAGCACTCTATGTAAAACCCAGCATTTTATATATGTCTACTGAAGCTGCTTGAGAACTTTGCAAAAAAGGTTCTATAAAAATGGATCGATTTGCAACACAAATAAAAACTCTAAAAGAGACCGTTTTTTACGTTCATTTTTACAATGTTTCAAAATTTTGAGAAAAAGTTTCCCAAAATTTTTCTGCACAATGCGAGTAAATGTAAAACACAAGCACTCTATGTAAAACGAAGCATTTTAGATATGTCTACTGAAGCTGCTTGAGAACTTTGCAAAAAAAGGTTCTATAAAAATGGATCAAGTATGTAACACAAATAAAAACACTAAAAGAGACCGTTTTTGGCATTCATTTTTACAATGTTTCAAAATTTTGCAAAAAAGTTTCCCAAAATTTTTCTGTACAATGCGCGTAAATGTAAAAAGCAAGCACTCTATGTAAAACGAAGCATTTTAGATATGTCTACTGAAGCTGCTTGAGAATTTTGCAAAAAAAGGTTCTATAAAAATCGATCGATTTGCAACACAAATAAAAACATTAAAAGAGACCGTTTTTGGCGTTCATTTTTTACAATGTTTCAAAATTTTGCAAAAAAGTTTCGCAAAAATTTTTCTGTACAATGCGAGTATATGTAAAAAGCAAGCAATCTACGTAAAACGAAGCATTTTAGATATGTCTACTGAAACTGCTTGAGAACTTTGCAAAAAAAGGTTCTATAAAAATGGATCAAGTATGCAACACAAATAAAAACTCTAAAAGAGACCGTTTTTGACGTTCATTTTTACAATGTTTCTAAATTTTGCAAAAAAGTTTCGCAAAATTTTTCTGTACAATGCGAGTAAATGTATAACGCAAGCACTCTATGTAAAACGAAGCATTTTAGATATGTCTACTGAAGCTGCTTGAGAACTTTGCAAAAAAAGGTTCTATAAAAATTGAGAAAGTATGCAACACAAATAAAAATACTAAAAGAGACCGTTTTTGGCGTTCATTTTTACAATGTTTCAAAATTTTGCAAAAAGTTTCCCAAAATTTTTCTGTACAATGCGCGTAAATGTAAAAAGCAAGCACTCTATGTAAAACCCAGCATTTTAGATATGTCTACACTGAAGATGCTTGAGAACTTTGCAAAAAACGGTTCTATAAAAATTGACCAAGTATGCAACAAAAATGAAAATACTAAAAGAGACCGTTTTTGGCGTTAATTTTTACAATGTTTCAAAATTTTGCAAAAAAGTTTCCCAAAATTTTTCTGTACAATGCGAGTAAATGTAAAACGAAGCATTTTAGATATGTCTACTGAAGCTGCTTGAGAACTTTGCAAAAAAAGGTTCTATAAAAATGGATCAAGTCTGCAACACAAATAAAAAAACTAAAAGAGACCGTTTTTGGCGTTCATTTTTACAATGTTTCAAAATTTTGCAAGAAAGTTTCCCAAAATTTTTCTGTACAATGCGAGTAAATGTAAAACGAAGCATTTTAGATATGTCTACTGAAGCTGCTTGAGAACTTTGCAAAAAAAGGTTCTATAAAAATGGATCAAGTCTGCAACACAAATAAAAACACTAAAAGAGACCGTTTTTGGCGTTCATTTTTACAATGTTTCAAAATTTTGCAAAAAAGTTTCCCAAAAATTTTCTGTACAATGCTAGTAAATGTAAAAAGCAAGCACTCTATGTAAAACAAAGCATTTTAGATATGTCTACTGAAGCTGCTTGAGAACTTTGCAAAAAAAGGTTCTCTAAAAATCGGCCAAGTATGCAACACAAATAAAAACATTAAAAGAGACCGTTTTTGGCATTCATTTTTACAATGTTTCAAAATTTTGCAAAAAAGTTTCCCAAAATTTTTCTGTACAATGCGCGTAAATGTAAAAAGCAAGCACTCTATGTAAAACGAAGCATTTTAGATATGTCTACACTGAAGATGCTTGAGAACTTTGCAAAAAACGGTTCTATAAAAATTGACCAAGTATGCAACAAAAATGAAAATACTAAAAGAGACCGTTTTTGGCGTTCATTTTTACAATGTTTCAAAATTTTGCAAAAAAGTTTCCCAAAAATTTTCTGTACAATGCGAGTAAATGTAAAAAGCAAGCACTCTATGTAAAACGAAGCATTTTAGATATGTCTACTGAAGCTGCTTGAGAACTTTGCAAAAAACGGTTCTATAAAAATGGATCAAGTATGCAACACAAATAAAAACTCTAAAAGAGACCGTTTTTGACGTTCATTTTTACAATGTTTCAAAATTTTGCAAAAAAGTTTCGCAAAATTTTTCTGTACAATGCGAGTAAATGTAAAAAGCAAGCACTCTATGTAAAACGAAGCATTTTAGATATGTCTACACTGAAGATGCTTGAGAACTTTGCAAAAAACGGTTCTATAAAAATTGACCAAGTATGCAACAAAAATGAAAATACTAAAAGAGACCGTTTTTGGCGTTCATTTTTACAATGTTTCAAAATTTTGCAAAAAAGTTTCCCAAAATTTTTCTGTACAATGCGAGTAAATGTAAAAAGCAAGCACTCTATGTAAAACGAAGCATTTTAGATATGTCTACTGAAGCTACTTGAGAACTTTGTAAAAAAAGGTTCCATAAAAATGGATCAAGTATGCAACACAAATGAAAATACTAAAAGAAACCGTTTTTGGCGTTCATTTTTACAATGTTTCAAAATTTTTCAAAAAAGTTTCCCAAAATTTTTCTGTACAATGCGCGTAAATGTAAAAAGCAAGCACTCTATGTAAAACGAAGCATTTTAGATATGTCTACTGAAGCTACTTGAGAACTTTGCAAAAAAAGGTTCCATAAAAATGGATCAACATGGATGCAACACAAATGAAAATACTAAAAGAGACCGTTTTTGGCGTTCATTTTTTACAATGTTTCAAAATTTTGCAAAAAAGTTTCGCAAAAATTTTTCTGTACAATGCGAGTATATGTAAAAACCAAGCAATCTACGTAAAACGAAGCATTTTAGATATGTCTACTGAAGCTGCTTGAGAACTTTGCAAAAGAAGGTTCCATAAAAATGGATCAAGTATGCAACACAAATAAAAACATTAAAAGAGACCGTTTTTGGCGTTCATTTTTTACAATGTTTCAAAATTTTGCAAAAAGGTTTCGCAAAAATTTTTCTGTACAATGCGAGTATATGTAAAAAGCAAGCAATCTACGTAAAACGAAGCATTTTAGATATGTCTACTGAAGCTGCTTGAGAATTTTGCAAAAAAAGGTTCTATAAAAATCGATCGATTTGCAACACAAATAAAAACATTAAAAGAGACCGTTCATTTTTTACAATGTTTCAAAATTTTGCAAAAAAGTTTCGCAAAAATTTTTCTGTACAATGCGAGTATATGTAAAAGCAAGCAATCTACGTAAAACGAAGCATTTTAGATATGTCTACTGAAGCTGCTTGAGAACTTTGCAAAAAAAGGTTCTAGTATGCAACACAAATAAAAACATTAAAAGAGACCGTTTTTGGCGTTCATTTTTTACAATGTTTCAAAATTTTGCAAAAAAGTTTCGCAAAAATTTTTCTGTACAATGCGAGTAAATGTAAAAAGCAAGCACTCTATGTAAAACGAAGCATTTTAGATATGTCTACTGAAGCTGCTTGAGAACTTTGCAAAAAAAGGTTCTATAAAAATTGAGGAAGTATGCAACACAAATAAAAATACTAAAAGAGACAAAAATTTTCTGTACAATGCGAGTAAATGTAAAAAGCAAGCACTCTATGTAAAACCCAGCATTTTAGATATGTCTACACTGAAGATGCTTGAGAACTTTGCAAAAAACGGTTCTAGTATGCAACACAAATAAAAACATTAAAAGAGACCGTTTTTGGCGTTCATTTTTTACAATGTTTCAAAATTTTGCAAAAAAGTTTCGCAAAAATTTTTCTGTACAATGCGAGTAAATGTAAAAAGCAAGCACTCTATGTAAAACGAAGCATTTTAGATATGTCTACTGAAGCTACTTGAGAACTTTGTAAAAAAAGGTTCCATAAAAATGGATCAAGTATGCAACACAAATGAAAATACTAAAAGAAACCGTTTTTGGCGTTCATTTTTACAATGTTTCAAAATTTTTCAAAAAAGTTTCCCAAAATTTTTCTGTACAATGCGCGTAAATGTAAAAAGCAAGCACTCTATGTAAAACGAAGCATTTTAGATATGTCTACTGAAGCTGCTTGAGAATTTTGCAAAAAAAGGTTCTATAAAAATCGATCGATTTGCAACACAAATAAAAACATTAAAAGAGACCGTTCATTTTTTACAATGTTTCAAAATTTTGCAAAAAAGTTTCGCAAAAATTTTTCTGTACAATGCGAGTATATGTAAAAACCAAGCAATCTACGTAAAACGAAGCATTTTAGATATGTCTACTGAAGCTGCTTGAGAACTTTGCAAAAAAAGGTTCCATAAAAATGGATCAAGTATGCAACACAAATAAAAACATTAAAAGAGACCGTTTTTGGCGTTCATTTTTTACAATGTTTCAAAATTTTGCAAAAAAGTTTCGCAAAAATTTTTCTGTACAATGCGAGTATATGTAAAAGCAAGCAATCTACGTAAAACGAAGCATTTTAGATATGTCTACTGAAGCTGCTTGAGAACTTTGCAAAAAAAGGTTCTAGTATGCAACACAAATAAAAACATTAAAAGAGACCGTTTTTGGCGTTCATTTTTTACAATGTTTCAAAATTTTGCAAAAAAGTTTCGCAAAAATTTTTCTGTACAATGCGAGTATATGTGAAAAGCAAGCAATCTACGTAAAACGAAGCATTTTAGATATGTCTACTGAAGCTGCTTGAGAACTTTGCAAAAAAAGCAAATCAACGTAAAACGAAGCATTTTAGATATGTCTACTGAAGCTGCTTGAGAACTTTGCAAAAAAAGGTTCTATAAAAATGGATCAAGTATGCAACACAAATAAAAACTCTAAAAGAGACCGTTTTTGGCGTTCATTTTTACAATGTTTCAAAATTTTGCAAAAAAGATTCCCAAAATTTTTCTGTACAATGCGAGTAAATGTAAAAAGCAAGCACTCTATGTAAAACGAAGCATTTTAGATATGTCTACTGAAGCTGCTTGAGAACTTTGCAAAAAAAGGTTCTATAAAAATTGAGGAAGTATGCAACACAAATAAAAACTCTAAAAGAGACCGTTTTTGACGTTCATTTTTACAATGTTTCAAAATTTTGCAAAAAAGTTTCGCAAAATTTTTCTGTACAATGCGACGTAAATGTAAAAAGCAAGCACTCTATGTAAAACCCAGCATTTTAGATATGTCTACACTGAAGATGCTTGAGAACTTTGCAAAAAACGGTTCTATAAAAATTGACCAAGTATGCAACAAAAATGAAAATACTAAAAGAGACCGTTTTTGGCGTTCATTTTTACAATGTTTCAAAATTTTGCAAAAAAGTTTCCCAAAAATTTTCTGTACAATGCGAGTAAATGTAAAAAGCAAGCACTCTATGTAAAACGAAGCATTTTAGATATGTCTACTGAAGCTGCTTGAGAACTTTGCAAAAAACGGTTCTATAAAAATGGATCAAGTATGCAACACAAATAAAAACTCTAAAAGAGACCGTTTTTGACGTTCATTTTTACAATGTTTCAAAATTTTGCAAAAAAGTTTCGCAAAATTTTTCTGTACAATGCGACGTAAATGTAAAAAGCAAGCACTCTATGTAAAACCCAGCATTTTAGATATGTCTACACTGAAGATGCTTGAGAACTTTGCAAAAAACGGTTCTATAAAAATTGAGAAAGTATGCAACACAAATAAAAATACTAAAAGAGACCGTTTTTGGCGTTCATTTTTACAATGTTTCAAAATTTTGCAAAAAAGTTTCACAAAATTTTTCTGTACAATGCGAGTAAATGTAAAAAGCAAGCACTCTATGTAAAACGAAGCATTTTAGATATGTCTACTGAAGCTACTTGAGAACTTTGAAAAAAAAGTTTCCATAAAAATGGATCAAGTATGCAACACAAATGAAAATACTAAAAGAGACCGATTTTGGCGTTCATTTTTACAGTGTTTCAAAATTTTGCAAAAAAGTTTCCCAAAATTTTTCTGTACAATGCGAGTAAATGTAAAAAGCAAGCACTCTATGTAAAACGAAGCATTTTAGATATGTCTACTGAAGCTACTTGAGAACTTTGCAAAAAAAGGTTCCATAAAAATGGATCAAGTATGCAACACAAATGAAAATACTAAAAGAGACCGTTTTTGGCGTTCATTTTTTACAATGTTTCAAAATTTTGCAAAAAAGTTTCGCAAAAATTTTTCTGTACAATGCGAGTATATGTAAAAAGCAAGCAATCTACGTAAAACGAAGCATTTTAGATATGTCTACTGAAGCTGCTTGAGAACTTTGCAAAAAAAGGTTCCATAAAAATGGATCAAGTATGCAACACAAATAAAAACATTAAAAGCGACCGTTTTTGGCGTTCATTTTTTACAATGTTTCAAAATTTTGCAAAAAAGTTTCGCAAAAATTTTTCTGTACAATGCGAGTATATGTAAAAAGCAAGCAATCTACGTAAAACGAAGCATTTTAGATATGTCTACTGAAGCTGCTTGAGAATTTTGCAAAAAAAGGTTCTATAAAAATGGATCAAGTATGTAACACAAATAAAAATACTAAAAGAGACCGTTTTTGGCGTTCATTTTTACAATGTTTCAAAATTTTGCAAAAAAGATTCCCAAAATTTTTCTGTACAATGCGAGTAAATGTAAAAAGCAAGCACTCTATGTAAAACGAAGCATTTTAGATATGTCTACTGAAGCTACTTGAGAACTTTGAAAAAAAAGGTTCCATAAAAATGGATCAAGTATGCAACACAAATGAAAATACTAAAAGAGACCGATTTTGGCGTTCATTTTTACAGTGTTTCAAAATTTTGCAAAAAAGTTTCCCAAAATTTTTCTGTACAATGCGCGTAAATGTAAAAAGCAAGCACTCTATGTAAAACGAAGCATTTTAGATATGTCTACTGAAGCTACTTGAGAACTTTGCAAAAAAAGGTTCCATAAAAATGGATCAAGTATGCAACACAAATGAAAATACTAAAAGAGACCGTTTTTGGCGTTCATTTTTTACAATGTTTCAAAATTTTGCAAAAAAGTTTCGCAAAAATTTTTCTGTACAATGCGAGTATATGTAAAAAGCAAGCAATCTACGTAAAACGAAGCATTTTAGATATGTCTACTGAAGCTGCTTGAGAACTTTGCAAAAAAAGGTTCCATAAAAATGGATCAAGTATGCAACACAAATAAAAACATTAAAAGCGACCGTTTTTGGCGTTCATTTTTTACAATGTTTCAAAATTTTGCAAAAAGGTTTCGCAAAAATTTTTCTGTACAATGCGAGTATATGTAAAAAGCAAGCAATCTACGTAAAACGAAGCATTTTAGATATGTCTACTGAAGCTGCTTGAGAACTTTGCAAAAAAAGGTTCTATAAAAATGGATCAAGTATGTAACACAAATAAAAACACTAAAAGAGACCGTTTTTGGCATTCATTTTTACAATGTTTCAAAATTTTGCAAAAAAGTTTCCCAAAATTTTTCTGTACAATGCGCGTAAATGTAAAAAGCAAGCACTCTATGTAAAACGAAGCATTTTAGATATGTCTACTGAAGCTGCTTGAGAATTTTGCAAAAAAAGGTTCTATAAAAATCGATCGATTTGCAACACAAATAAAAACATTAAAAGAGACCGTTTTTGGCGTTCATTTTTTACAATGTTTCAAAATTTTGCAAAAAAGTTTCGCAAAAATTTTTCTGTACAATGCGAGTATATGTAAAAGCAAGCAATCTACGTAAAACGAAGCATTTTAGATATGTCTACTGAAGCTGCTTGAGAACTTTGCAAAAAAAGGTTCTAGTATGCAACACAAATAAAAACATTAAAAGAGACCGTTTTTGGCGTTCATTTTTTACAATGTTTCAAAATTTTGCAAAAAAGTTTCGCAAAATTTTTCTGTACAATGCGAGTAAATGTATAACGCAAGCACTCTATGTAAAACGAAGCATTTTAGATATGTCTACTGAAGCTGCTTGAGAACTTTGCAAAAAAAGGTTCTATAAAAATTGAGAAAGTATGCAACACAAATAAAAATACTAAAAGAGACCGTTTTTGGCGTTCATTTTTACAATGTTTCAAAATTTTGCAAAAAGTTTCCCAAAATTTTTCTGTACAATGCGCGTAAATGTAAAAAGCAAGCACTCTATGTAAAACCCAGCATTTTAGATATGTCTACACTGAAGATGCTTGAGAACTTTGCAAAAAACGGTTCTATAAAAATTGACCAAGTATGCAACAAAAATGAAAATACTAAAAGAGACCGTTTTTGGCGTTAATTTTTACAATGTTTCAAAATTTTGCAAAAAAGTTTCCCAAAATTTTTCTGTACAATGCGAGTAAATGTAAAACGAAGCATTTTAGATATGTCTACTGAAGCTGCTTGAGAACTTTGCAAAAAAAGGTTCTATAAAAATGGATCAAGTCTGCAACACAAATAAAAAAACTAAAAGAGACCGTTTTTGGCGTTCATTTTTACAATGTTTCAAAATTTTGCAAGAAAGTTTCCCAAAATTTTTCTGTACAATGCGAGTAAATGTAAAACGAAGCATTTTAGATATGTCTACTGAAGCTGCTTGAGAACTTTGCAAAAAAAGGTTCTATAAAAATGGATCAAGTCTGCAACACAAATAAAAACACTAAAAGAGACCGTTTTTGGCGTTCATTTTTACAATGTTTCAAAATTTTGCAAAAAAGTTTCCCAAAAATTTTCTGTACAATGCTAGTAAATGTAAAAAGCAAGCACTCTATGTAAAACAAAGCATTTTAGATATGTCTACTGAAGCTGCTTGAGAACTTTGCAAAAAAAGGTTCTCTAAAAATCGGCCAAGTATGCAACACAAATAAAAACATTAAAAGAGACCGTTTTTGGCATTCATTTTTACAATGTTTCAAAATTTTGCAAAAAAGTTTCCCAAAATTTTTCTGTACAATGCGCGTAAATGTAAAAAGCAAGCACTCTATGTAAAACGAAGCATTTTAGATATGTCTACACTGAAGATGCTTGAGAACTTTGCAAAAAACGGTTCTATAAAAATTGACCAAGTATGCAACAAAAATGAAAATACTAAAAGAGACCGTTTTTGGCGTTCATTTTTACAATGTTTCAAAATTTTGCAAAAAAGTTTCCCAAAAATTTTCTGTACAATGCGAGTAAATGTAAAAAGCAAGCACTCTATGTAAAACGAAGCATTTTAGATATGTCTACTGAAGCTGCTTGAGAACTTTGCAAAAAACGGTTCTATAAAAATGGATCAAGTATGCAACACAAATAAAAACTCTAAAAGAGACCGTTTTTGACGTTCATTTTTACAATGTTTCAAAATTTTGCAAAAAAGTTTCGCAAAATTTTTCTGTACAATGCGAGTAAATGTAAAAAGCAAGCACTCTATGTAAAACGAAGCATTTTAGATATGTCTACACTGAAGATGCTTGAGAACTTTGCAAAAAACGGTTCTATAAAAATTGACCAAGTATGCAACAAAAATGAAAATACTAAAAGAGACCGTTTTTGGCGTTCATTTTTACAATGTTTCAAAATTTTGCAAAAAAGTTTCCCAAAATTTTTCTGTACAATGCGAGTAAATGTAAAAAGCAAGCACTCTATGTAAAACGAAGCATTTTAGATATGTCTACTGAAGCTACTTGAGAACTTTGTAAAAAAAGGTTCCATAAAAATGGATCAAGTATGCAACACAAATGAAAATACTAAAAGAAACCGTTTTTGGCGTTCATTTTTACAATGTTTCAAAATTTTTCAAAAAAGTTTCCCAAAATTTTTCTGTACAATGCGCGTAAATGTAAAAAGCAAGCACTCTATGTAAAACGAAGCATTTTAGATATGTCTACTGAAGCTACTTGAGAACTTTGCAAAAAAAGGTTCCATAAAAATGGATCAACATGGATGCAACACAAATGAAAATACTAAAAGAGACCGTTTTTGGCGTTCATTTTTTACAATGTTTCAAAATTTTGCAAAAAAGTTTCGCAAAAATTTTTCTGTACAATGCGAGTATATGTAAAAACCAAGCAATCTACGTAAAACGAAGCATTTTAGATATGTCTACTGAAGCTGCTTGAGAACTTTGCAAAAGAAGGTTCCATAAAAATGGATCAAGTATGCAACACAAATAAAAACATTAAAAGAGACCGTTTTTGGCGTTCATTTTTTACAATGTTTCAAAATTTTGCAAAAAGGTTTCGCAAAAATTTTTCTGTACAATGCGAGTATATGTAAAAAGCAAGCAATCTACGTAAAACGAAGCATTTTAGATATGTCTACTGAAGCTGCTTGAGAATTTTGCAAAAAAAGGTTCTATAAAAATCGATCGATTTGCAACACAAATAAAAACATTAAAAGAGACCGTTCATTTTTTACAATGTTTCAAAATTTTGCAAAAAAGTTTCGCAAAAATTTTTCTGTACAATGCGAGTATATGTAAAAGCAAGCAATCTACGTAAAACGAAGCATTTTAGATATGTCTACTGAAGCTGCTTGAGAACTTTGCAAAAAAAGGTTCTAGTATGCAACACAAATAAAAACATTAAAAGAGACCGTTTTTGGCGTTCATTTTTTACAATGTTTCAAAATTTTGCAAAAAAGTTTCGCAAAAATTTTTCTGTACAATGCGAGTAAATGTAAAAAGCAAGCAATCTATGTAAAACGAAGCATTTTAGATATGTCTACTGAAGCTGCTTGAGAACTTTGCAAAAAAAGGTTCTATAAAAATTGAGGAAGTATGCAACACAAATAAAAATACTAAAAGAGACAAAAATTTTCTGTACAATGCGAGTAAATGTAAAAAGCAAGCACTCTATGTAAAACCCAGCATTTTAGATATGTCTACACTGAAGATGCTTGAGAACTTTGCAAAAAACGGTTCTAGTATGCAACACAAATAAAAACATTAAAAGAGACCGTTTTTGGCGTTCATTTTTTACAATGTTTCAAAATTTTGCAAAAAAGTTTCGCAAAAATTTTTCTGTACAATGCGAGTAAATGTAAAAAGCAAGCACTCTATGTAAAACGAAGCATTTTAGATATGTCTACTGAAGCTACTTGAGAACTTTGTAAAAAAAGGTTCCATAAAAATGGATCAAGTATGCAACACAAATGAAAATACTAAAAGAAACCGTTTTTGGCGTTCATTTTTACAATGTTTCAAAATTTTTCAAAAAAGTTTCCCAAAATTTTTCTGTACAATGCGCGTAAATGTAAAAAGCAAGCACTCTATGTAAAACGAAGCATTTTAGATATGTCTACTGAAGCTGCTTGAGAATTTTGCAAAAAAAGGTTCTATAAAAATCGATCGATTTGCAACACAAATAAAAACATTAAAAGAGACCGTTCATTTTTTACAATGTTTCAAAATTTTGCAAAAAAGTTTCGCAAAAATTTTTCTGTACAATGCGAGTATATGTAAAAACCAAGCAATCTACGTAAAACGAAGCATTTTAGATATGTCTACTGAAGCTGCTTGAGAACTTTGCAAAAAAAGGTTCCATAAAAATGGATCAAGTATGCAACACAAATAAAAACATTAAAAGAGACCGTTTTTGGCGTTCATTTTTTACAATGTTTCAAAATTTTGCAAAAAAGTTTCGCAAAAATTTTTCTGTACAATGCGAGTATATGTAAAAGCAAGCAATCTACGTAAAACGAAGCATTTTAGATATGTCTACTGAAGCTGCTTGAGAACTTTGCAAAAAAAGGTTCTAGTATGCAACACAAATAAAAACATTAAAAGAGACCGTTTTTGGCGTTCATTTTTTACAATGTTTCAAAATTTTGCAAAAAAGTTTCGCAAAAATTTTTCTGTACAATGCGAGTATATGTGAAAAGCAAGCAATCTACGTAAAACGAAGCATTTTAGATATGTCTACTGAAGCTGCTTGAGAACTTTGCAAAAAAAGCAAATCAACGTAAAACGAAGCATTTTAGATATGTCTACTGAAGCTGCTTGAGAACTTTGCAAAAAAAGGTTCTATAAAAATGGATCAAGTATGCAACACAAATAAAAACTCTAAAAGAGACCGTTTTTGGCGTTCATTTTTACAATGTTTCAAAATTTTGCAAAAAAGATTCCCAAAATTTTTCTGTACAATGCGAGTAAATGTAAAAAGCAAGCAATCTATGTAAAACGAAGCATTTTAGATATGTCTACTGAAGCTGCTTGAGAACTTTGCAAAAAAAGGTTCTATAAAAATTGAGGAAGTATGCAACACAAATAAAAACTCTAAAAGAGACCGTTTTTGGCGTTCATTTTTACAATGTTTCAAAATTTTGCAAAAAAGTTTCGCAAAATTTTTCTGTACAATGCGACGTAAATGTAAAAAGCAAGCACTCTATGTAAAACCCAGCATTTTAGATATGTCTACACTGAAGATGCTTGAGAACTTTGCAAAAAACGGTTCTATAAAAATTGACCAAGTATGCAACAAAAATGAAAATACTAAAAGAGACCGTTTTTGGCGTTCATTTTTACAATGTTTCAAAATTTTGCAAAAAAGTTTCCCAAAAATTTTCTGTACAATGCGAGTAAATGTAAAAAGCAAGCACTCTATGTAAAACGAAGCATTTTAGATATGTCTACTGAAGCTGCTTGAGAACTTTGCAAAAAACGGTTCTATAAAAATGGATCAAGTATGCAACACAAATAAAAACTCTAAAAGAGACCGTTTTTGACGTTCATTTTTACAATGTTTCAAAATTTTGCAAAAAAGTTTCGCAAAATTTTTCTGTACAATGCGACGTAAATGTAAAAAGCAAGCACTCTATGTAAAACCCAGCATTTTAGATATGTCTACACTGAAGATGCTTGAGAACTTTGCAAAAAACGGTTCTATAAAAATTGAGAAAGTATGCAACACAAATAAAAATACTAAAAGAGACCGTTTTTGGCGTTCATTTTTACAATGTTTCAAAATTTTGCAAAAAAGTTTCACAAAATTTTTCTGTACAATGCGAGTAAATGTAAAAAGCAAGCACTCTATGTAAAACGAAGCATTTTAGATATGTCTACTGAAGCTACTTGAGAACTTTGAAAAAAAAGTTTCCATAAAAATGGATCAAGTATGCAACACAAATGAAAATACTAAAAGAGACCGATTTTGGCGTTCATTTTTACAGTGTTTCAAAATTTTGCAAAAAAGTTTCCCAAAATTTTTCTGTACAATGCGCGTAAATGTAAAAAGCAAGCACTCTATGTAAAACGAAGCATTTTAGATATGTCTACTGAAGCTACTTGAGAACTTTGCAAAAAAAGGTTCCATAAAAATGGATCAAGTATGCAACACAAATGAAAATACTAAAAGAGACCGTTTTTGGCGTTCATTTTTTACAATGTTTCAAAATTTTGCAAAAAAGTTTCGCAAAAATTTTTCTGTACAATGCGAGTATATGTAAAAAGCAAGCAATCTACGTAAAACGAAGCATTTTAGATATGTCTACTGAAGCTGCTTGAGAACTTTGCAAAAAAAGGTTCCATAAAAATGGATCAAGTATGCAACACAAATAAAAACATTAAAAGCGACCGTTTTTGGCGTTCATTTTTTACAATGTTTCAAAATTTTGCAAAAAGGTTTCGCAAAAATTTTTCTGTACAATGCGAGTATATGTAAAAAGCAAGCAATCTACGTAAAACGAAGCATTTTAGATATGTCTACTGAAGCTGCTTGAGAATTTTGCAAAAAAAGGTTCTATAAAAATGGATCAAGTATGTAACACAAATAAAAATACTAAAAGAGACCGTTTTTGGCGTTCATTTTTACAATGTTTCAAAATTTTGCAAAAAAGATTCCCAAAATTTTTCTGTACAATGCGAGTAAATGTAAAAAGCAAGCACTCTATGTAAAACGAAGCATTTTAGATATGTCTACTGAAGCTACTTGAGAACTTTGAAAAAAAAGTTTCCATAAAAATGGATCAAGTATGCAACACAAATGAAAATACTAAAAGAGACCGATTTTGGCGTTCATTTTTACAGTGTTTCAAAATTTTGCAAAAAAGTTTCCCAAAATTTTTCTGTACAATGCGCGTAAATGTAAAAAGCAAGCACTCTATGTAAAACGAAGCATTTTAGATATGTCTACTGAAGCTACTTGAGAACTTTGCAAAAAAAGGTTCCATAAAAATGGATCAAGTATGCAACACAAATGAAAATACTAAAAGAGACCGTTTTTGGCGTTCATTTTTTACAATGTTTCAAAATTTTGCAAAAAAGTTTCGCAAAAATTTTTCTGTACAATGCGAGTATATGTAAAAAGCAAGCAATCTACGTAAAACGAAGCATTTTAGATATGTCTACTGAAGCTGCTTGAGAACTTTGCAAAAAAAGGTTCCATAAAAATGGATCAAGTATGCAACACAAATAAAAACATTAAAAGCGACCGTTTTTGGCGTTCATTTTTTACAATGTTTCAAAATTTTGCAAAAAGGTTTCGCAAAAATTTTTCTGTACAATGCGAGTATATGTAAAAAGCAAGCAATCTACGTAAAACGAAGCATTTTAGATATGTCTACTGAAGCTGCTTGAGAACTTTGCAAAAAAAGGTTCTATAAAAATGGATCAAGTATGTAACACAAATAAAAACACTAAAAGAGACCGTTTTTGGCATTCATTTTTACAATGTTTCAAAATTTTGCAAAAAAGTTTCCCAAAATTTTTCTGTACAATGCGCGTAAATGTAAAAAGCAAGCACTCTATGTAAAACGAAGCATTTTAGATATGTCTACTGAAGCTGCTTGAGAATTTTGCAAAAAAAGGTTCTATAAAAATCGATCGATTTGCAACACAAATAAAAACATTAAAAGAGACCGTTTTTGGCGTTCATTTTTTACAATGTTTCAAAATTTTGCAAAAAAGTTTCGCAAAAATTTTTCTGTACAATGCGAGTATATGTAAAAGCAAGCAATCTACGTAAAACGAAGCATTTTAGATATGTCTACTGAAGCTGCTTGAGAACTTTGCAAAAAAAGGTTCTAGTATGCAACACAAATAAAAACATTAAAAGAGACCGTTTTTGGCGTTCATTTTTTACAATGTTTCAAAATTTTGCAAAAAAGTTTCGCAAAAATTTTTCTGTACAATGCGAGTATATGTAAAAAGCAAGCAATCTACGTAAAACGAAGCATTTTAGATATGTCTACTGAAACTGCTTGAGAACTTTGCAAAAAAAGGTTCTATAAAAATGGATCAAGTATGCAACACAAATAAAAACTCTAAAAGAGACCGTTTTTGACGTTCATTTTTTACAATGTTTCAAAATTTTGCAAAAAAGTTTCGCAAAAATTTTTCTGTACAATGGGAGTAGATGTAAAAAGCAAGCAATCTACGTAAAACGAAGCATTTTAGATATGTCTACTGAAGCTGCTTGAGAACTTTGCAAAAAAAGGTTCTATAAAAATGGATCAAGTATGCAACACAAATAAAAACTCTAAAAGAGACCGTTCTTGACGTTCATTTTTACAAATTTTCAAAATTTTGCAAAAAAGTTTCGCAAAATTTTTCTGTACAATGCGAGTAAATGTAAAAAGCAAGCACTCTATGTAAAACGAAGCATTTTAGATATGTCTACTGAAACTGCTTGAGAACTTTGCAAAAAAAGGTTCTATAAAAATCGATCGATTTGCAACACAAATAAAAACATTAAAAGAGACCGTTTTTGGCGTTCATTTTTTACAATGTTTCAAAATTTTGCAAAAAAGTTTCGCAAAAATTTTTCTGTACAATGGGAGTAGATGTAAAAAGCAAGCAATCTACGTAAAACGAAGCATTTTAGATATGTCTACTGAAGCTGCTTGAGAACTTTGCAAAAAAAGGTTCTCTAAAAATCGGCCAAGTATGCAACACAAATAAAAACATTAAAAGAGACCGTTTTTGGCGTTCATTCAATGTTTCAAAATTTTGCAAAAAAGTTTCCCAAAATTTTTCTGTACAATGCGCGTAAATGTAAAAAGCAAGCACTCTATGTAAAACCCAGCATTTTAGATATGTCTACACTGAAGATGCTTGAGAACTTTGCAAAAAACGGTTCTATAAAAATTGACCAAGTATGCAACAAAAATGAAAATACTAAAAGAGACCGTTTTTGGCGTTCATTTTTACAATGTTTCAAAATTTTGCAAAAAGGTTTCGCAAAAATTTTTCTGTACAATGCGAGTATATGTAAAAAGCAAGCAATCTACGTAAAACGAAGCATTTTAGATATGTCTACTGAAGCTGCTTGAGAATTTTGCAAAAAAAGGTTCTATAAAAATGGATCAAGTATGTAACACAAATAAAAATACTAAAAGAGACCGTTTTTGGCGTTCATTTTTACAATGTTTCAAAATTTTGCAAAAAAGATTCCCAAAATTTTTCTGTACAATGCGAGTAAATGTAAAAAGCAAGCACTCTATGTAAAACGAAGCATTTTAGATATGTCTACTGAAGCTACTTGAGAACTTTGAAAAAAAAGTTTCCATAAAAATGGATCAAGTATGCAACACAAATGAAAATACTAAAAGAGACCGATTTTGGCGTTCATTTTTACAGTGTTTCAAAATTTTGCAAAAAAGTTTCCCAAAATTTTTCTGTACAATGCGCGTAAATGTAAAAAGCAAGCACTCTATGTAAAACGAAGCATTTTAGATATGTCTACTGAAGCTACTTGAGAACTTTGCAAAAAAAGGTTCCATAAAAATGGATCAAGTATGCAACACAAATGAAAATACTAAAAGAGACCGTTTTTGGCGTTCATTTTTTACAATGTTTCAAAATTTTGCAAAAAAGTTTCGCAAAAATTTTTCTGTACAATGCGAGTATATGTAAAAAGCAAGCAATCTACGTAAAACGAAGCATTTTAGATATGTCTACTGAAGCTGCTTGAGAACTTTGCAAAAAAAGGTTCTATAAAAATGGATCAAGTATGTAACACAAATAAAAACACTAAAAGAGACCGTTTTTGGCATTCATTTTTACAATGTTTCAAAATTTTGCAAAAAAGTTTCCCAAAATTTTTCTGTACAATGCGCGTAAATGTAAAAAGCAAGCACTCTATGTAAAACGAAGCATTTTAGATATGTCTACTGAAGCTGCTTGAGAATTTTGCAAAAAAAGGTTCTATAAAAATCGATCGATTTGCAACACAAATAAAAACATTAAAAGAGACCGTTTTTGGCGTTCATTTTTTACAATGTTTCAAAATTTTGCAAAAAAGTTTCGCAAAAATTTTTCAGTACAATGCGAGTATATGTAAAAGCAAGCAATCTACGTAAAACGAAGCATTTTAGATATGTCTACTGAAGCTGCTTGAGAACTTTGCAAAAAAAGGTTCTAGTATGCAACACAAATAAAAACATTAAAAGAGACCGTTTTTGGCGTTCATTTTTTACAATGTTTCAAAATTTTGCAAAAAAGTTTCGCAAAAATTTTTCTGTACAATGCGAGTATATGTAAAAAGCAAGCAATCTACGTAAAACGAAGCATTTTAGATATGTCTACTGAAACTGCTTGAGAACTTTGCAAAAAAAGGTTCTATAAAAATGGATCAAGTATGCAACACAAATAAAAACTCTAAAAGAGACCGTTTTTGACGTTCATTTTTTACAATGTTTCAAAATTTTGCAAAAAAGTTTCGCAAAAATTTTTCTGTACAATGGGAGTAGATGTAAAAAGCAAGCAATCTACGTAAAACGAAGCATTTTAGATATGTCTACTGAAGCTGCTTGAGAACTTTGCAAAAAAAGGTTCTATAAAAATGGATCAAGTATGCAACACAAATAAAAACTCTAAAAGAGACCGTTCTTGACGTTCATTTTTACAAATTTTCAAAATTTTGCAAAAAAGTTTCGCAAAATTTTTCTGTACAATGCGAGTAAATGTAAAAAGCAAGCACTCTATGTAAAACGAAGCATTTTAGATATGTCTACTGAAACTGCTTGAGAACTTTGCAAAAAAAGGTTCTATAAAAATCGATCGATTTGCAACACAAATAAAAACATTAAAAGAGACCGTTTTTGGCGTTCATTTTTTACAATGTTTCAAAATTTTGCAAAAAAGTTTCGCAAAAATTTTTCTGTACAATGGGAGTAGATGTAAAAAGCAAGCAATCTACGTAAAACGAAGCATTTTAGATATGTCTACTGAAGCTGCTTGAGAACTTTGCAAAAAAAGGTTCTCTAAAAATCGGCCAAGTATGCAACACAAATAAAAACATTAAAAGAGACCGTTTTTGGCGTTCATTCAATGTTTCAAAATTTTGCAAAAAAGTTTCCCAAAATTTTTCTGTACAATGCGCGTAAATGTAAAAAGCAAGCACTCTATGTAAAACCCAGCATTTTAGATATGTCTACACTGAAGATGCTTGAGAACTTTGCAAAAAACGGTTCTATAAAAATTGACCAAGTATGCAACAAAAATGAAAATACTAAAAGAGACCGTTTTTGGCGTTCATTTTTACAATGTTTCAAAATTTTGCAAAAAGGTTTCGCAAAAATTTTTCTGTACAATGCGAGTATATGTAAAAAGCAAGCAATCTACGTAAAACGAAGCATTTTAGATATGTCTACTGAAGCTGCTTGAGAATTTTGCAAAAAAAGGTTCTATAAAAATGGATCAAGTATGTAACACAAATAAAAACACTAAAAGAGACCGTTTTTGGCGTTCATTTTTACAATGTTTCAAAATTTTGCAAAAAAGATTCCCAAAATTTTTCTGTACAATGCGAGTAAATGTAAAAAGCAAGCACTCTATGTAAAACGAAGCATTTTAGATATGTCTACTGAAGCTACTTGAGAACTTTGAAAAAAAAGTTTCCATAAAAATGGATCAAGTATGCAACACAAATGAAAATACTAAAAGAGACCGATTTTGGCGTTCATTTTTACAGTGTTTCAAAATTTTGCAAAAAAGTTTCCCAAAATTTTTCTGTACAATGCGCGTAAATGTAAAAAGCAAGCACTCTATGTAAAACGAAGCATTTTAGATATGTCTACTGAAGCTACTTGAGAACTTTGCAAAAAAAGGTTCCATAAAAATGGATCAAGTATGCAACACAAATGAAAATACTAAAAGAGACCGTTTTTGGCGTTCATTTTTTACAATGTTTCAAAATTTTGCAAAAAAGTTTCGCAAAAATTTTTCTGTACAATGCGAGTATATGTAAAAAGCAAGCAATCTACGTAAAACGAAGCATTTTAGATATGTCTACTGAAGCTGCTTGAGAACTTTGCAAAAAAAGGTTCCATAAAAATGGATCAAGTATGCAACACAAATAAAAACATTAAAAGCGACCGTTTTTGGCGTTCATTTTTTACAATGTTTCAAAATTTTGCAAAAAGGTTTCGCAAAAATTTTTCTGTACAATGCGAGTATATGTAAAAAGCAAGCAATCTACGTAAAACGAAGCATTTTAGATATGTCTACTGAAGCTGCTTGAGAACTTTGCAAAAAAAGGTTCTATAAAAATGGATCAAGTATGTAACACAAATAAAAACACTAAAAGAGACCGTTTTTGGCATTCATTTTGACAATGTTTCAAAATTTTGCAAAAAAGTTTCCCAAAATTTTTCTGTACAATGCGCGTAAATGTAAAAAGCAAGCACTCTATGTAAAACGAAGCATTTTAGATATGTCTACTGAAGCTGCTTGAGAATTTTGCAAAAAAAGGTTCTATAAAAATCGATCGATTTGCAACACAAATAAAAACATTAAAAGAGACCGTTTTTGGCGTTCATTTTTTACAATGTTTCAAAATTTTGCAAAAAAGTTTCGCAAAAATTTTTCTGTACAATGCGAGTATATGTAAAAGCAAGCAATCTACGTAAAACGAAGCATTTTAGATATGTCTACTGAAGCTGCTTGAGAACTTTGCAAAAAAAGGTTCTAGTATGCAACACAAATAAAAACATTAAAAGAGACCGTTTTTGGCGTTCATTTTTTACAATGTTTCAAAATTTTGCAAAAAAGTTTCGCAAAAATTTTTCTGTACAATGCGAGTATATGTAAAAAGCAAGCAATCTACGTAAAACGAAGCATTTTAGATATGTCTACTGAAACTGCTTGAGAACTTTGCAAAAAAAGGTTCTATAAAAATGGATCAAGTATGCAACACAAATAAAAACTCTAAAAGAGACCGTTTTTGACGTTCATTTTTTACAATGTTTCAAAATTTTGCAAAAAAGTTTCGCAAAAATTTTTCTGTACAATGGGAGTAGATGTAAAAAGCAAGCAATCTACGTAAAACGAAGCATTTTAGATATGTCTACTGAAGCTGCTTGAGAACTTTGCAAAAAAAGGTTCTATAAAAATGGATCAAGTATGCAACACAAATAAAAACTCTAAAAGAGACCGTTCTTGACGTTCATTTTTACAAATTTTCAAAATTTTGCAAAAAAGTTTCGCAAAATTTTTCTGTACAATGCGAGTAAATGTAAAAAGCAAGCACTCTATGTAAAACGAAGCATTTTAGATATGTCTACTGAAACTGCTTGAGAACTTTGCAAAAAAAGGTTCTATAAAAATCGATCGATTTGCAACACAAATAAAAACATTAAAAGAGACCGTTTTTGGCGTTCATTTTTTACAATGTTTCAAAATTTTGCAAAAAAGTTTCGCAAAAATTTTTCTGTACAATGGGAGTAGATGTAAAAAGCAAGCAATCTACGTAAAACGAAGCATTTTAGATATGTCTACTGAAGCTGCTTGAGAACTTTGCAAAAAAAGGTTCTCTAAAAATCGGCCAAGTATGCAACACAAATAAAAACATTAAAAGAGACCGTTTTTGGCGTTCATTCAATGTTTCAAAATTTTGCAAAAAAGTTTCCCAAAATTTTTCTGTACAATGCGAGTAAATGTAAAAAGCAAGCACTCTATGTAAAACCCAGCATTTTAGATATGTCTACACTGAAGATGCTTGAGAACTTTGCAAAAAACGGTTCTATAAAAATTGACCAAGTATGCAACAAAAATGAAAATACTAAAAGAGACCGTTTTTGGCGTTCATTTTTACAATGTTTCAAAATTTTGCAAAAAAGTTTCCCAAAAATTTTCTGTACAATGCGAGTAAATGTAAAAAGCAAGCACTCTATGTAAAACGAAGCATTTTAGATATGTCTACTGAAGCTGCTTGAGAACTTTGCAAAAAACGGTTCTATAAAAATGGATCAAGTATGCAACACAAATAAAAACTCTAAAAGAGACCGTTTTTGACGTTCATTTTTACAATGTTTCAAAATTTTGCAAAAAAGTTTCGCAAAATTTTTCTGTACAATGCGACGTAAATGTAAAAAGCAAGCACTCTATGTAAAACCCAGCATTTTAGATATGTCTACACTGAAGATGCTTGAGAACTTTGCAAAAAACGGTTCTATAAAAATTGAGAAAGTATGCAACACAAATAAAAATACTAAAAGAGACCGTTTTTGGCGTTCATTTTTACAATGTTTCAAAATTTTGCAAAAAAGTTTCACAAAATTTTTCTGTACAATGCGAGTAAATGTAAAAAGCAAGCACTCTATGTAAAACGAAGCATTTTAGATATGTCTACTGAAGCTACTTGAGAACTTTGAAAAAAAAGTTTCCATAAAAATGGATCAAGTATGCAACACAAATGAAAATACTAAAAGAGACCGATTTTGGCGTTCATTTTTACAGTGTTTCAAAATTTTGCAAAAAAGTTTCCCAAAATTTTTCTGTACAATGCGCGTAAATGTAAAAAGCAAGCACTCTATGTAAAACGAAGCATTTTAGATATGTCTACTGAAGCTACTTGAGAACTTTGCAAAAAAAGGTTCCATAAAAATGGATCAAGTATGCAACACAAATGAAAATACTAAAAGAGACCGTTTTTGGCGTTCATTTTTTACAATGTTTCAAAATTTTGCAAAAAAGTTTCGCAAAAATTTTTCTGTACAATGCGAGTATATGTAAAAAGCAAGCAATCTACGTAAAACGAAGCATTTTAGATATGTCTACTGAAGCTGCTTGAGAACTTTGCAAAAAAAGGTTCCATAAAAATGGATCAAGTATGCAACACAAATAAAAACATTAAAAGCGACCGTTTTTGGCGTTCATTTTTTACAATGTTTCAAAATTTTGCAAAAAGGTTTCGCAAAAATTTTTCTGTACAATGCGAGTATATGTAAAAAGCAAGCAATCTACGTAAAACGAAGCATTTTAGATATGTCTACTGAAGCTGCTTGAGAACTTTGCAAAAAAAGGTTCTATAAAAATGGATCAAGTATGTAACACAAATAAAAACACTAAAAGAGACCGTTTTTGGCATTCATTTTTACAATGTTTCAAAATTTTGCAAAAAAGTTTCCCAAAATTTTTCTGTACAATGCGCGTAAATGTAAAAAGCAAGCACTCTATGTAAAACGAAGCATTTTAGATATGTCTACTGAAGCTGCTTGAGAATTTTGCAAAAAAAGGTTCTATAAAAATGGATCAAGTATGTAACACAAATAAAAATACTAAAAGAGACCGTTTTTGGCGTTCATTTTTACAATGTTTCAAAATTTTGCAAAAAAGATTCCCAAAATTTTTCTGTACAATGCGAGTAAATGTAAAAAGCAAGCACTCTATGTAAAACGAAGCATTTTAGATATGTCTACTGAAGCTACTTGAGAACTTTGAAAAAAAAGTTTCCATAAAAATGGATCAAGTATGCAACACAAATGAAAATACTAAAAGAGACCGATTTTGGCGTTCATTTTTACAGTGTTTCAAAATTTTGCAAAAAAGTTTCCCAAAATTTTTCTGTACAATGCGCGTAAATGTAAAAAGCAAGCACTCTATGTAAAACGAAGCATTTTAGATATGTCTACTGAAGCTACTTGAGAACTTTGCAAAAAAAGGTTCCATAAAAATGGATCAAGTATGCAACACAAATGAAAATACTAAAAGAGACCGTTTTTGGCGTTCATTTTTTACAATGTTTCAAAATTTTGCAAAAAAGTTTCGCAAAAATTTTTCTGTACAATGCGAGTATATGTAAAAAGCAAGCAATCTACGTAAAACGAAGCATTTTAGATATGTCTACTGAAGCTGCTTGAGAACTTTGCAAAAAAAGGTTCCATAAAAATGGATCAAGTATGCAACACAAATAAAAACATTAAAAGCGACCGTTTTTGGCGTTCATTTTTTACAATGTTTCAAAATTTTGCAAAAAGGTTTCGCAAAAATTTTTCTGTACAATGCGAGTATATGTAAAAAGCAAGCAATCTACGTAAAACGAAGCATTTTAGATATGTCTACTGAAGCTGCTTGAGAACTTTGCAAAAAAAGGTTCTATAAAAATGGATCAAGTATGTAACACAAATAAAAACACTAAAAGAGACCGTTTTTGGCATTCATTTTTACAATGTTTCAAAATTTTGCAAAAAAGTTTCCCAAAATTTTTCTGTACAATGCGCGTAAATGTAAAAAGCAAGCACTCTATGTAAAACGAAGCATTTTAGATATGTCTACTGAAGCTGCTTGAGAATTTTGCAAAAAAAGGTTCTATAAAAATCGATCGATTTGCAACACAAATAAAAACATTAAAAGAGACCGTTTTTGGCGTTCATTTTTTACAATGTTTCAAAATTTTGCAAAAAAGTTTCGCAAAAATTTTTCTGTACAATGCGAGTATATGTAAAAGCAAGCAATCTACGTAAAACGAAGCATTTTAGATATGTCTACTGAAGCTGCTTGAGAACTTTGCAAAAAAAGGTTCTAGTATGCAACACAAATAAAAACATTAAAAGAGACCGTTTTTGGCGTTCATTTTTTACAATGTTTCAAAATTTTGCAAAAAAGTTTCGCAAAAATTTTTCTGTACAATGCGAGTATATGTAAAAAGCAAGCAATCTACGTAAAACGAAGCATTTTAGATATGTCTACTGAAACTGCTTGAGAACTTTGCAAAAAAAGGTTCTATAAAAATGGATCAAGTATGCAACACAAATAAAAACTCTAAAAGAGACCGTTTTTGACGTTCATTTTTTACAATGTTTCAAAATTTTGCAAAAAAGTTTCGCAAAAATTTTTCTGTACAATGGGAGTAGATGTAAAAAGCAAGCAATCTACGTAAAACGAAGCATTTTAGATATGTCTACTGAAGCTGCTTGAGAACTTTGCAAAAAAAGGTTCTATAAAAATGGATCAAGTATGCAACACAAATAAAAACTCTAAAAGAGACCGTTCTTGACGTTCATTTTTACAAATTTTCAAAATTTTGCAAAAAAGTTTCGCAAAATTTTTCTGTACAATGCGAGTAAATGTAAAAGCAAGCACTCTATGTAAAACGAAGCATTTTAGATATGTCTACTGAAACTGCTTGAGAACTTTGCAAAAAAAGGTTCTATAAAAATCGATCGATTTGCAACACAAATAAAAACATTAAAAGAGACCGTTTTTGGCGTTCATTTTTTACAATGTTTCAAAATTTTGCAAAAAAGTTTCGCAAAAATTTTTCTGTACAATGGGAGTAGATGTAAAAAGCAAGCAATCTACGTAAAACGAAGCATTTTAGATATGTCTACTGAAGCTGCTTGAGAACTTTGCAAAAAAAGGTTCTCTAAAAATCGGCCAAGTATGCAACACAAATAAAAACATTAAAAGAGACCGTTTTTGGCGTTCATTCAATGTTTCAAAATTTTGCAAAAAAGTTTCCCAAAATTTTTCTGTACAATGCGAGTAAATGTAAAAAGCAAGCACTCTATGTAAAACCCAGCATTTTAGATATGTCTACACTGAAGATGCTTGAGAACTTTGCAAAAAACGGTTCTATAAAAATTGACCAAGTATGCAACAAAAATGAAAATACTAAAAGAGACCGTTTTTGGCGTTCATTTTTACAATGTTTCAAAATTTTGCAAAAAAGTTTCCCAAAAATTTTCTGTACAATGCGAGTAAATGTAAAAAGCAAGCACTCTATGTAAAACGAAGCATTTTAGATATGTCTACTGAAGCTGCTTGAGAACTTTGCAAAAAACGGTTCTATAAAAATGGATCAAGTATGCAACACAAATAAAAACTCTAAAAGAGACCGTTTTTGACGTTCATTTTTACAATGTTTCAAAATTTTGCAAAAAAGTTTCGCAAAATTTTTCTGTACAATGCGACGTAAATGTAAAAAGCAAGCACTCTATGTAAAACCCAGCATTTTAGATATGTCTACACTGAAGATGCTTGAGAACTTTGCAAAAAACGGTTCTATAAAAATTGAGAAAGTATGCAACACAAATAAAAATACTAAAAGAGACCGTTTTTGGCGTTCATTTTTACAATGTTTCAAAATTTTGCAAAAAAGTTTCACAAAATTTTTCTGTACAATGCGAGTAAATGTAAAAAGCAAGCACTCTATGTAAAACGAAGCATTTTAGATATGTCTACTGAAGCTACTTGAGAACTTTGAAAAAAAAGTTTCCATAAAAATGGATCAAGTATGCAACACAAATGAAAATACTAAAAGAGACCGATTTTGGCGTTCATTTTTACAGTGTTTCAAAATTTTGCAAAAAAGTTTCCCAAAATTTTTCTGTACAATGCGCGTAAATGTAAAAAGCAAGCACTCTATGTAAAACGAAGCATTTTAGATATGTCTACTGAAGCTACTTGAGAACTTTGCAAAAAAAGGTTCCATAAAAATGGATCAAGTATGCAACACAAATGAAAATACTAAAAGAGACCGTTTTTGGCGTTCATTTTTTACAATGTTTCAAAATTTTGCAAAAAAGTTTCGCAAAAATTTTTCTGTACAATGCGAGTATATGTAAAAAGCAAGCAATCTACGTAAAACGAAGCATTTTAGATATGTCTACTGAAGCTGCTTGAGAACTTTGCAAAAAAAGGTTCCATAAAAATGGATCAAGTATGCAACACAAATAAAAACATTAAAAGCGACCGTTTTTGGCGTTCATTTTTTACAATGTTTCAAAATTTTGCAAAAAGGTTTCGCAAAAATTTTTCTGTACAATGCGAGTATATGTAAAAAGCAAGCAATCTACGTAAAACGAAGCATTTTAGATATGTCTACTGAAGCTGCTTGAGAACTTTGCAAAAAAAGGTTCTATAAAAATGGATCAAGTATGTAACACAAATAAAAACACTAAAAGAGACCGTTTTTGGCATTCATTTTTACAATGTTTCAAAATTTTGCAAAAAAGTTTCCCAAAATTTTTCTGTACAATGCGCGTAAATGTAAAAAGCAAGCACTCTATGTAAAACGAAGCATTTTAGATATGTCTACTGAAGCTGCTTGAGAATTTTGCAAAAAAAGGTTCTATAAAAATGGATCAAGTATGTAACACAAATAAAAATACTAAAAGAGACCGTTTTTGGCGTTCATTTTTACAATGTTTCAAAATTTTGCAAAAAAGATTCCCAAAATTTTTCTGTACAATGCGAGTAAATGTAAAAAGCAAGCACTCTATGTAAAACGAAGCATTTTAGATATGTCTACTGAAGCTACTTGAGAACTTTGAAAAAAAAGTTTCCATAAAAATGGATCAAGTATGCAACACAAATGAAAATACTAAAAGAGACCGATTTTGGCGTTCATTTTTACAGTGTTTCAAAATTTTGCAAAAAAGTTTCCCAAAATTTTTCTGTACAATGCGCGTAAATGTAAAAAGCAAGCACTCTATGTAAAACGAAGCATTTTAGATATGTCTACTGAAGCTGCTTGAGAACTTTGCAAAAAAAGGTTCTATAAAAATGGATCAAGTATGTAACACAAATAAAAACACTAAAAGAGACCGTTTTTGGCATTCATTTTTACAATGTTTCAAAATTTTGCAAAAAAGTTTCCCAAAATTTTTCTGTACAATGCGAGTAAATGTAAAAAGCAAGCACTCTATGTAAAACGAAGCATTTTAGATATGTCTACTGAAGCTGCTTGAGAATTTTGCAAAAAAGGTTCTATAAAAATCGATCGATTTGCAACACAAATAAAAACATTAAAAGAGACCGTTTTTGGCGTTCATTTTTTACAATGTTTCAAAATTTTGCAAAAAAGTTTCGCAAAAATTTTTCTGTACAATGCGAGTATATGTAAAAGCAAGCAATCTACGTAAAACGAAGCATTTTAGATATGTCTACTGAAGCTGCTTGAGAACTTTGCAAAAAAAGGTTCTAGTATGCAACACAAATAAAAACATTAAAAGAGACCGTTTTTGGCGTTCATTTTTTACAATGTTTCAAAATTTTGCAAAAAAGTTTCGCAAAAATTTTTCTGTACAATGCGAGTATATGTAAAAAGCAAGCAATCTACGTAAAACGAAGCATTTTAGATATGTCTACTGAAACTGCTTGAGAACTTTGCAAAAAAAGGTTCTATAAAAATGGATCAAGTATGCAACACAAATAAAAACTCTAAAAGAGACCGTTTTTGACGTTCATTTTTTACAATGTTTCAAAATTTTGCAAAAAAGTTTCGTAAAAATTTTTCTGTACAATGGGAGTAGATGTAAAAAGCAAGCAATCTACGTAAAACGAAGCATTTTAGATATGTCTACTGAAGCTGCTTGAGAACTTTGCAAAAAAAGGTTCTATAAAAATGGATCAAGTATGCAACACAAATAAAAACTCTAAAAGAGACCGTTTTTTACGTTCACTTTTACAATGTTTCAAAATTTTGAAAAAAAGTTTCGCAAAAATTTTCTGTACAATGCGAGTAAATGTAAAAAGCAAGCACTCTATGTAAAACGAAGCATTTTAGATATGTCTACTGAAGCTATTTGAGAACTTTGCAAAAAAAGGTTCTATAAAAATCGACCAAGTATGCAACACAAATAAAAACATTAGGAGATACCGTTTTTGGCGTTTATTTTTACAATGTTTCAAAATTTTGAAAAAAGTTTCCAAAAATTTTTCTGTACAATGCGAGTAAATGTAAAAAGCAAGCACTCTATGTAAAACGAAGCATTTTAGATATGTCTACTGAAGCTATTTGAGAACTTTGCAAAAAAAGGTTCTATAAAAATCGACCAAGTATGCAACACAAATAAAAACATTAGGAGATACCGTTTTTGGCGTTTATTTTTACAATGTTTCAAAATTTTGAAAAAAAGTTTCCCAAAATTTTTCTGTACAATGCGAGTAAATGTAAAACGCAAGCACTCTATGTAAAACGAAGCATTTTAGATATGTCTACTGAAGCTGCTTGAGAACTTTGCAAAAAAAGATTCTATAAAAATGGATCAAGTATGCAACACAAATAAAAACTCTAAAAGATACCGTTTTTGATGATCATTTTTACAATCTTTCAAAATTTTAAAAAAAGTTTCCCAAAATTTGTCTATACCATGTCTGTAAATGTAAAAAGCAAGCACTCTATGTAAAACGAAGCATTTTAGATATGTCTACTGAAGCTGCTTGAGAACTTTGCAAAAAAAAGGTTCTATAAAAATGGATCAAGTATGCAACACAAATAAAAACTCTAAAAGAGACCGTTCTTGACGTTCATTTTTACAATGTTTCAAAATTTTGAAAAAAAGTTTCCCAAAATTTTTCTGTACAATGCGAGTAAATGTAAAAAGCAAGCACTCTATGTAAAACGAAGCGCTTTAGATATGTCTACTGAAGCTGCTTGAGAACTTTGCAAAAAAAGGTTCTATAAAAATTGGGGAAGAATTTCATTTCAACACAAACGAAAATACTAAAAGAGACCGTTTTTGGCGTTCATTTTTACAATGTTTCAAAATTTTGCAAAAAAGTTTCCCAAAATTTGTCTGTACAATGCGAGTAAATGTAAAAAGCAAGCACTCTATGTAAAACGAAGCATTTTAGATATGTCTACTGAAGCTGCTTGAGAACTTTGGAAAAAAAGGTTCTATAAAAATTGAGGAAGTATGCAACACAAATAAAAATACTAAAAGAGACCGTTTTTGGCGTTCATTTTTACAATGTTTCAAAATTTTGCAAGAAAGTTTCCCAAAATTTTTCTGTACAATGCGAGTAAATGTAAAAAGCAAGCACTCTATGTAAAACGAAGCATTTTAGATATGTCTACTGAAGCTACTTGAGAACTTTGAAAAAAAAGTTTCCATAAAAATGGATCAAGTATGCAACACAAATGAAAATACTAAAAGAGACCGATTTTGGCGTTCATTTTTACAGTGTTTCAAAATTTTGCAAAAAAGTTTCCCAAAATTTTTCTGTACAATGCGCGTAAATGTAAAAAGCAAGCACTCTATGTAAAACGAAGCATTTTAGATATGTCTACTGAAGCTACTTGAGAACTTTGCAAAAAAAGGTTCCATAAAAATGGATCAAGTATGCAACACAAATGAAAATACTAAAAGAGACCGTTTTTGGCGTTCATTTTTTACAATGTTTCAAAATTTTGCAAAAAAGTTTCGCAAAAATTTTTCTGTACAATGCGAGTATATGTAAAAAGCAAGCAATCTACGTAAAACGAAGCATTTTAGATATGTCTACTGAAGCTGCTTGAGAACTTTGCAAAAAAAGGTTCTATAAAAATGGATCAAGTATGTAACACAAATAAAAACACTAAAAGAGACCGTTTTTGGCATTCATTTTTACAATGTTTCAAAATTTTGCAAAAAAGTTTCCCAAAATTTTTCTGTACAATGCGAGTAAATGTAAAAAGCAAGCACTCTATGTAAAACGAAGCATTTTAGATATGTCTACTGAAGCTGCTTGAGAATTTTGCAAAAAAGGTTCTATAAAAATCGATCGATTTGCAACACAAATAAAAACATTAAAAGAGACCGTTTTTGGCGTTCATTTTTTACAATGTTTCAAAATTTTGCAAAAAAGTTTCGCAAAAATTTTTCTGTACAATGCGAGTATATGTAAAAGCAAGCAATCTACGTAAAACGAAGCATTTTAGATATGTCTACTGAAGCTGCTTGAGAACTTTGCAAAAAAAGGTTCTAGTATGCAACACAAATAAAAACATTAAAAGAGACCGTTTTTGGCGTTCATTTTTTACAATGTTTCAAAATTTTGCAAAAAAGTTTCGCAAAAATTTTTCTGTACAATGCGAGTATATGTAAAAAGCAAGCAATCTACGTAAAACGAAGCATTTTAGATATGTCTACTGAAACTGCTTGAGAACTTTGCAAAAAAAGGTTCTATAAAAATGGATCAAGTATGCAACACAAATAAAAACTCTAAAAGAGACCGTTTTTGACGTTCATTTTTTACAATGTTTCAAAATTTTGCAAAAAAGTTTCGTAAAAATTTTTCTGTACAATGGGAGTAGATGTAAAAAGCAAGCAATCTACGTAAAACGAAGCATTTTAGATATGTCTACTGAAGCTGCTTGAGAACTTTGCAAAAAAAGGTTCTATAAAAATGGATCAAGTATGCAACACAAATAAAAACTCTAAAAGAGACCGTTTTTTACGTTCACTTTTACAATGTTTCAAAATTTTGAAAAAAAGTTTCGCAAAAATTTTCTGTACAATGCGAGTAAATGTAAAAAGCAAGCACTCTATGTAAAACGAAGCATTTTAGATATGTCTACTGAAGCTATTTGAGAACTTTGCAAAAAAAGGTTCTATAAAAATCGACCAAGTATGCAACACAAATAAAAACATTAGGAGATACCGTTTTTGGCGTTTATTTTTACAATGTTTCAAAATTTTGAAAAAAGTTTCCAAAAATTTTTCTGTACAATGCGAGTAAATGTAAAAAGCAAGCACTCTATGTAAAACGAAGCATTTTAGATATGTCTACTGAAGCTATTTGAGAACTTTGCAAAAAAAGGTTCTATAAAAATCGACCAAGTATGCAACACAAATAAAAACATTAGGAGATACCGTTTTTGGCGTTTATTTTTACAATGTTTCAAAATTTTGAAAAAAAGTTTCCCAAAATTTTTCTGTACAATGCGAGTAAATGTAAAACGCAAGCACTCTATGTAAAACGAAGCATTTTAGATATGTCTACTGAAGCTGCTTGAGAACTTTGCAAAAAAAGATTCTATAAAAATGGATCAAGTATGCAACACAAATAAAAACTCTAAAAGATACCGTTTTTGATGATCATTTTTACAATCTTTCAAAATTTTAAAAAAAGTTTCCCAAAATTTGTCTATACCATGTCTGTAAATGTAAAAAGCAAGCACTCTATGTAAAACGAAGCATTTTAGATATGTCTACTGAAGCTGCTTGAGAACTTTGCAAAAAAAAGGTTCTATAAAAATGGATCAAGTATGCAACACAAATAAAAACTCTAAAAGAGACCGTTCTTGACGTTCATTTTTACAATGTTTCAAAATTTTGAAAAAAAGTTTCCCAAAATTTTTCTGTACAATGCGAGTAAATGTAAAAAGCAAGCACTCTATGTAAAACGAAGCGCTTTAGATATGTCTACTGAAGCTGCTTGAGAACTTTGCAAAAAAAGGTTCTATAAAAATTGGGGAAGAATTTCATTTCAACACAAACGAAAATACTAAAAGAGACCGTTTTTGGCGTTCATTTTTACAATGTTTCAAAATTTTGCAAAAAAGTTTCCCAAAATTTGTCTGTACAATGCGAGTAAATGTAAAAAGCAAGCACTCTATGTAAAACGAAGCATTTTAGATATGTCTACTGAAGCTGCTTGAGAACTTTGGAAAAAAAGGTTCTATAAAAATTGAGGAAGTATGCAACACAAATAAAAATACTAAAAGAGACCGTTTTTGGCGTTCATTTTTACAATGTTTCAAAATTTTGCAAGAAAGTTTCCCAAAATTTTTCTGTACAATGCGAGTAAATGTAAAACGAAGCATTTTAGATATGTCTACTGAAGCTGCTTGAGAACTTTGCAAAAAAAGGTTCCATAAAAATGGATCAAGTATGCAACACAAATAAAAACATTAAAAGCGACCGTTTTTGGCGTTCATTTTTTACAATGTTTCAAAATTTTGCAAAAAGGTTTCGCAAAAATTTTTCTGTACAATGCGAGTATATGTAAAAAGCAAGCAATCTACGTAAAACGAAGCATTTTAGATATGTCTACTGAAGCTGCTTGAGAACTTTGCAAAAAAAGGTTCTATAAAAATGGATCAAGTATGTAACACAAATAAAAACACTAAAAGAGACCGTTTTTGGCATTCATTTTTACAATGTTTCAAAATTTTGCAAAAAAGTTTCCCAAAATTTTTCTGTACAATGCGCGTAAATGTAAAAAGCAAGCACTCTATGTAAAACGAAGCATTTTAGATATGTCTACTGAAGCTGCTTGAGAATTTTGCAAAAAAAGGTTCTATAAAAATCGATCGATTTGCAACACAAATAAAAACATTAAAAGAGACCGTTTTTGGCGTTCATTTTTTACAATGTTTCAAAATTTTGCAAAAAAGTTTCGCAAAAATTTTTCTGTACAATGCGAGTATATGTAAAAGCAAGCAATCTACGTAAAACGAAGCATTTTAGATATGTCTACTGAAGCTGCTTGAGAACTTTGCAAAAAAAGGTTCTAGTATGCAACACAAATAAAAACATTAAAAGAGACCGTTTTTGGCGTTCATTTTTTACAATGTTTCAAAATTTTGCAAAAAAGTTTCGCAAAAATTTTTCTGTACAATGCGAGTATATGTAAAAAGCAAGCAATCTACGTAAAACGAAGCATTTTAGATATGTCTACTGAAACTGCTTGAGAACTTTGCAAAAAAAGGTTCTATAAAAATGGATCAAGTATGCAACACAAATAAAAACTCTAAAAGAGACCGTTTTTGACGTTCATTTTTTACAATGTTTCAAAATTTTGCAAAAAAGTTTCGTAAAAATTTTTCTGTACAATGGGAGTAGATGTAAAAAGCAAGCAATCTACGTAAAACGAAGCATTTTAGATATGTCTACTGAAGCTGCTTGAGAACTTTGCAAAAAAAGGTTCTATAAAAATGGATCAAGTATGCAACACAAATAAAAACTCTAAAAGAGACCGTTTTTTACGTTCACTTTTACAATGTTTCAAAATTTTGAAAAAAAGTTTCGCAAAAATTTTCTGTACAATGCGAGTAAATGTAAAAAGCAAGCACTCTATGTAAAACGAAGCATTTTAGATATGTCTACTGAAGCTATTTGAGAACTTTGCAAAAAAAGGTTCTATAAAAATCGACCAAGTATGCAACACAAATAAAAACATTAGGAGATACCGTTTTTGGCGTTTATTTTTACAATGTTTCAAAATTTTGAAAAAAGTTTCCAAAAATTTTTCTGTACAATGCGAGTAAATGTAAAAAGCAAGCACTCTATGTAAAACGAAGCATTTTAGATATGTCTACTGAAGCTATTTGAGAACTTTGCAAAAAAAGGTTCTATAAAAATCGACCAAGTATGCAACACAAATAAAAACATTAGGAGATACCGTTTTTGGCGTTTATTTTTACAATGTTTCAAAATTTTGAAAAAAAGTTTCCCAAAATTTTTCTGTACAATGCGAGTAAATGTAAAACGCAAGCACTCTATGTAAAACGAAGCATTTTAGATATGTCTACTGAAGCTGCTTGAGAACTTTGCAAAAAAAGATTCTATAAAAATGGATCAAGTATGCAACACAAATAAAAACTCTAAAAGATACCGTTTTTGATGATCATTTTTACAATCTTTCAAAATTTTAAAAAAAGTTTCCCAAAATTTGTCTATACCATGTCTGTAAATGTAAAAAGCAAGCACTCTATGTAAAACGAAGCATTTTAGATATGTCTACTGAAGCTGCTTGAGAACTTTGCAAAAAAAAGGTTCTATAAAAATGGATCAAGTATGCAACACAAATAAAAACTCTAAAAGAGACCGTTCTTGACGTTCATTTTTACAATGTTTCAAAATTTTGAAAAAAAGTTTCTCAAAATTTTTCTGTACAATGCGAGTAAATGTAAAAAGCAAGCACTCTATGTAAAACGAAGCGCTTTAGATATGTCTACTGAAGCTGCTTGAGAACTTTGCAAAAAAAGGTTCTATAAAAATTGGGGAAGAATTTCATTTCAACACAAACGAAAATACTAAAAGAGACCGTTTTTGGCGTTCATTTTTACAATGTTTCAAAATTTTGCAAAAAAGTTTCCCAAAATTTGTCTGTACAATGCGAGTAAATGTAAAAAGCAAGCACTCTATGTAAAACGAAGCATTTTAGATATGTCTACTGAAGCTGCTTGAGAACTTTGGAAAAAAAGGTTCTATAAAAATTGAGGAAGTATGCAACACAAATAAAAATACTAAAAGAGACCGTTTTTGGCGTTCATTTTTACAATGTTTCAAAATTTTGCAAGAAAGTTTCCCAAAATTTTTCTGTACAATGCGAGTAAATGTAAAACGAAGCATTTTAGATATGTCTACTGAAGCTGCTTGAGAACTTTGCAAAAAAAAGGTTCTATAAAAATCGACCAAGTATGCAACACAAATAAAAACATTAAAAGATACCGTTTTTGGCGTTAATTTTTACAATGTTTCAAAATTTTGCAAAAAAGTTTCCCAAAATTTTTCTGTACAATGCGAGTAAATGTAAAACGAAGCATTTTAGATATGTCTACTGAAGCTGCTTGAGAACTTTGCAAAAAAAGGTTCTATAAAAATGGATCAAGTCTGCAACACAAATAAAAACACTAAAAGAGACCGTTTTTGGCGTTCATTTTTACAATGTTTCAAAATTTTGCAAAAAAGTTTCCCAAAATTTTTCTGTACAATGCGCGTAAATGTAAAAAGCAAGCACTCTATATAAAACCCAGCATTTTAGATATGTCTACTGAAGATGCTTGAGAACTTTGCAAAAAACGTTTCTATAAAAATTGACCAAGTATGCAACACAAATGAAAATACTAAAAGAGACCGTTTTTGACGTTCATTTTTACAATGTTTCAAAATTTTGCAAAAAAGTTTCCCAAAAATTTTTCTGTACAATGCGAGTATATGTAAAAAGCAAGCAATCTACGTAAAACGAAGCATTTTAGATATGTCTACTGAAGCTGCTTGAGAGCTTTGCAAAAAAAGGTTCTATAAAAATTGAGGAAGAATTTCATTTCAACACAAATGAAAATACTAAAAGAGACCGTTTTTGGCGTTCATTTTTACAATGTTTCAAAATTTTGCAAAAAAGTTTCCCAAAATTTTTCTGTACAATGCGAGTAAATGTAAAAAGCAAGCACTCTATGTAAAACCCAGCATTTTAGATATGTCTAGTGAAGCTGCTTGAGAACTTTGCAAAAAAAGGTTCTATAAAAATTGAGGAAGAATTTCATTTCAACCCAAATGAAAATACTAAAAGAGACCGTTTTTGGCGTTCATTTTTACAATGTTTCAAAATTTTGCAAGACAGTTTCCCAAAATTTTTCTGTACAATGCGAGTGAATGTAAAAAGCAAGCACTCTATGTAAAACCCAGCATTTTAGATATGTCTACTGAAGCTGCTTGAGAACTTTGCAAAACAAGGTTCTATAAAAATCGACCAAGTACGCAACACAAATAAAAACACTAAAAGAGACCGTTTTTGGCGTTCATTTTTACAATGTTTCAGAATTTTGCAAAAAAGTTTCCCAAAAATTTTCTGTACAATGCGAGTAAATGTAAAAAGCAAGCACTCTATGTAAAACGAAGCATTTTAGATATGTCTACTGAAGCTGCTTGAGAACTTTGCAAAAAACGGTTCTATAAAAATGGATCAAGTATGCAACACAAATAAAAACTCTAAAAGAGACCGTTTTTGACGTTCATTTTTACAATGTTTCAAAATTTTGCAAAAAAGTTTCCCAAAATTTTTCTGTACAATGCGAGTAAATGTAAAACGCAAGCACTCTATGTAAAACGAAGCATTTTAGATATGTCTACTGAAGCTGCTTGAGAACTTTGCAAAAAGAGGTTCTATAAAAATCGACCAAGTATGCAACACAAATAAAAACATTAAAAGAGACCGATTTTGGCGTTCATTTTTACAGTGTTTCAAAATTTTGCAAAAAAGTTTCCCAAAATTTTTCTGTACAATGCGCGTAAATGTAAAAAGCAAGCACTCTATGTAAAACGAAGCATTTTAGATATGTCTACTGAAGCTACTTGAGAACTTTGCAAAAAAAGGTTCCATAAAAATGGATCAAGTATGCAACACAAATGAAAATACTAAAAGAGACCGTTTTTGGCGTTCATTTTTTACAATGTTTCAAAATTTTGCAAAAAAGTTTCGCAAAAATTTTTCTGTACAATGCGAGTATATATAAAAAGCAAGCAATCTACGTAAAACGAAGCATTTTAGATATGTCTACTGAAGCTGCTTGAGAACTTTGCAAAAAAAGGTTCCATAAAAATGGATCAAGTATGCAACACAAATAAAAACATTAAAAGCGACCGTTTTTGGCGTTCATTTTTTACAATGTTTCAAAATTTTGCAAAAAGGTTTCGCAAAAATTTTTCTGTACAATGCGAGTATATATAAAAAGCAAGCAATCTACGTAAAACGAAGCATTTTAGATATGTCTACTGAAGCTGCTTGAGAACTTTGCAAAAAAAGGTTCTATAAAAATGGATCAAGTATGTAACACAAATAAAAACACTAAAAGAGACCGTTTTTGGCATTCATTTTTACAATGTTTCAAAATTTTGCAAAAAAGTTTCCCAAAATTTTTCTGTACAATGCGCGTAAATGTAAAAAGCAAGCACTCTATGTAAAACGAAGCATTTTAGATATGTCTACTGAAGCTGCTTGAGAATTTTGCAAAAAAAGGTTCTATAAAAATGGATCAAGTATGTAACACAAATAAAAATACTAAAAGAGACCGTTTTTGGCGTTCATTTTTACAATGTTTCAAAATTTTGCAAAAAAGATTCCCAAAATTTTTCTGTACAATGCGAGTAAATGTAAAAAGCAAGCACTCTATGTAAAACGAAGCATTTTAGATATGTCTACTGAAGCTACTTGAGAACTTTGAAAAAAAAGTTTCCATAAAAATGGATCAAGTATGCAACACAAATGAAAATACTAAAAGAGACCGATTTTGGCGTTCATTTTTACAGTGTTTCAAAATTTTGCAAAAAAGTTTCCCAAAATTTTTCTATACAATGCGCGTAAATGTAAAAAGCAAGCACTCTATGTAAAACGAAGCATTTTAGATATGTCTACTGAAGCTACTTGAGAACTTTGCAAAAAAAGGTTCCATAAAAATGGATCAAGTATGCAACACAAATGAAAATACTAAAAGAGACCGTTTTTGGCGTTCATTTTTTACAATGTTTCAAAATTTTGCAAAAAAGTTTCGCAAAAATTTTTCTGTACAATGCGAGTGTATGTAAAAAGCAAGCAATCTACGTAAAACGAAGCATTTTAGATATGTCTACTGAAGCTGCTTGAGAACTTTGCAAAAAAAGGTTCCATAAAAATGGATCAAGTATGCAACACAAATAAAAACATTAAAAGCGACCGTTTTTGGCGTTCATTTTTTACAATGTTTCAAAATTTTGCAAAAAGGTTTCGCAAAAATTTTTCTGTACAATGCGAGTATATGTAAAAAGCAAGCAATCTACGTAAAACGAAGCATTTTAGATATGTCTACTGAAGCTGCTTGAGAACTTTGCAAAAAAAGGTTCTATAAAAATGGATCAAGTATGTAACACAAATAAAAACACTAAAAGAGACCGTTTTTGGCATTCATTTTTACAATGTTTCAAAATTTTGCAAAAAAGTTTCCCAAAATTTTTCTGTACAATGCGCGTAAATGTAAAAAGCAAGCACTCTATGTAAAACGAAGCATTTTAGATATGTCTACTGAAGCTGCTTGAGAATTTTGCAAAAAAAGGTTCTATAAAAATCGATCGATTTGCAACACAAATAAAAACATTAAAAGAGACCGTTTTTGGCGTTCATTTTTTACAATGTTTCAAAATTTTGCAAAAAAGTTTCGCAAAAATTTTTCTGTACAATGCGAGTATATGTAAAAGCAAGCAATCTACGTAAAACGAAGCATTTTAGATATGTCTACTGAAGCTGCTTGAGAACTTTGCAAAAAAAGGTTCTAGTATGCAACACAAATAAAAACATTAAAAGAGACCGTTTTTGGCGTTCATTTTTTACAATGTTTCAAAATTTTGCAAAAAAGTTTCGCAAAAATTTTTCTGTACAATGCGAGTATATGTAAAAAGCAAGCAATCTACGTAAAACGAAGCATTTTAGATATGTCTACTGAAACTGCTTGAGAACTTTGCAAAAAAAGGTTCTAGTATGCAACACAAATAAAAACATTAAAAGAGACCGTTTTTGGCGTTCATTTTTTACAATGTTTCAAAATTTTGCAAAAAAGTTTCGCAAAAATTTTTCTGTACAATGCGAGTATATGTAAAAAGCAAGCAATCTACGTAAAACGAAGCATTTTAGATATGTCTACTGAAGCTGCTTGAGAACTTTGCAAAAAAAGGTTCTATAAAAATGGATCAAGTATGCAACACAAATAAAAACTCTAAAAGAGACCGTTCTTGACGTTCATTTTTACAATGTTTCAAAATTTTGCAAAAAAGTTTCGCAAAATTTTTCTGTACAATGCGAGTAAATGTATAACGCAAGCACTCTATGTAAAACGAAGCATTTTAGATATGTCTACTGAAGCTGCTTGAGAACTTTGCAAAAAAAGGTTCTATAAAAATTGAGAAAGTATGCAACACAAATAAAAATACTAAAAGATACCGTTTTTGGCGTTCATTTTTACAATGTTTCAAAATTTTGCAAAAAAGTTTCCCAAAATTTTTCTGTACAATGCGAGTAAATGTAAAAAGCAAGCACTCTATGTAAAACGAAGCATTTTAGATATGTCTACTGAAGCTGCTTGAGAACTTTGCAAAAAAAGGTTCTATAAAAATTGAGGAAGTATGCAACACAAATAAAAATACTAAAAGAGACCGTTTTTTACGTTGACTTTTACAATGTTTCAAAATTTTGCAAAAAAGGTTCGCAAAAATTTTTCTGTACAATGCGAGTAGATGTAAAAAGCAAGCAATCTACGTAAAACGAAGCATTTTAGATATGTCTACGAAGCAGCTTGAGAGCTTTGCAAAAATGGTTCTATAAAAATTGGGGAAGAATTTCATTTCAACACAAACGAAAATACTAAAAGAGACCGTTTTTGGCGTTCATTTTTACAATGTTTCAAAATTTTGCAAAAAAGTTTCCCAAAATTTTTCTGTACAATGCGCGTAAATGTAAAGAGCAAGCAATCTACGTAAAACGAAGCATTTTAGATATGTCTACTGAAGCTGCTTGAGAACTTTGCAAAAAAAGGTTCTATAAAAATGGATCAAGTATGCAACACAAATAAAAACTCTAAAAGAGACCGTTTTTTACGTTCACTTTTACAATGTTTCAAAATTTTGAAAAAAAGTTTCCCAAAATTTTTCTGCATAATGCGAGTAAATATAAAACACAAGCACTCTATGTAAAACGAAGCATTTTAGATATGTCTACTGAAGCTGCTTGAGAACTTTGCAAAAAAAGGTTCTATAAAAATCGATCGATTTCCAACACAAATAAAAACATTAAAAGAGACCGTTTTTGGCGTTCATTTTTTTACAATGTTTCAAAATTTTGCAAAAAAGTTTCGCAAAAATTTTTCTGTACAATGCGAGTATATGTAAAAAGCAAGCAATCTACGTAAAACGAAGCATTTTAGATATGTCTACTGAAGCTGCTTGAGAACTTTGCAAAAAAGGTTCTATAAAAATGGATCAAGTATGCAACGCAAATAAAAACTCTAAAAGAGACCGTTTTTGACGTTCATTTTTACAATGTTTCAAAATTTTGCAAAAAAGTTTCGCAAAATTTTTCTGTACAATGCGAGTAAATGTATAACGCAAGCACTCTATGTAAAACGAAGCATTTTAGATATGTCTACTGAAGCTGCTTGAGAACTTTGCAAAAAAAGGTTCTATAAAAATTGAGAAAGTATGCAACACAAATAAAAATACTAAAAGAGACCGTTTTTGGCGTTTATTTTTACAATGTTTCAAAATTTTGCAAAAAAGTTTCACAAAATTTTTCTGTACAATGCGAGTAAATGTAAAAAGCAAGCACTCTATGTAAAACGAAGCATTTTAGATATGTCTACTGAAGCTACTTGAGAACTTTGCAAAAAAAGTTTCCATAAAAATTGACCAAGTATGCAACACAAATAAAAACATTAAAAGAGACCGTTTTTGGCGTTCATTTTTTACAATGTTTCAAAATTTTGCAAAAAAGTTTCGCAAAAATTTTTCTGTACAATGCGAGTATATGTAAAAAGCAAGCAATCTACGTAAAACGAAGCATTTTAGATATGTCTACTAAAGCTGCTTGAGAACTTTGCAAAAAAAGGTTCTAGTATGCAACACAAATAAAAACATTAAAAGAGACCGTTTTTGGCGTTCATTTTTTACAATGTTTCAAAATTTTGCAAAAAAGTTTCGCAAAAATTTTTCTGTACAATGCGAGTATATGTAAAAAGCAAGCAATCTACGTAAAACGAAGCATTTTAGATATGTCTACTGAAGCTGCTTGAGAACTTTGCAAAAAAAGGTTCTATAAAAATGGATCAAGTATGCAACACAAATAAAAACTCTAAAAGAGACCGTTCTTGACGTTCATTTTTACAAATTTTCAAAATTTTGCAAAAAAGTTTCGCAAAATTTTTCTGTACAATGCGAGTAAATGTAAAAAGCAAGCACTCTATGTAAAACGAAGCATTTTAGATATGTCTACTGAAGCTGCTTGAGAACTTTGCAAAAAGAGGTTCTATAAAAATCGACCAAGTATGCAACACAAATAAAAACATTAAAAGAGACCGTTTTTGGCGTTCATTTTTTACAATGTTTCAAAATTTTGCAAAAAAGTTTCGCAAAAATTTTTCTGTACAATGCGAGTATATGTAAAAAGCAAGCAATCTACGTAAAACGAAGCATTTTAGATATGTCTACTGAAGCTGCTTGAGAACTTTGCAAAAAAAGGTTCTAGTATGCAACACAAATAAAAACATTAAAAGAGACCGTTTTTGGCGTTCATTTTTTACAATGTTTCAAAATTTTGCAAAAAAGTTTCGCAAAAATTTTTCTGTACAATGCGAGTATATGTAAAAAGCAAGCAATCTACGTAAAACGAAGCATTTTAGATATGTCTACGAAGCAGCTTGAGAGCTTTGCAAAAATGGTTCTATAAAAATTGGGGAAGAATTTCATTTCAACACAAACGAAAATACTAAAAGAGACCGTTTTTGGCGTTCATTTTTACAATGTTTCAAAATTTTGCAAAAAAGTTTCCCAAAATTTTTCTGTACAATGCGCGTAAATGTAAAGAGCAAGCAATCTACGTAAAACGAAGCATTTTAGATATGTCTACTGAAGCTGCTTGAGAACTTTGCAAAAAAAGGTTCTATAAAAATGGATCAAGTATGCAACACAAATAAAAACTCTAAAAGAGACCGTTTTTTACGTTCACTTTTACAATGTTTCAAAATTTTGAAAAAAAGTTTCGCAAAAATTTTCTGTACAATGCGAGTAAATGTAAAAAGCAAGCACTCTATGTAAAACGAAGCATTTTAGATATGTCTACTGAAGCTATTTGAGAACTTTGCAAAAAAAGGTTCTATAAAAATCGACCAAGTATGCAACACAAATAAAAACATTAGGAGATACCGTTTTTGGCGTTTATTTTTACAATGTTTCAAAATTTTGAAAAAAGTTTCCAAAAATTTTTCTGTACAATGCGAGTAAATGTAAAAAGCAAGCACTCTATGTAAAACGAAGCATTTTAGATATGTCTACTGAAGCTATTTGAGAACTTTGCAAAAAAAGGTTCTATAAAAATCGACCAAGTATGCAACACAAATAAAAACATTAGGAGATACCGTTTTTGGCGTTTATTTTTACAATGTTTCAAAATTTTGAAAAAAAGTTTCCCAAAATTTTTCTGTACAATGCGAGTAAATGTAAAACGCAAGCACTCTATGTAAAACGAAGCATTTTAGATATGTCTACTGAAGCTGCTTGAGAACTTTGCAAAAAAAGATTCTATAAAAATGGATCAAGTATGCAACACAAATAAAAACTCTAAAAGATACCGTTTTTGATGATCATTTTTACAATCTTTCAAAATTTTAAAAAAAGTTTCCCAAAATTTGTCTATACCATGTCTGTAAATGTAAAACGCAAGCACTCTATGTAAAACGAAGCATTTTAGATATGTCTACTGAAGCTGCTTGAGAACTTTGCAAAAAAAAGGTTCTATAAAAATGGATCAAGTATGCAACACAAATAAAAACTCTAAAAGAGACCGTTCTTGACGTTCATTTTTACAATGTTTCAAAATTTTGAAAAAAAGTTTCCCAAAATTTTTCTGTACAATGCGAGTAAATGTAAAAAGCAAGCACTCTATGTAAAACGAAGCGCTTTAGATATGTCTACTGAAGCTGCTTGAGAACTTTGCAAAAAAAGGTTCTATAAAAATTGGGGAAGAATTTCATTTCAACACAAACGAAAATACTAAAAGAGACCGTTTTTGGCGTTCATTTTTACAATGTTTCAAAATTTTGCAAAAAAGTTTCCCAAAATTTGTCTGTACAATGCGAGTAAATGTAAAAAGCCAGCACTCTATGTAAAACGAAGCATTTTAGATATGTCTACTGAAGCTGCTTGAGAACTTTGGAAAAAAAGGTTCTATAAAAATTGAGGAAGTATGCAACACAAATAAAAATACTAAAAGAGACCGTTTTTGGCGTTCATTTTTACAATGTTTCAAAATTTTGCAAGAAAGTTTCCCAAAATTTTTCTGTACAATGCGAGTAAATGTAAAACGAAGCATTTTAGATATGTCTACTGAAGCTGCTTGAGAACTTTGCAAAAAAAAGGTTCTATAAAAATCGACCAAGTATGCAACACAAATAAAAACATTAAAAGATACCGTTTTTGGCGTTAATTTTTACAATGTTTCAAAATTTTGCAAAAAAGTTTCCCAAAATTTTTCTGTACAATGCGAGTAAATGTAAAACGAAGCATTTTAGATATGTCTACTGAAGCTGCTTGAGAACTTTGCAAAAAAGGTTCTATAAAAATGGATCAAGTCTGCAACACAAATAAAAACACTAAAAGAGACCGTTTTTGGCGTTCATTTTTACAATGTTTCAAAATTTTGCAAAAAAGTTTCCCAAAATTTTTCTGTACAATGCGCGTAAATGTAAAAAGCAAGCACTCTATATAAAACCCAGCATTTTAGATATGTCTACTGAAGATGCTTGAGAACTTTGCAAAAAACGTTTCTATAAAAATTGACCAAGTATGCAACACAAATGAAAATACTAAAAGAGACCGTTTTTGACGTTCATTTTTACAATGTTTCAAAATTTTGCAAAAAAGTTTCCCAAAAATTTTTCTGTACAATGCGAGTATATGTAAAAAGCAAGCAATCTACGTAAAACGAAGCATTTTAGATATGTCTACTGAAGCTGCTTGAGAGCTTTGCAAAAAAAGGTTCTATAAAAATTGAGGAAGAATTTCATTTCAACACAAATGAAAATACTAAAAGAGACCGTTTTTGGCGTTCATTTTTACAATGTTTCAAAATTTTGCAAAAAAGTTTCCCAAAATTTTTCTGTACAATGCGAGTAAATGTAAAAAGCAAGCACTCTATGTAAAACCCAGCATTTTAGATATGTCTAGTGAAGCTGCTTGAGAACTTTGCAAAAAAAGGTTCTATAAAAATTGAGGAAGAATTTCATTTCAACCCAAATGAAAATACTAAAAGAGACCGTTTTTGGCGTTCATTTTTACAATGTTTCAAAATTTTGCAAGACAGTTTCCCAAAATTTTTCTGTACAATGCGAGTGAATGTAAAAAGCAAGCACTCTATGTAAAACCCAGCATTTTAGATATGTCTACTGAAGCTGCTTGAGAACTTTGCAAAACAAGGTTCTATAAAAATCGACCAAGTACGCAACACAAATAAAAACACTAAAAGAGACCGTTTTTGGCGTTCATTTTTACAATGTTTCAGAATTTTGCAAAAAAGTTTCCCAAAAATTTTCTGTACAATGCGAGTAAATGTAAAAAGCAAGCACTCTATGTAAAACGAAGCATTTTAGATATGTCTACTGAAGCTGCTTGAGAACTTTGCAAAAAACGGTTCTATAAAAATGGATCAAGTATGCAACACAAATAAAAACTCTAAAAGAGACCGTTTTTGACGTTCATTTTTACAATGTTTCAAAATTTTGCAAAAAAGTTTCCCAAAATTTTTCTGTACAATGCGAGTAAATGTAAAACGCAAGCACTCTATGTAAAACGAAGCATTTTAGATATGTCTACTGAAGCTGCTTGAGAACTTTGCAAAAAGAGGTTCTATAAAAATCGACCAAGTATGCAACACAAATAAAAACATTAAAAGAGACCGATTTTGGCGTTCATTTTTTACAATGTTTCAAAATTTTGCAAAAAAGTTTCCCAAAATTTTTCTGTACAATGCGAGTAAATGTAAAAAGCAAGCACTCTATGTAAAACGAAGCATTTTAGATATGTCTACTGAAGCTGCTTGAGAACTTTGCAAAAAGAGGTTCTATAAAAATCGACCAAGTATGCAACACAATTAAAAACATTAAAAGAGACCGATTTTGGCGTTCATTTTTTACAATGTTTCAAAATTTTGCAAAAAAGGTTCGCAAAAATTTTTCTGTACAATGCGCGTAAATGTAAAGAGCAAGCAATCTACGTAAAACGAAGCATTTTAGATATGTCTACGAAGCTGCTTGAGAGCTTTGCAAAAATGGTTCTATAAAAATTAGGGAAGAATTTCATTTCAACACAAACGAAAATACTAAAAGAGACCGTTTTTGGCGTTCATTTTTACAATGTTTCAAAATTTTGCAAAAAAGTTTCCCAAAATTTTTCTGTACAATGCGCGTAAATGTAAAGAGCAAGCAATCTACGTAAAATGAAGCATTTTAGATATGTCTACTGAAGCTGCTTGAGAACTTTGCAAAAAAAGGTTCTATAAAAATGGATCAAGTATGCAACACAAATAAAAACTCTAAAAGAGACCGTTTTTTACGTTCACTTTTACAATGTTTCAAAATTTTGAAAAAAAATTTCCCAAAATTTTTCTGCATAATGCGAGTAAATGTAAAACACAAGCACTCTATGTAAAACGAAGCATTTTAGATATGTCTACTGAAGCTGCTTGAGAACTTTGCAAAAAAAGGTTCTATAAAAATGGATCAAGTATGCAACACAAATAAAAACATTAAAAGAGACCGTTTTTGGCGTTCATTTTTTTACAATGTTTCAAAATTTTGCAAAAAAGTTTCGCAAAAATTTTTCTGTACAATGCGAGTATATGTAAAAAGCAATAATCTACGTAAAACGAAGCATTTTAGATATGTCTACTGAAGCTGCTTGAGAACTTTGCAAAAAAAGGTTCTATAAAAATTGAGAAAGTATGCAACACAAATAAAAATACTAAAAGAGACCGTTTTTTACGTTCACTTTTACAATGTTTCAAAATTTTGAAAAAAAATTTCCCAAAATTTTTCTGCATAATGCGAGTAAATGTAAAACACAAGCACTCTATGTAAAACGAAGCATTTTAGATATGTCTACTGAAGCTGCTTGAGAACTTTGCAAAAAAAGGTTCTATAAAAATGGATCATGTATGCAACACAAATAAAAACATTAAAAGAGACCGTTTTTGACGTTCATTTTTACAATGTTTCAAAATTTTGCAAAAAAGTTTCGCAAAATTTTTCTGTACAATGCGAGTAAATGTATAACGCAAGCACTCTATGTAAAACGAAGCATTTTAGATATGTCTACTGAAGCTGCTTGAGAACTTTGCAAAAAAAGGTTCTATAAAAATTGAGAAAGTATGCAACACAAATAAAAATACTAAAAGAGACCGTTTTTGGCGTTTATTTTTACAATGTTTCAAAATTTTGCAAAAAAGTTTCACAAAATTTTTCTGTACAATGCGAGTAAATGTAAAAAGCAAGCACTCTATGTAAAACGAAGCATTTTAGATATGTCTACTGAAGCTACTTGAGAACTTTGCAAAAAAAGTTTCCATAAAAATTGACCAAGTATGCAACAAAAATGAAAATACTAAAAGAGACCGTTTTTGGCGTTCATTTTTACAATGTTTCAAAATTTTGCAAAAAAGTTTCCCAAAAATTTTCTGTACAATGCGAGTAAATGTAAAAAGCAAGCACTCTATGTAAAACGAAGCATTTTAGATATGTCTACTGAAGCTGCTTGAGAACTTTGCAAAAAACGGTTCTATAAAAATGGATCAAGTATGCAACACAAATAAAAACTCTAAAAGAGACCGTTTTTGACGTTCATTTTACAATGTTTCAAAATTTTGCAAAAAAGTTTCCCAAAATTTTTCTGTACAATGCGAGTAAATGTAAAAAGCAAGCACTCTATGTAAAACGAAGCATTTTAGATATGTCTACTGAAGCTGCTTGAGAACTTTGCAAAAAAAGGTTCTATAAAAATCGATCGATTTGCAACACAAATAAAAACATTAAAAGAGACCGTTTTTGGCGTTCATTTTTTTACAATGTTTCAAAATTTTGCAAAAAAGTTTCCCAAAATTTTTCTGTACAATGCGAGTAAATGTAAAAAGCAAGCACTCTATGTAAAACGAAGCATTTTAGATATGTCTACTGAAGCTGCTTGAGAACTTTGCAAAAAGAGGTTCTATAAAAATCGACCAAGTATGCAACACAAATAAAAACATTAAAAGAGACCGATTTTGGCGTTAATTTTTTACAATGTTTCAAAATTTTGCAAAAAAGGTTCGCAAAAATTTTTCTGTACAATGCGAGTAGATGTAAAAAGCAAGCAATCTACGTAAAACGAAGCATTTTAGATATGTCTACGAAGCTGCTTGAGAGCTTTGCAAAAATGGTTCTATAAAAATTGGGGAAGAATTTCATTTCAACACAAACGAAAATACTAAAAGAGACCGTTTTTGGCGTTCATTTTTACAATGTTTCAAAATTTTGCAAAAAAGTTTCCCAAAATTTTTCTGTACAATGCGCGTAAATGTAAAGAGCACGCAATCTACGTAAAACGAAGCATTTTAGATATGTCTACTGAAGCTGCTTGAGAACTTTGCAAAAAAAGGTTCTATAAAAATGGATCAAGTATGCAACACAAATAAAAACTCTAAAAGAGACCGTTTTTTACGTTCACTTTTACAATGTTTCAAAATTTTGAAAAAAAGTTTCCCAAAATTTTTCTGCATAATGCGAGTAAATGTAAAACACAAGCACTCTATGTAAAACGAAGCATTTTAGATATGTCTACTGAAGCTGCTTGAGAACTTTGCAAAAAAAGGTTCTATAAAAATCGATCGATTTGCAACACAAATAAAAACATTAAAAGAGACCGTTTTTGGCGTTCATTTTTTTACAATGTTTCAAAATTTTGCAAAAAAGTTTCGCAAAAATTTTTCTGTACAATGCGAGTATATGTAAAAAGCAAGCAATCTATGTAAAACGAAGCATTTTAGATATGTCTACTGAAGCTGCTTGAGAACTTTGCAAAAAAGGTTCTATAAAAATGGATCAAGTATGCAACACAAATAAAAACTCTAAAAGAGACCGTTTTTGACGTTCATTTTTACAATGTTTCAAAATTTTGCAAAAAAGTTTCGCAAAATTTTTCTGTACAATGCGAGTAAATGTATAACGCAAGCACTCTATGTAAAACGAAGCATTTTAGATATGTCTACTGAAGCTGCTTGAGAACTTTGCAAAAAAAGGTTCTATAAAAATTGAGAAAGTATGCAACACAAATAAAAATACTAAAAGAGACCGTTTTTGGCGTTTATTTTTACAATGTTTCAAAATTTTGCAAAAAAGTTTCACAAAATTTTTCTGTACAATGCGAGTAAATGTAAAAAGCAAGCACTCTATGTAAAACGAAGCATTTTAGATATGTCTACTGAAGCTACTTGAGAACTTTGCAAAAAAAGTTTCCATAAAAATTGATCAAGTATGCAACACAAATGAAAATACTAAAAGAGACCGATTTTGGCGTTCATTTTTACAATGTTTCAAAATTTTGCAAAAAGTTTTACAAAATTTTTCTGTACAATGCGAGTAAATGTAAAAAGCAAGCACTCTATGTAAAACGAAGCATTTTAGATATGTCTACTGAAGCTACTTGAGAACTTTGCAAAAAAAGGTTCCATAAAAATGGATCAAGTATGCAACACAAATGAAAATACTAAAAGAGACCGATTTTGGCGTTCATTTTTACAATGTTTCAAAATTTTGCAAAAAAGTTTCCCAAAATTTTTCTGTACAATGCGCGTAAATGTAAAAAGCAAGCACTCTATGTAAAACCCAGCCTTTTAGATATGACTACGGAAGATGCTTGAGAACTTTGCAAAAAACGTTTCTATAAAAATTGACCAAGTATGCAACACAAATGAAAATACTAAAAGCTTTTGGCGTTCATTTTTACAATGTTTCAAAATTTTGCAAAAAAGTTTAGCCAACATTTTTCTGTACAATGCGAGTAAATGTAAAAAGCCAGCACTCTATGTAAAACGAAGCATTTTAGATATGTCTACTGAAGCTGCTTGAGAACTTTGCAAAAAAAGGTCCTATAAAAATCGGCCAAGTATGCAACAAAAATGAAAATACTAAAAGAGACCGTTTTTGGCGTTCATTTTTACAATGTTTCAAAATTTTGCAAAAAAGTTTCCCAAAAATTTTCTGTACAATGCGAGTAAATGTAAAACGCAAGCACTCTATGTAAAACGAAGCATTTTAGATATGTCTACTGAAGCTGATTGAGAACTTTGCAAAAAAAGGTTCTATAAAAATCGACCAAGTATGCAACACAAATAAAAACATTAAAAGAGACCGTTTTTGGCGTTCATTTTTTACAATGTTTCAAAATATTGCAAAAAAGTTTCGCAAAAATTTTTCTGTACAATGCGAGTATATGTAAAAAGCAAGCAATCTACGTAAAACGAAGCATTTTATATATGTCTACTGAAGCTGCTTGAGAACTTTGCAAAAAAAGGTTCTATAAAATGGATCAAGTATGCAACACAAATAAAAACACTAAAAGAGACCGTTTTTGGCGTTCATTTTTACAATGTTTCAAAATTTTGCAAAAAAGTTTCCCAAAATTTTTCTGTACAATGCGCGTAAATGTAAAAAGCAAGCACTCTATGTAAAACCCAGCATTTTAGATATGTCTACACTGAAGATGCTTGAGAACTTTGCAAAAAACGGTTCTATAAAAATTGACCAAGTATGCAACAAAAATGAAAATACTAAAAGAGACCGTTTTTGGCGTTCATTTTTACAATGTTTCAAAATTTTGCAAAAAAGTTTCCCAAAAATTTTCTGTACAATGCGAGTAAATGTAAAAAGCAAGCACTCTATGTAAAACGAAGCATTTTAGATATGTCTACTGAAGCTGCTTGAGAACTTTGCAAAAAAAGGTTCTATAAAAATCGATCGATTTGCAACACAAATAAAAACATTAAAAGAGACCGTTTTTGGCGTTCATTTTTTACAATGTTTCAAAATTTTGCAAAAAGTTTCGCAAAAATTTTTCTGTACAATGCGAGTATATGTAAAAAGCAAGCAATCTACGTAAAACGAAGCATTTTAGATATGTCTACTAAAGCTGCTTGAGAACTTTGCAAAAAAAGGTTCTAGTATGCAACATAAATAAAAACATTAAAAGAGACCGTTTTTGGCGTTCATTTTTTACAATGTTTCAAAATTTTGCAAAAAAGTTTCGCAAAAATTTTTCTGTACAATGCGAGTATATGTAAAAAGCAAGCAATCTACGTAAAACGAAGCATTTTAGATATGTCTACTGAAGCTGCTTGAGAACTTTGCAAAAAAAGGTTCTATAAAAATGGATCAAGTATGCAACACAAATAAAAGCTCTAAAAGAGACCGTTCTTGACGTTCATTTTTACAAATTTTCAAAATTTTGCAAAAAAGTTTCGCAAAATTTTTCTGTACAATGCGAGTAAATGTAAAAAGCAAGCACTCTATGTAAAACGAAGCATTTTAGATATGTCTACTGAAGCTGCTTGAGAACTTTGCAAAAAGAGGTTCTATAAAAATCGACCAAGTATGCAACACAAATAAAAACATTAAAAGAGACCGTTTTTGGCGTTCATTTTTTACAATGTTTCAAAATTTTGCAAAAAAGTTTCGCAAAAATTTTTCTGTACAATGCGAGTATATGTAAAAAGCAAGCAATCTACGTAAAACGAAGCATTTTAGATATGTCTACTGAAGCTGCTTGAGAACTTTGCAAAAAAAGGTTCTAGTATGCAACACAAATAAAAACATTAAAAGAGACCGTTTTTGGCGTTCATTTTTTACAATGTTTCAAAATTTTGCAAAAAAGTTTAGCCAACATTTTTCTGTACAATGCGAGTAAATGTAAAAAGCCAGCACTCTATGTAAAACGAAGCATTTTAGATATGTCTACTGAAGCTGCTTGAGAACTTTGCAAAAAAAGGTCCTATAAAATGGATCAAGTATGCAACACAAATAAAAACACTAAAAGAGACCGTTTTTGGCGTTCATTTTTACAATGTTTCAAAATTTTGCAAAAAAGTTTCCCAAAATTTTTCTGTACAATGCGAGTAAATGTAAAAAGCAAGCACTCTATGTAAAACGAAGCATTTTAGATATGTCTACTGAAGCTGCTTGAGAACTTTGCAAAAAAAGGTTCTATAAAAATTGAGAAAGTATGCAACACAAATAAAAATACTAAAAGAGACCGTTTTTGGCGTTTATTTTTACAATGTTTCAAAATTTTGCAAAAAAGTTTCACAAAATTTTTCTGTACAATGCGAGTAAATGTAAAAAGCAAGCACTCTATGTAAAACGAAGCATTTTAGATATGTCTACTGAAGCTACTTGAGAACTTTGCAAAAAAAGTTTCCATAAAAATTGATCAAGTATGCAACACAAATGAAAATACTAAAAGAGACCGATTTTGGCGTTCATTTTTACAATGTTTCAAAATTTTGCAAAAAGTTTTACAAAATTTTTCTGTACAATGCGAGTAAATGTAAAAAGCAAGCACTCTATGTAAAACGAAGCATTTTAGATATGTCTACTGAAGCTACTTGAGAACTTTGCAAAAAAAGGTTCCATAAAAATGGATCAAGTATGCAACACAAATGAAAATACTAAAAGAGACCGATTTTGGCGTTCATTTTTACAATGTTTCAAAATTTTGCAAAAAAGTTTCCCAAAATTTTTCTGTACAATGCGCGTAAATGTAAAAAGCAAGCACTCTATGTAAAACCCAGCCTTTTAGATATGACTACGGAAGATGCTTGAGAACTTTGCAAAAAACGTTTCTATAAAAATTGACCAAGTATGCAACACAAATGAAAATACTAAAAGCTTTTGGCGTTCATTTTTACAATGTTTCAAAATTTTGCAAAAAAGTTTAGCCAACATTTTTCTGTACAATGCGAGTAAATGTAAAAAGCCAGCACTCTATGTAAAACGAAGCATTTTAGATATGTCTACTGAAGCTGCTTGAGAACTTTGCAAAAAAAGGTCCTATAAAAATCGGCCAAGTATGCAACAAAAATGAAAATACTAAAAGAGACCGTTTTTGGCGTTCATTTTTACAATGTTTCAAAATTTTGCAAAAAAGTTTCCCAAAAATTTTCTGTACAATGCGAGTAAATGTAAAACGCAAGCACTCTATGTAAAACGAAGCATTTTAGATATGTCTACTGAAGCTGATTGAGAACTTTGCAAAAAAAGGTTCTATAAAAATCGACCAAGTATGCAACACAAATAAAAACATTAAAAGAGACCGTTTTTGGCGTTCATTTTTTACAATGTTTCAAAATATTGCAAAAAAGTTTCGCAAAAATTTTTCTGTACAATGCGAGTATATGTAAAAAGCAAGCAATCTACGTAAAACGAAGCATTTTATATATGTCTACTGAAGCTGCTTGAGAACTTTGCAAAAAAAGGTTCTATAAAATGGATCAAGTATGCAACACAAATAAAAACACTAAAAGAGACCGTTTTTGGCGTTCATTTTTACAATGTTTCAAAATTTTGCAAAAAAGTTTCCCAAAATTTTTCTGTACAATGCGCGTAAATGTAAAAAGCAAGCACTCTATGTAAAACCCAGCATTTTAGATATGTCTACACTGAAGATGCTTGAGAACTTTGCAAAAAACGGTTCTATAAAAATTGACCAAGTATGCAACAAAAATGAAAATACTAAAAGAGACCGTTTTTGGCGTTCATTTTTACAATGTTTCAAAATTTTGCAAAAAAGTTTCCCAAAAATTTTCTGTACAATGCGAGTAAATGTAAAAAGCAAGCACTCTATGTAAAACGAAGCATTTTAGATATGTCTACTGAAGCTGCTTGAGAACTTTGCAAAAAAAGGTTCTATAAAAATCGATCGATTTGCAACACAAATAAAAACATTAAAAGAGACCGTTTTTGGCGTTCATTTTTTACAATGTTTCAAAATTTTGCAAAAAGTTTCGCAAAAATTTTTCTGTACAATGCGAGTATATGTAAAAAGCAAGCAATCTACGTAAAACGAAGCATTTTAGATATGTCTACTAAAGCTGCTTGAGAACTTTGCAAAAAAAGGTTCTAGTATGCAACATAAATAAAAACATTAAAAGAGACCGTTTTTGGCGTTCATTTTTTACAATGTTTCAAAATTTTGCAAAAAAGTTTCGCAAAAATTTTTCTGTACAATGCGAGTATATGTAAAAAGCAAGCAATCTACGTAAAACGAAGCATTTTAGATATGTCTACTGAAGCTGCTTGAGAACTTTGCAAAAAAAGGTTCTATAAAAATGGATCAAGTATGCAACACAAATAAAAGCTCTAAAAGAGACCGTTCTTGACGTTCATTTTTACAAATTTTCAAAATTTTGCAAAAAAGTTTCGCAAAATTTTTCTGTACAATGCGAGTAAATGTAAAAAGCAAGCACTCTATGTAAAACGAAGCATTTTAGATATGTCTACTGAAGCTGCTTGAGAACTTTGCAAAAAGAGGTTCTATAAAAATCGACCAAGTATGCAACACAAATAAAAACATTAAAAGAGACCGTTTTTGGCGTTCATTTTTTACAATGTTTCAAAATTTTGCAAAAAAGTTTCGCAAAAATTTTTCTGTACAATGCGAGTATATGTAAAAAGCAAGCAATCTACGTAAAACGAAGCATTTTAGATATGTCTACTGAAGCTGCTTGAGAACTTTGCAAAAAGAGGTTCTATAAAAATCGACCAAGTATGCAACACAATTAAAAACATTAAAAGAGACCGATTTTGGCGTTCATTTTTTACAATGTTTCAAAATTTTGCAAAAAAGGTTCGCAAAAATTTTTCTGTACAATGCGCGTAAATGTAAAGAGCAAGCAATCTACGTAAAACGAAGCATTTTAGATATGTCTACGAAGCTGCTTGAGAGCTTTGCAAAAATGGTTCTATAAAAATTAGGGAAGAATTTCATTTCAACACAAACGAAAATACTAAAAGAGACCGTTTTTGGCGTTCATTTTTACAATGTTTCAAAATTTTGCAAAAAAGTTTCCCAAAATTTTTCTGTACAATGCGCGTAAATGTAAAGAGCAAGCAATCTACGTAAAATGAAGCATTTTAGATATGTCTACTGAAGCTGCTTGAGAACTTTGCAAAAAAAGGTTCTATAAAAATGGATCAAGTATGCAACACAAATAAAAACTCTAAAAGAGACCGTTTTTTACGTTCACTTTTACAATGTTTCAAAATTTTGAAAAAAAATTTCCCAAAATTTTTCTGCATAATGCGAGTAAATGTAAAACACAAGCACTCTATGTAAAACGAAGCATTTTAGATATGTCTACTGAAGCTGCTTGAGAACTTTGCAAAAAAAGGTTCTATAAAAATGGATCAAGTATGCAACACAAATAAAAACATTAAAAGAGACCGTTTTTGGCGTTCATTTTTTTACAATGTTTCAAAATTTTGCAAAAAAGTTTCGCAAAAATTTTTCTGTACAATGCGAGTATATGTAAAAAGCAATAATCTACGTAAAACGAAGCATTTTAGATATGTCTACTGAAGCTGCTTGAGAACTTTGCAAAAAAAGGTTCTATAAAAATTGAGAAAGTATGCAACACAAATAAAAATACTAAAAGAGACCGTTTTTGGCGTTTATTTTTACAATGTTTCAAAATTTTGCAAAAAAGTTTCACAAAATTTTTCTGTACAATGCGAGTAAATGTAAAAAGCAAGCACTCTATGTAAAACGAAGCATTTTAGATATGTCTACTGAAGCTACTTGAGAACTTTGCAAAAAAAGTTTCCATAAAAATTGACCAAGTATGCAACAAAAATGAAAATACTAAAAGAGACCGTTTTTGGCGTTCATTTTTACAATGTTTCAAAATTTTGCAAAAAAGTTTCCCAAAAATTTTCTGTACAATGCGAGTAAATGTAAAAAGCAAGCACTCTATGTAAAACGAAGCATTTTAGATATGTCTACTGAAGCTGCTTGAGAACTTTGCAAAAAACGGTTCTATAAAAATGGATCAAGTATGCAACACAAATAAAAACTCTAAAAGAGACCGTTTTTGACGTTCATTTTACAATGTTTCAAAATTTTGAAAAAAAGTTTCCCAAAATTTTTCTGCATAATGCGAGTAAATGTAAAACACAAGCACTCTATGTAAAACGAAGCATTTTAGATATGTCTACTGAAGCTGCTTGAGAACTTTGCAAAAAAAGGTTCTATAAAAATCGATCGATTTGCAACACAAATAAAAACATTAAAAGAGACCGTTTTTGGCGTTCATTTTTTTACAATGTTTCAAAATTTTGCAAAAAAGTTTCGCAAAAATTTTTCTGTACAATGCGAGTATATGTAAAAAGCAAGCAATCTATGTAAAACGAAGCATTTTAGATATGTCTACTGAAGCTGCTTGAGAACTTTGCAAAAAAGGTTCTATAAAAATGGATCAAGTATGCAACACAAATAAAAACTCTAAAAGAGACCGTTTTTGACGTTCATTTTTACAATGTTTCAAAATTTTGCAAAAAAGTTTCGCAAAATTTTTCTGTACAATGCGAGTAAATGTATAACGCAAGCACTCTATGTAAAACGAAGCATTTTAGATATGTCTACTGAAGCTGCTTGAGAACTTTGCAAAAAAAGGTTCTATAAAAATTGAGAAAGTATGCAACACAAATAAAAATACTAAAAGAGACCGTTTTTGGCGTTTATTTTTACAATGTTTCAAAATTTTGCAAAAAAGTTTCACAAAATTTTTCTGTACAATGCGAGTAAATGTAAAAAGCAAGCACTCTATGTAAAACGAAGCATTTTAGATATGTCTACTGAAGCTACTTGAGAACTTTGCAAAAAAAGTTTCCATAAAAATTGATCAAGTATGCAACACAAATGAAAATACTAAAAGAGACCGATTTTGGCGTTCATTTTTACAATGTTTCAAAATTTTGCAAAAAGTTTTACAAAATTTTTCTGTACAATGCGAGTAAATGTAAAAAGCAAGCACTCTATGTAAAACGAAGCATTTTAGATATGTCTACTGAAGCTACTTGAGAACTTTGCAAAAAAAGGTTCCATAAAAATGGATCAAGTATGCAACACAAATGAAAATACTAAAAGAGACCGATTTTGGCGTTCATTTTTACAATGTTTCAAAATTTTGCAAAAAAGTTTCCCAAAATTTTTCTGTACAATGCGCGTAAATGTAAAAAGCAAGCACTCTATGTAAAACCCAGCCTTTTAGATATGACTACGGAAGATGCTTGAGAACTTTGCAAAAAACGTTTCTATAAAAATTGACCAAGTATGCAACACAAATGAAAATACTAAAAGCTTTTGGCGTTCATTTTTACAATGTTTCAAAATTTTGCAAAAAAGTTTAGCCAACATTTTTCTGTACAATGCGAGTAAATGTAAAAAGCCAGCACTCTATGTAAAACGAAGCATTTTAGATATGTCTACTGAAGCTGCTTGAGAACTTTGCAAAAAAAGGTCCTATAAAAATCGGCCAAGTATGCAACAAAAATGAAAATACTAAAAGAGACCGTTTTTGGCGTTCATTTTTACAATGTTTCAAAATTTTGCAAAAAAGTTTCCCAAAAATTTTCTGTACAATGCGAGTAAATGTAAAACGCAAGCACTCTATGTAAAACGAAGCATTTTAGATATGTCTACTGAAGCTGATTGAGAACTTTGCAAAAAAAGGTTCTATAAAAATCGACCAAGTATGCAACACAAATAAAAACATTAAAAGAGACCGTTTTTGGCGTTCATTTTTTACAATGTTTCAAAATATTGCAAAAAAGTTTCGCAAAAATTTTTCTGTACAATGCGAGTATATGTAAAAAGCAAGCAATCTACGTAAAACGAAGCATTTTATATATGTCTACTGAAGCTGCTTGAGAACTTTGCAAAAAAAGGTTCTATAAAATGGATCAAGTATGCAACACAAATAAAAACACTAAAAGAGACCGTTTTTGGCGTTCATTTTTACAATGTTTCAAAATTTTGCAAAAAAGTTTCCCAAAATTTTTCTGTACAATGCGCGTAAATGTAAAAAGCAAGCACTCTATGTAAAACCCAGCATTTTAGATATGTCTACACTGAAGATGCTTGAGAACTTTGCAAAAAACGGTTCTATAAAAATTGACCAAGTATGCAACAAAAATGAAAATACTAAAAGAGACCGTTTTTGGCGTTCATTTTTACAATGTTTCAAAATTTTGCAAAAAAGTTTCCCAAAAATTTTCTGTACAATGCGAGTAAATGTAAAAAGCAAGCACTCTATGTAAAACGAAGCATTTTAGATATGTCTACTGAAGCTGCTTGAGAACTTTGCAAAAAAAGGTTCTATAAAAATCGATCGATTTGCAACACAAATAAAAACATTAAAAGAGACCGTTTTTGGCGTTCATTTTTTACAATGTTTCAAAATTTTGCAAAAAGTTTCGCAAAAATTTTTCTGTACAATGCGAGTATATGTAAAAAGCAAGCAATCTACGTAAAACGAAGCATTTTAGATATGTCTACTAAAGCTGCTTGAGAACTTTGCAAAAAAAGGTTCTAGTATGCAACATAAATAAAAACATTAAAAGAGACCGTTTTTGGCGTTCATTTTTTACAATGTTTCAAAATTTTGCAAAAAAGTTTCGCAAAAATTTTTCTGTACAATGCGAGTATATGTAAAAAGCAAGCAATCTACGTAAAACGAAGCATTTTAGATATGTCTACTGAAGCTGCTTGAGAACTTTGCAAAAAAAGGTTCTATAAAAATGGATCAAGTATGCAACACAAATAAAAGCTCTAAAAGAGACCGTTCTTGACGTTCATTTTTACAAATTTTCAAAATTTTGCAAAAAAGTTTCGCAAAATTTTTCTGTACAATGCGAGTAAATGTAAAAAGCAAGCACTCTATGTAAAACGAAGCATTTTAGATATGTCTACTGAAGCTGCTTGAGAACTTTGCAAAAAGAGGTTCTATAAAAATCGACCAAGTATGCAACACAAATAAAAACATTAAAAGAGACCGTTTTTGGCGTTCATTTTTTACAATGTTTCAAAATTTTGCAAAAAAGTTTCGCAAAAATTTTTCTGTACAATGCGAGTATATGTAAAAAGCAAGCAATCTACGTAAAACGAAGCATTTTAGATATGTCTACTGAAGCTGCTTGAGAACTTTGCAAAAAAAGGTTCTAGTATGCAACACAAATAAAAACATTAAAAGAGACCGTTTTTGGCGTTCATTTTTTACAATGTTTCAAAATTTTGCAAAAAAGTTTAGCCAACATTTTTCTGTACAATGCGAGTAAATGTAAAAAGCCAGCACTCTATGTAAAACGAAGCATTTTAGATATGTCTACTGAAGCTGCTTGAGAACTTTGCAAAAAAAGGTCCTATAAAATGGATCAAGTATGCAACACAAATAAAAACACTAAAAGAGACCGTTTTTGGCGTTCATTTTTACAATGTTTCAAAATTTTGCAAAAAAGTTTCCCAAAATTTTTCTGTACAATGCGAGTAAATGTAAAAAGCAAGCACTCTATGTAAAACGAAGCATTTTAGATATGTCTACTGAAGCTGCTTGAGAACTTTGCAAAAAAAGGTTCTATAAAAATTGAGAAAGTATGCAACACAAATAAAAATACTAAAAGAGACCGTTTTTGGCGTTTATTTTTACAATGTTTCAAAATTTTGCAAAAAAGTTTCACAAAATTTTTCTGTACAATGCGAGTAAATGTAAAAAGCAAGCACTCTATGTAAAACGAAGCATTTTAGATATGTCTACTGAAGCTACTTGAGAACTTTGCAAAAAAAGTTTCCATAAAAATTGATCAAGTATGCAACACAAATGAAAATACTAAAAGAGACCGATTTTGGCGTTCATTTTTACAATGTTTCAAAATTTTGCAAAAAGTTTTACAAAATTTTTCTGTACAATGCGAGTAAATGTAAAAAGCAAGCACTCTATGTAAAACGAAGCATTTTAGATATGTCTACTGAAGCTACTTGAGAACTTTGCAAAAAAAGGTTCCATAAAAATGGATCAAGTATGCAACACAAATGAAAATACTAAAAGAGACCGATTTTGGCGTTCATTTTTACAATGTTTCAAAATTTTGCAAAAAAGTTTCCCAAAATTTTTCTGTACAATGCGCGTAAATGTAAAAAGCAAGCACTCTATGTAAAACCCAGCCTTTTAGATATGACTACGGAAGATGCTTGAGAACTTTGCAAAAAACGTTTCTATAAAAATTGACCAAGTATGCAACACAAATGAAAATACTAAAAGCTTTTGGCGTTCATTTTTACAATGTTTCAAAATTTTGCAAAAAAGTTTAGCCAACATTTTTCTGTACAATGCGAGTAAATGTAAAAAGCCAGCACTCTATGTAAAACGAAGCATTTTAGATATGTCTACTGAAGCTGCTTGAGAACTTTGCAAAAAAAGGTCCTATAAAAATCGGCCAAGTATGCAACAAAAATGAAAATACTAAAAGAGACCGTTTTTGGCGTTCATTTTTACAATGTTTCAAAATTTTGCAAAAAAGTTTCCCAAAAATTTTCTGTACAATGCGAGTAAATGTAAAACGCAAGCACTCTATGTAAAACGAAGCATTTTAGATATGTCTACTGAAGCTGATTGAGAACTTTGCAAAAAAAGGTTCTATAAAAATCGACCAAGTATGCAACACAAATAAAAACATTAAAAGAGACCGTTTTTGGCGTTCATTTTTTACAATGTTTCAAAATATTGCAAAAAAGTTTCGCAAAAATTTTTCTGTACAATGCGAGTATATGTAAAAAGCAAGCAATCTACGTAAAACGAAGCATTTTATATATGTCTACTGAAGCTGCTTGAGAACTTTGCAAAAAAAGGTTCTATAAAATGGATCAAGTATGCAACACAAATAAAAACACTAAAAGAGACCGTTTTTGGCGTTCATTTTTACAATGTTTCAAAATTTTGCAAAAAAGTTTCCCAAAATTTTTCTGTACAATGCGCGTAAATGTAAAAAGCAAGCACTCTATGTAAAACCCAGCATTTTAGATATGTCTACACTGAAGATGCTTGAGAACTTTGCAAAAAACGGTTCTATAAAAATTGACCAAGTATGCAACAAAAATGAAAATACTAAAAGAGACCGTTTTTGGCGTTCATTTTTACAATGTTTCAAAATTTTGCAAAAAAGTTTCCCAAAAATTTTCTGTACAATGCGAGTAAATGTAAAAAGCAAGCACTCTATGTAAAACGAAGCATTTTAGATATGTCTACTGAAGCTGCTTGAGAACTTTGCAAAAAAAGGTTCTATAAAAATCGATCGATTTGCAACACAAATAAAAACATTAAAAGAGACCGTTTTTGGCGTTCATTTTTTACAATGTTTCAAAATTTTGCAAAAAGTTTCGCAAAAATTTTTCTGTACAATGCGAGTATATGTAAAAAGCAAGCAATCTACGTAAAACGAAGCATTTTAGATATGTCTACTAAAGCTGCTTGAGAACTTTGCAAAAAAAGGTTCTAGTATGCAACATAAATAAAAACATTAAAAGAGACCGTTTTTGGCGTTCATTTTTTACAATGTTTCAAAATTTTGCAAAAAAGTTTCGCAAAAATTTTTCTGTACAATGCGAGTATATGTAAAAAGCAAGCAATCTACGTAAAACGAAGCATTTTAGATATGTCTACTGAAGCTGCTTGAGAACTTTGCAAAAAAAGGTTCTATAAAAATGGATCAAGTATGCAACACAAATAAAAGCTCTAAAAGAGACCGTTCTTGACGTTCATTTTTACAAATTTTCAAAATTTTGCAAAAAAGTTTCGCAAAATTTTTCTGTACAATGCGAGTAAATGTAAAAAGCAAGCACTCTATGTAAAACGAAGCATTTTAGATATGTCTACTGAAGCTGCTTGAGAACTTTGCAAAAAGAGGTTCTATAAAAATCGACCAAGTATGCAACACAAATAAAAACATTAAAAGAGACCGTTTTTGGCGTTCATTTTTTACAATGTTTCAAAATTTTGCAAAAAAGTTTCGCAAAAATTTTTCTGTACAATGCGAGTATATGTAAAAAGCAAGCAATCTACGTAAAACGAAGCATTTTAGATATGTCTACTGAAGCTGCTTGAGAACTTTGCAAAAAGAGGTTCTATAAAAATCGACCAAGTATGCAACACAATTAAAAACATTAAAAGAGACCGATTTTGGCGTTCATTTTTTACAATGTTTCAAAATTTTGCAAAAAAGGTTCGCAAAAATTTTTCTGTACAATGCGCGTAAATGTAAAGAGCAAGCAATCTACGTAAAACGAAGCATTTTAGATATGTCTACGAAGCTGCTTGAGAGCTTTGCAAAAATGGTTCTATAAAAATTAGGGAAGAATTTCATTTCAACACAAACGAAAATACTAAAAGAGACCGTTTTTGGCGTTCATTTTTACAATGTTTCAAAATTTTGCAAAAAAGTTTCCCAAAATTTTTCTGTACAATGCGCGTAAATGTAAAGAGCAAGCAATCTACGTAAAATGAAGCATTTTAGATATGTCTACTGAAGCTGCTTGAGAACTTTGCAAAAAAAGGTTCTATAAAAATGGATCAAGTATGCAACACAAATAAAAACTCTAAGAGACCGTTTTTTACGTTCACTTTTACAATGTTTCAAAATTTTGAAAAAAAATTTCCCAAAATTTTTCTGCATAATGCGAGTAAATGTAAAACACAAGCACTCTATGTAAAACGAAGCATTTTAGATATGTCTACTGAAGCTGCTTGAGAACTTTGCAAAAAAAGGTTCTATAAAAATGGATCAAGTATGCAACACAAATAAAAACATTAAAAGAGACCGTTTTTGGCGTTCATTTTTTTACAATGTTTCAAAATTTTGCAAAAAAGTTTCGCAAAAATTTTTCTGTACAATGCGAGTATATGTAAAAAGCAATAATCTACGTAAAACGAAGCATTTTAGATATGTCTACTGAAGCTGCTTGAGAACTTTGCAAAAAAAGGTTCTATAAAAATTGAGAAAGTATGCAACACAAATAAAAATACTAAAAGAGACCGTTTTTGGCGTTTATTTTTACAATGTTTCAAAATTTTGCAAAAAAGTTTCACAAAATTTTTCTGTACAATGCGAGTAAATGTAAAAAGCAAGCACTCTATGTAAAACGAAGCATTTTAGATATGTCTACTGAAGCTACTTGAGAACTTTGCAAAAAAAGTTTCCATAAAAATTGACCAAGTATGCAACAAAAATGAAAATACTAAAAGAGACCGTTTTTTACGTTCACTTTTACAATGTTTCAAAATTTTGAAAAAAAATTTCCCAAAATTTTTCTGCATAATGCGAGTAAATGTAAAACACAAGCACTCTATGTAAAACGAAGCATTTTAGATATGTCTACTGAAGCTGCTTGAGAACTTTGCAAAAAAAGGTTCTATAAAAATGGATCATGTATGCAACACAAATAAAAACATTAAAAGAGACCGTTTTTGACGTTCATTTTTACAATGTTTCAAAATTTTGCAAAAAAGTTTCGCAAAATTTTTCTGTACAATGCGAGTAAATGTATAACGCAAGCACTCTATGTAAAACGAAGCATTTTAGATATGTCTACTGAAGCTGCTTGAGAACTTTGCAAAAAAAGGTTCTATAAAAATTGAGAAAGTATGCAACACAAATAAAAATACTAAAAGAGACCGTTTTTGGCGTTTATTTTTACAATGTTTCAAAATTTTGCAAAAAAGTTTCACAAAATTTTTCTGTACAATGCGAGTAAATGTAAAAAGCAAGCACTCTATGTAAAACGAAGCATTTTAGATATGTCTACTGAAGCTACTTGAGAACTTTGCAAAAAAAGTTTCCATAAAAATTGACCAAGTATGCAACAAAAATGAAAATACTAAAAGAGACCGTTTTTGGCGTTCATTTTTACAATGTTTCAAAATTTTGCAAAAAAGTTTCCCAAAAATTTTCTGTACAATGCGAGTAAATGTAAAAAGCAAGCACTCTATGTAAAACGAAGCATTTTAGATATGTCTACTGAAGCTGCTTGAGAACTTTGCAAAAAACGGTTCTATAAAAATGGATCAAGTATGCAACACAAATAAAAACTCTAAAAGAGACCGTTTTTGACGTTCATTTTACAATGTTTCAAAATTTTGCAAAAAAGTTTCCCAAAATTTTTCTGTACAATGCGAGTAAATGTAAAAAGCAAGCACTCTATGTAAAACGAAGCATTTTAGATATGTCTACTGAAGCTGCTTGAGAACTTTGCAAAAAAAGGTTCTATAAAAATCGATCGATTTGCAACACAAATAAAAACATTAAAAGAGACCGTTTTTGGCGTTCATTTTTTTACAATGTTTCAAAATTTTGCAAAAAAGTTTCCCAAAATTTTTCTGTACAATGCGAGTAAATGTAAAAAGCAAGCACTCTATGTAAAACGAAGCATTTTAGATATGTCTACTGAAGCTGCTTGAGAACTTTGCAAAAAGAGGTTCTATAAAAATCGACCAAGTATGCAACACAAATAAAAACATTAAAAGAGACCGATTTTGGCGTTAATTTTTTACAATGTTTCAAAATTTTGCAAAAAAGGTTCGCAAAAATTTTTCTGTACAATGCGAGTAGATGTAAAAAGCAAGCAATCTACGTAAAACGAAGCATTTTAGATATGTCTACGAAGCTGCTTGAGAGCTTTGCAAAAATGGTTCTATAAAAATTGGGGAAGAATTTCATTTCAACACAAACGAAAATACTAAAAGAGACCGTTTTTGGCGTTCATTTTTACAATGTTTCAAAATTTTGCAAAAAAGTTTCCCAAAATTTTTCTGTACAATGCGCGTAAATGTAAAGAGCACGCAATCTACGTAAAACGAAGCATTTTAGATATGTCTACTGAAGCTGCTTGAGAACTTTGCAAAAAAAGGTTCTATAAAAATGGATCAAGTATGCAACACAAATAAAAACTCTAAAAGAGACCGTTTTTTACGTTCACTTTTACAATGTTTCAAAATTTTGAAAAAAAGTTTCCCAAAATTTTTCTGCATAATGCGAGTAAATGTAAAACACAAGCACTCTATGTAAAACGAAGCATTTTAGATATGTCTACTGAAGCTGCTTGAGAACTTTGCAAAAAAAGGTTCTATAAAAATCGATCGATTTGCAACACAAATAAAAACATTAAAAGAGACCGTTTTTGGCGTTCATTTTTTTACAATGTTTCAAAATTTTGCAAAAAAGTTTCGCAAAAATTTTTCTGTACAATGCGAGTATATGTAAAAAGCAAGCAATCTATGTAAAACGAAGCATTTTAGATATGTCTACTGAAGCTGCTTGAGAACTTTGCAAAAAAGGTTCTATAAAAATGGATCAAGTATGCAACACAAATAAAAACTCTAAAAGAGACCGTTTTTGACGTTCATTTTTACAATGTTTCAAAATTTTGCAAAAAAGTTTCGCAAAATTTTTCTGTACAATGCGAGTAAATGTATAACGCAAGCACTCTATGTAAAACGAAGCATTTTAGATATGTCTACTGAAGCTGCTTGAGAACTTTGCAAAAAAAGGTTCTATAAAAATTGAGAAAGTATGCAACACAAATAAAAATACTAAAAGAGACCGTTTTTGGCGTTTATTTTTACAATGTTTCAAAATTTTGCAAAAAAGTTTCACAAAATTTTTCTGTACAATGCGAGTAAATGTAAAAAGCAAGCACTCTATGTAAAACGAAGCATTTTAGATATGTCTACTGAAGCTACTTGAGAACTTTGCAAAAAAAGTTTCCATAAAAATTGATCAAGTATGCAACACAAATGAAAATACTAAAAGAGACCGATTTTGGCGTTCATTTTTACAATGTTTCAAAATTTTGCAAAAAGTTTTACAAAATTTTTCTGTACAATGCGAGTAAATGTAAAAAGCAAGCACTCTATGTAAAACGAAGCATTTTAGATATGTCTACTGAAGCTACTTGAGAACTTTGCAAAAAAAGGTTCCATAAAAATGGATCAAGTATGCAACACAAATGAAAATACTAAAAGAGACCGATTTTGGCGTTCATTTTTACAATGTTTCAAAATTTTGCAAAAAAGTTTCCCAAAATTTTTCTGTACAATGCGCGTAAATGTAAAAAGCAAGCACTCTATGTAAAACCCAGCCTTTTAGATATGACTACGGAAGATGCTTGAGAACTTTGCAAAAAACGTTTCTATAAAAATTGACCAAGTATGCAACACAAATGAAAATACTAAAAGCTTTTGGCGTTCATTTTTACAATGTTTCAAAATTTTGCAAAAAAGTTTAGCCAACATTTTTCTGTACAATGCGAGTAAATGTAAAAAGCCAGCACTCTATGTAAAACGAAGCATTTTAGATATGTCTACTGAAGCTGCTTGAGAACTTTGCAAAAAAAGGTCCTATAAAAATCGGCCAAGTATGCAACAAAAATGAAAATACTAAAAGAGACCGTTTTTGGCGTTCATTTTTACAATGTTTCAAAATTTTGCAAAAAAGTTTCCCAAAAATTTTCTGTACAATGCGAGTAAATGTAAAACGCAAGCACTCTATGTAAAACGAAGCATTTTAGATATGTCTACTGAAGCTGATTGAGAACTTTGCAAAAAAAGGTTCTATAAAAATCGACCAAGTATGCAACACAAATAAAAACATTAAAAGAGACCGTTTTTGGCGTTCATTTTTTACAATGTTTCAAAATATTGCAAAAAAGTTTCGCAAAAATTTTTCTGTACAATGCGAGTATATGTAAAAAGCAAGCAATCTACGTAAAACGAAGCATTTTATATATGTCTACTGAAGCTGCTTGAGAACTTTGCAAAAAAAGGTTCTATAAAATGGATCAAGTATGCAACACAAATAAAAACACTAAAAGAGACCGTTTTTGGCGTTCATTTTTACAATGTTTCAAAATTTTGCAAAAAAGTTTCCCAAAATTTTTCTGTACAATGCGCGTAAATGTAAAAAGCAAGCACTCTATGTAAAACCCAGCATTTTAGATATGTCTACACTGAAGATGCTTGAGAACTTTGCAAAAAACGGTTCTATAAAAATTGACCAAGTATGCAACAAAAATGAAAATACTAAAAGAGACCGTTTTTGGCGTTCATTTTTACAATGTTTCAAAATTTTGCAAAAAAGTTTCCCAAAAATTTTCTGTACAATGCGAGTAAATGTAAAAAGCAAGCACTCTATGTAAAACGAAGCATTTTAGATATGTCTACTGAAGCTGCTTGAGAACTTTGCAAAAAAAGGTTCTATAAAAATCGATCGATTTGCAACACAAATAAAAACATTAAAAGAGACCGTTTTTGGCGTTCATTTTTTACAATGTTTCAAAATTTTGCAAAAAGTTTCGCAAAAATTTTTCTGTACAATGCGAGTATATGTAAAAAGCAAGCAATCTACGTAAAACGAAGCATTTTAGATATGTCTACTAAAGCTGCTTGAGAACTTTGCAAAAAAAGGTTCTAGTATGCAACATAAATAAAAACATTAAAAGAGACCGTTTTTGGCGTTCATTTTTTACAATGTTTCAAAATTTTGCAAAAAAGTTTCGCAAAAATTTTTCTGTACAATGCGAGTATATGTAAAAAGCAAGCAATCTACGTAAAACGAAGCATTTTAGATATGTCTACTGAAGCTGCTTGAGAACTTTGCAAAAAAAGGTTCTATAAAAATGGATCAAGTATGCAACACAAATAAAAGCTCTAAAAGAGACCGTTCTTGACGTTCATTTTTACAAATTTTCAAAATTTTGCAAAAAAGTTTCGCAAAATTTTTCTGTACAATGCGAGTAAATGTAAAAAGCAAGCACTCTATGTAAAACGAAGCATTTTAGATATGTCTACTGAAGCTGCTTGAGAACTTTGCAAAAAGAGGTTCTATAAAAATCGACCAAGTATGCAACACAAATAAAAACATTAAAAGAGACCGTTTTTGGCGTTCATTTTTTACAATGTTTCAAAATTTTGCAAAAAAGTTTCGCAAAAATTTTTCTGTACAATGCGAGTATATGTAAAAAGCAAGCAATCTACGTAAAACGAAGCATTTTAGATATGTCTACTGAAGCTGCTTGAGAACTTTGCAAAAAAAGGTTCTAGTATGCAACACAAATAAAAACATTAAAAGAGACCGTTTTTGGCGTTCATTTTTTACAATGTTTCAAAATTTTGCAAAAAAGTTTCGCAAAAATTTTTCTGTACAATGCGAGTATATGTAAAAAGCAAGCAATCTACGTAAAACGAAGCATTTTAGATATGTCTACTGAAGCTGCTTGAGAACTTTGCAAAAAAAGGTTCTATAAAAATGGATCAAGTATGCAACACAAATAAAAACTCTAAAAGAGACCGTTCTTGACGTTCATTTTTACAATGTTTCAAAATTTTGCAAAAAAGTTTCGCAAAATTTTTCTGTACAATGCGAGTAAATGTATAACGCAAGCACTCTATGTAAAACGAAGCATTTTAGATATGTCTACTGAAGCTGCTTGAGAACTTTGCAAAAAAAGGTTCTATAAAAATTGAGAAAGTATGCAACACAAATAAAAATACTAAAAGATACCGTTTTTGGCGTTCATTTTTACAATGTTTCAAAATTTTGCAAAAAAGTTTCCCAAAATTTTTCTGTACAATGCGAGTAAATGTAAAAAGCAAGCACTCTATGTAAAACGAAGCATTTTAGATATGTCTACTGAAGCTGCTTGAGAACTTTGCAAAAAAAGGTTCTATAAAAATTGAGGAAGTATGCAACACAAATAAAAATACTAAAAGAGACCGTTTTTTACGTTCACTTTTACAATGTTTCAAAATTTTGCAAAAAAGGTTCGCAAAAATTTTTCTGTACAATGCGAGTAGATGTAAAAAGCAAGCAATCTACGTAAAACGAAGCATTTTAGATATGTCTACGAAGCAGCTTGAGAGCTTTGCAAAAATGGTTCTATAAAAATTGGGGAAGAATTTCATTTCAACACAAACGAAAATACTAAAAGAGACCGTTTTTGGCGTTCATTTTTACAATGTTTCAAAATTTTGCAAAAAAGTTTCCCAAAATTTTTCTGTACAATGCGCGTAAATGTAAAGAGCAAGCAATCTACGTAAAACGAAGCATTTTAGATATGTCTACTGAAGCTGCTTGAGAACTTTGCAAAAAAAGGTTCTATAAAAATGGATCAAGTATGCAACACAAATAAAAACTCTAAAAGAGACCGTTTTTTACGTTCACTTTTACAATGTTTCAAAATTTTGAAAAAAAGTTTCCCAAAATTTTTCTGCATAATGCGAGTAAATGTAAAACACAAGCACTCTATGTAAAACGAAGCATTTTAGATATGTCTACTGAAGCTGCTTGAGAACTTTGCAAAAAAAGGTTCTATAAAAATCGATCGATTTCCAACACAAATAAAAACATTAAAAGAGACCGTTTTTGGCGTTCATTTTTTTACAATGTTTCAAAATTTTGCAAAAAAGTTTCGCAAAAATTTTTCTGTACAATGCGAGTATATGTAAAAAGCAAGCAATCTACGTAAAACGAAGCATTTTAGATATGTCTACTGAAGCTGCTTGAGAACTTTGCAAAAAAGGTTCTATAAAAATGGATCAAGTATGCAACGCAAATAAAAACTCTAAAAGAGACCGTTTTTGACGTTCATTTTTACAATGTTTCAAAATTTTGCAAAAAAGTTTCGCAAAATTTTTCTGTACCACGCGAGTAAATGTATAACGCAAGCACTCTATGTAAAACGAAGCATTTTAGATATGTCTACTGAAGCTGCTTGAGAACTTTGCAAAAAAAGGTTCTATAAAAATTGAGAAAGTATGCAACACAAATAAAAATACTAAAAGAGACCGTTTTTGGCGTTTATTTTTACAATGTTTCAAAATTTTGCAAAAAAGTTTCACAAAATTTTTCTGTACAATGCGAGTAAATGTAAAAAGCAAGCACTCTATGTAAAACGAAGCATTTTAGATATGTCTACTGAAGCTACTTGAGAACTTTGCAAAAAAAGTTTCCATAAAAATTGACCAAGTATGCAACACAAATAAAAACATTAAAAGAGACCGTTTTTGGCGTTCATTTTTTACAATGTTTCAAAATTTTGCAAAAAAGTTTCGCAAAAATTTTTCTGTACAATGCGAGTATATGTAAAAAGCAAGCAATCTACGTAAAACGAAGCATTTTAGATATGTCTACTAAAGCTGCTTGAGAACTTTGCAAAAAAAGGTTCTAGTATGCAACACAAATAAAAACATTAAAAGAGACCGTTTTTGGCGTTCATTTTTTACAATGTTTCAAAATTTTGCAAAAAAGTTTCGCAAAAATTTTTCTGTACAATGCGAGTATATGTAAAAAGCAAGCAATCTACGTAAAACGAAGCATTTTAGATATGTCTACTGAAGCTGCTTGAGAACTTTGCAAAAAAAGGTTCTATAAAAATGGATCAAGTATGCAACACAAATAAAAACTCTAAAAGAGACCGTTCTTGACGTTCATTTTTACAAATTTTCAAAATTTTGCAAAAAAGTTTCGCAAAATTTTTCTGTACAATGCGAGTAAATGTAAAAAGCAAGCACTCTATGTAAAACGAAGCATTTTAGATATGTCTACTGAAGCTGCTTGAGAACTTTGCAAAAAGAGGTTCTATAAAAATCGACCAAGTATGCAACACAAATAAAAACATTAAAAGAGACCGTTTTTGGCGTTCATTTTTTACAATGTTTCAAAATTTTGCAAAAAAGTTTCGCAAAAATTTTTCTGTACAATGCGAGTATATGTAAAAAGCAAGCAATCTACGTAAAACGAAGCATTTTAGATATGTCTACTGAAGCTGCTTGAGAACTTTGCAAAAAAAGGTTCTAGTATGCAACACAAATAAAAACATTAAAAGAGACCGTTTTTGGCGTTCATTTTTTACAATGTTTCAAAATTTTGCAAAAAAGTTTCGCAAAAATTTTTCTGTACAATGCGAGTATATGTAAAAAGCAAGCAATCTACGTAAAACGAAGCATTTTAGATATGTCTACTGAAGCTGCTTGAGAACTTTGCAAAAAAAGGTTCTATAAAAATGGATCAAGTATGCAACACAAATAAAAACTCTAAAAGAGACCGTTCTTGACGTTCATTTTTACAATGTTTCAAAATTTTGCAAAAAAGTTTCGCAAAATTTTTCTGTACAATGCGAGTAAATGTATAACGCAAGCACTCTATGTAAAACGAAGCATTTTAGATATGTCTACTGAAGCTGCTTGAGAACTTTGCAAAAAAAGGTTCTATAAAAATTGAGAAAGTATGCAACACAAATAAAAATACTAAAAGATACCGTTTTTGGCGTTCATTTTTACAATGTTTCAAAATTTTGCAAAAAAGTTTCCCAAAATTTTTCTGTACAATGCGAGTAAATGTAAAAAGCAAGCACTCTATGTAAAACGAAGCATTTTAGATATGTCTACTGAAGCTGCTTGAGAACTTTGCAAAAAAAGGTTCTATAAAAATTGAGGAAGTATGCAACACAAATAAAAATACTAAAAGAGACCGTTTTTTACGTTCACTTTTACAATGTTTCAAAATTTTGCAAAAAAGGTTCGCAAAAATTTTTCTGTACAATGCGAGTAGATGTAAAAAGCAAGCAATCTACGTAAAACGAAGCATTTTAGATATGTCTACGAAGCAGCTTGAGAGCTTTGCAAAAATGGTTCTATAAAAATTGGGGAAGAATTTCATTTCAACACAAACGAAAATACTAAAAGAGACCGTTTTTGGCGTTCATTTTTACAATGTTTCAAAATTTTGCAAAAAGAGAGAGAGAAAAAAATTTTGCTAAAAGAGACCGTTTTTGACGTTCATTTTTACAATGTTTCAAAATTTTGCAAAAAAGTTTCGCAAAATTTTTCTGTACAATGCGAGTAAATGTATAACGCAAGCACTCTATGTAAAACGAAGCATTTTAGATATGTCTACTGAAGCTGCTTGAGAACTTTGCAAAAAAAGGTTCTATAAAAATTGAGAAAGTATGCAACACAAATAAAAATACTAAAAGAGACCGTTTTTGGCGTTTATTTTTACAATGTTTCAAAATTTTGCAAAAAAGTTTCACAAAATTTTTCTGTACAATGCGAGTAAATGTAAAAAGCAAGCACTCTATGTAAAACGAAGCATTTTAGATATGTCTACTGAAGCTACTTGAGAACTTTGCAAAAAAAGTTTCCATAAAAATTGACCAAGTATGCAACACAAATAAAAACATTAAAAGAGACCGTTTTTGGCGTTCATTTTTTACAATGTTTCAAAATTTTGCAAAAAAGTTTCGCAAAAATTTTTCTGTACAATGCGAGTATATGTAAAAAGCAAGCAATCTACGTAAAACGAAGCATTTTAGATATGTCTACTAAAGCTGCTTGAGAACTTTGCAAAAAAAGGTTCTAGTATGCAACACAAATAAAAACATTAAAAGAGACCGTTTTTGGCGTTCATTTTTTACAATGTTTCAAAATTTTGCAAAAAAGTTTCGCAAAAATTTTTCTGTACAATGCGAGTATATGTAAAAAGCAAGCAATCTACGTAAAACGAAGCATTTTAGATATGTCTACTGAAGCTGCTTGAGAACTTTGCAAAAACAGGTTCTATAAAAATGGATCAAGTATGCAACACAAATAAAAACTCTAAAAGAGACCGTTCTTGACGTTCATTTTTACAAATTTTCAAAATTTTGCAAAAAAGTTTCGCAAAATTTTTCTGTACAATGCGAGTAAATGTAAAAAGCAAGCACTCTATGTAAAACGAAGCATTTTAGATATGTCTACTGAAGCTGCTTGAGAACTTTGCAAAAAGAGGTTCTATAAAAATCGACCAAGTATGCAACACAAATAAAAACATTAAAAGAGACCGTTTTTGGCGTTCATTTTTTACAATGTTTCAAAATTTTGCAAAAAAGTTTCGCAAAAATTTTTCTGTACAATGCGAGTAAATGTAAAAAGCAAGCAATCTACGTAAAACGAAGCATTTTAGATATGTCTACTGAAGCTGCTTGAGAACTTTGCAAAAAAAGGTTCTAGTATGCAACACAAATAAGAACATTAAAAGAGACCGTTTTTGGCGTTCATTTTTTACAATGTTTCAAAATTTTGCAAAAAAGTTTCGCAAAAATTTTTCTGTACAATGCGAGTATATGTAAAAAGCAAGCAATCTACGTAAAACGAAGCATTTTAGATATGTCTACTGAAGCTGCTTGAGAACTTTGCAAAAAAAGGTTCTATAAAAATGGATCAAGTATGCAACACAAATAAAAACTCTAAAAGAGACCGTTCTTGACGTTCATTTTTACAATGTTTCAAAATTTTGCAAAAAAGTTTCGCAAAATTTTTCTGTACAATGCGAGTAAATGTATAACGCAAGCACTCTATGTAAAACGAAGCATTTTAGATATGTCTACTGAAGCTGCTTGAGAACTTTGCAAAAAAAGGTTCTATAAAAATTGAGAAAGTATGCAACACAAATAAAAATACTAAAAGATACCGTTTTTGGCGTTCATTTTTACAATGTTTCAAAATTTTGCAAAAAAGTTTCCCAAAATTTTTCTGTACAATGCGAGTAAATGTAAAAAGCAAGCACTCTATGTAAAACGAAGCATTTTAGATATGTCTACTGAAGCTGCTTGAGAACTTTGCAAAAAAAGGTTCTATAAAAATTGAGGAAGTATGCAACACAAATAAAAATACTAAAAGAGACCGTTTTTTACGTTCACTTTTACAATGTTTCAAAATTTTGCAAAAAAGGTTCGCAAAAATTTTTCTGTACAATGCGAGTAGATGTAAAAAGCAAGCAATCTACGTTAAACGAAGCATTTTAGATATGTCTACGAAGCAGCTTGAGAGCTTTGCAAAAATGGTTCTATAAAAATTGGGGAAGAATTTCATTTCAACACAAACGAAAATACTAAAAGAGACCGTTTTTGGCGTTCATTTTTACAATGTTTCAAAATTTTGCAAAAAAGTTTCCCAAAATTTTTCTGTACAATGCGCGTAAATGTAAAGAGCAAGCAATCTACGTAAAACGAAGCATTTTAGATATGTCTACTGAAGCTGCTTGAGAACTTTGCAAAAAAAGGTTCTATAAAAATGGATCAAGTATGCAACACAAATAAAAACTCTAAAAGAGACCGTTTTTTACGTTCACTTTTACAATGTTTCAAAATTTTGAAAAAAAGTTTCCCAAAATTTTTCTGCATAATGCGAGTAAATGTAAAACACAAGCACTCTATGTAAAACGAAGCATTTTAGATATGTCTACTGAAGCTGCTTGAGAACTTTGCAAAAAAAGGTTCTATAAAAATCGATCGATTTGCAACACAAATAAAAACATTAAAAGAGACCGTTTTTGGCGTTCATTTTTTTACAATGTTTCAAAATTTTGCAAAAAAGTTTCGCAAAAATTTTTCTGTACAATGCGAGTATATGTAAAAAGCAAGCAATCTACGTAAAACGAAGCATTTTAGATATGTCTACTGAAGCTGCTTGAGAACTTTGCAAAAAAGGATCTATAAAAATGGATCAAGTATGCAACGCAAATAAAAACTCTAAAAGAGACCGTTTTTGACGTTCATTTTTACAATGTTTCAAAATTTTGCAAAAAAGTTTCGCAAAATTTTTCTGTACAATGCGAGTAAATGTATAACGCAAGCACTCTATGTAAAACGAAGCATTTTAGATATGTCTACTGAAGCTGCTTGAGAACTTTGCAAAAAAAGGTTCTATAAAAATTGAGAAAGTATGCAACACAAATAAAAATACTAAAAGAGACCGTTTTTGGCGTTTATTTTTACAATGTTTCAAAATTTTGCAAAAAAGTTTCCCAAAATTTTTCTGTACAATGCGAGTAAATGTAAAAAGCAAGCACTCTATGTAAAACGAAGCATTTTAGATATGTCTACTGAAGCTACTTGAGAACTTTGCAAAAAAAGTTTCCATAAAAATTGACCAAGTATGCAACAAAAATGAAAATACTAAAAGAGACCGTTTTTGGCGTTCATTTTTACAATGTTTCAAAATTTTGCAAAAAAGTTTCCCAAAAATTTTCTGTACAATGCGAGTAAATGTAAAAAGCAAGCACTCTATGTAAAACGAAGCATTTTAGATATGTCTACTGAAGCTGCTTGAGAACTTTGCAAAAAACGGTTCTATAAAAATGGATCAAGTATGCAACACAAATAAAAACTCTAAAAGAGACCGTTTTTTACGTTCACTTTTACAATGTTTCAAAATTTTGAAAAAAAGTTTCCCAAAATTTTTCTGCATAATGCGAGTAAATGTAAAACACAAGCACTCTATGTAAAACGAAGCATTTTAGATATGTCTACTGAAGCTGCTTGAGAACTTTGCAAAAAAAGGTTCTATAAAAATCGATCGATTTGCAACACAAATAAAAACATTAAAAGAGACCGTTTTTGGCGTTCATTTTTTTACAATGTTTCAAAATTTTGCAAAAAAGTTTCGCAAAAATTTTTCTGTACAATGCGAGTATATGTAAAAAGCAAGCAATCTACGTAAAACGAAGCATTTTAGATATGTCTACTGAAGCTGCTTGAGAACTTTGCAAAAAAGGTTCTATAAAAATGGATCAAGTATGCAACACAAATAAAAACTCTAAAAGAGACCGTTTTTGACGTTCATTTTTACAATGTTTCAAAATTTTGCAAAAAAGTTTCGCAAAATTTTTCTGTACAATGCGAGTAAATGTATAACGCAAGCACTCTATGTAAAACGAAGCATTTTAGATATGTCTACTGAAGCTGCTTGAGAACTTTGCAAAAAAAGGTTCTATAAAAATTGAGAAAGTATGCAACACAAATAAAAATACTAAAAGAGACCGTTTTTGGCGTTTATTTTTACAATGTTTCAAAATTTTGCAAAAAAGTTTCACAAAATTTTTCTGTACAATGCGAGTAAATGTAAAAAGCAAGCACTCTATGTAAAACGAAGCATTTTAGATATGTCTACTGAAGCTACTTGAGAACTTTGCAAAAAAAGTTTCCATAAAAATTGATCAAGTATGCAACACAAATGAAAATACTAAAAGAGACCGATTTTGGCGTTCATTTTTACAATGTTTCAAAATTTTGCAAAAAAGTTTCACAAAATTTTTCTGTACAATGCGAGTAAATGTAAAAAGCAAGCACTCTATGTAAAACGAAGCATTTTAGATATGTCTACTGAAGCTACTTGAGAACTTTGCAAAAAAAGGTTCCATAAAAATGGATCAAGTATGCAACACAAATGAAAATACTAAAAGAGACCGATTTTGGCGTTCATTTTTACAATGTTTCAAAATTTTGCAAAAAAGTTTCACAAAATTTTTCTGTACAATGCGAGTAAATGTAAAAAGCAAGCACTCTATGTAAAACGAAGCATTTTAGATATGACTACGGAAGATGCTTGAGAACTTTGCAAAAAAACGTTTCTATAAAAATTGACCAAGTATGCAACACAAATGAAAATACTAAAAGCTTTTGGCGTTCATTTTTACAATGTTTCAAAATTTTGCAAAAAAGTTTAGCCAACATTTTTCTGTACAATGCGAGTAAATGTAAAAAGCCAGCACTCTATGTAAAACGAAGCATTTTAGATATGTCTACTGAAGCTGCTTGAGAACTTTGCAAAAAAAGGTCCTATAAAAATCGGCCAAGTATGAAACAAAAATGAAAATACTAAAAGAGACCGTTTTTGGCGTTCATTTTTACAATGTTTCAAAATTTTGCAAAAAAGTTTCCCAAAAATTTTCTGTACAATGCGAGTAAATGTAAAACGCAAGCACTCTATGTAAAACGAAGCATTTTAGATATGTCTACTGAAGCTGATTGAGAACTTTGCAAAAAAAGGTTCTATAAAAATCGACCAAGTATGCAACACAAATAAAAACATTAAAAGAGACCGTTTTTGGCGTTCATTTTTTACAATGTTTCAAAATATTGCAAAAAAGTTTCGCAAAAATTTTTCTGTACAATGCGAGTATATGTAAAAAGCAAGCAATCTACGTAAAACGAAGCATTTTATATATGTCTACTGAAGCTGCTTGAGAACTTTGCAAAAAAAGGTTCTATAAAAAAGGATCAAGTATGCAACACAAATAAAAACACTAAAAGAGACCGTTCTTGACGTTCATTTTTACAAATTTTCAAAATTTTGCAAAAAAGTTTCGCAAAATTTTTCTGTACAATGCGAGTAAATGTAAAAAGCAAGCACTCTATGTAAAACGAAGCATTTTAGATATGTCTACTGAAGCTGCTTGAGAACTTTGCAAAAAGAGGTTCTATAAAAATCGACCAAGTATGCAACACAAATAAAAACATTAAAAGAGACCGTTTTTGGCGTTCATTTTTTACAATGTTTCAAAATTTTGCAAAAAAGTTTCGCAAAAATTTTTCTGTACAATGCGAGTATATGTAAAAAGCAAGCAATCTACGTAAAACGAAGCATTTTAGATATGTCTACTGAAGCTGCTTGAGAACTTTGCAAAAAAAAGGTTCTAGTATGCAACACAAATAAGAACATTAAAAGAGACCGTTTTTGGCGTTCATTTTTTACAATGTTTCAAAATTTTGCAAAAAAGTTTCGCAAAAATTTTTCTGTACAATGCGAGTATATGTAAAAAGCAAGCAATCTACGTAAAACGAAGCATTTTAGATATGTCTACTGAAGCTGCTTGAGAACTTTGCAAAAAAAGGTTCTATAAAAATGGATCAAGTATGCAACACAAATAAAAACTCTAAAAGAGACCGTTCTTGACGTTCATTTTTACAATGTTTCAAAATTTTGCAAAAAAGTTTCGCAAAATTTTTCTGTACAATGCGAGTAAATGTATAACGCAAGCACTCTATGTAAAACGAAGCATTTTAGATATGTCTACTGAAGCTGCGTGAGAACTTTGCAAAAAAAGGTTCTATAAAAATTGAGAAAGTATGCAACACAAATAAAAATACTAAAAGATACCGTTTTTGGCGTTCATTTTTACAATGTTTCAAAATTTTGCAAAAAAGTTTCCCAAAATTTTTCTGTACAATGCGAGTAAATGTAAAAAGCAAGCAATCTATGTAAAACGAAGCATTTTAGATATGTCTACTGAAGCTGCTTGAGAACTTTGCAAAAAAAGGTTCTATAAAAATTGAGGAAGTATGCAACACAAATAAAAATACTAAAAGAGACCGTTTTTTACGTTCACTTTTACAATGTTTCAAAATTTTGCAAAAAAGGTTCGCAAAAATTTTTCTGTACAATGCGAGTAGATGTAAAAAGCAAGCAATCTACGTTAAACGAAGCATTTTAGATATGTCTACGAAGCAGCTTGAGAGCTTTGCAAAAATGGTTCTATAAAAATTGGGGAAGAATTTCATTTCAACACAAACGAAAATACTAAAAGAGACCGTTTTTGGCGTTCATTTTTACAATGTTTCAAAATTTTGCAAAAAAGTTTCCCAAAATTTTTCTGTACAATGCGCGTAAATGTAAAGAGCAAGCAATCTACGTAAAACGAAGCATTTTAGATATGTCTACTGAAGCTGCTTGAGAACTTTGCAAAAAAAGGTTCTATAAAAATGGATCAAGTATGCAACACAAATAAAAACTCTAAAAGAGACCGTTTTTTACGTTCACTTTTACAATGTTTCAAAATTTTGAAAAAAAGTTTCCCAAAATTTTTCTGCATAATGCGAGTAAATGTAAAACACAAGCACTCTATGTAAAACGAAGCATTTTAGATATGTCTACTGAAGCTGCTTGAGAACTTTGCAAAAAAAGGTTCTATAAAAATCGATCGATTTGCAACACAAATAAAAACATTAAAAGAGACCGTTTTTGGCGTTCATTTTTTTACAATGTTTCAAAATTTTGCAAAAAAGTTTCGCAAAAATTTTTCTGTACAATGCGAGTATATGTAAAAAGCAAGCAATCTACGTAAAACGAAGCATTTTAGATATGTCTACTGAAGCTGCTTGAGAACTTTGCAAAAAAGGATCTATAAAAATGGATCAAGTATGCAACGCAAATAAAAACTCTAAAAGAGACCGTTTTTGACGTTCATTTTTACAATGTTTCAAAATTTTGCAAAAAAGTTTCGCAAAATTTTTCTGTACAATGCGAGTAAATGTATAACGCAAGCACTCTATGTAAAACGAAGCATTTTAGATATGTCTACTGAAGCTGCTTGAGAACTTTGCAAAAAAAGGTTCTATAAAAATTGAGAAAGTATGCAACACAAATAAAAATACTAAAAGAGACCGTTTTTGGCGTTTATTTTTACAATGTTTCAAAATTTTGCAAAAAAGTTTCACAAAATTTTTCTGTACAATGCGAGTAAATGTAAAAAGCAAGCACTCTATGTAAAACGAAGCATTTTAGATATGTCTACTGAAGCTACTTGAGAACTTTGCAAAAAAAGTTTCCATAAAAATTGACCAAGTATGCAACAAAAATGAAAATACTAAAAGAGACCGTTTTTGGCGTTCATTTTTACAATGTTTCAAAATTTTGCAAAAAAGTTTCCCAAAAATTTTCTGTACAATGCGAGTAAATGTAAAAAGCAAGCACTCTATGTAAAACGAAGCATTTTAGATATGTCTACTGAAGCTGCTTGAGAACTTTGCAAAAAACGGTTCTATAAAAATGGATCAAGTATGCAACACAAATAAAAACTCTAAAAGAGACCGTTTTTTACGTTCACTTTTACAATGTTTCAAAATTTTGAAAAAAAGTTTCCCAAAATTTTTCTGCATAATGCGAGTAAATGTAAAACACAAGCACTCTATGTAAAACGAAGCATTTTAGATATGTCTACTGAAGCTGCTTGAGAACTTTGCAAAAAAAGGTTCTATAAAAATCGATCGATTTGCAACACAAATAAAAACATTAAAAGAGACCGTTTTTGGCGTTCATTTTTTTACAATGTTTCAAAATTTTGCAAAAAAGTTTCGCAAAAATTTTTCTGTACAATGCGAGTATATGTAAAAAGCAAGCAATCTACGTAAAACGAAGCATTTTAGATATGTCTACTGAAGCTGCTTGAGAACTTTGCAAAAAAGGTTCTATAAAAATGGATCAAGTATGCAACACAAATAAAAACTCTAAAAGAGACCGTTTTTGACGTTCATTTTTACAATGTTTCAAAATTTTGCAAAAAAGTTTCGCAAAATTTTTCTGTACAATGCGAGTAAATGTATAACGCAAGCACTCTATGTAAAACGAAGCATTTTAGATATGTCTACTGAAGCTGCTTGAGAACTTTGCAAAAAAAGGTTCTATAAAAATTGAGAAAGTATGCAACACAAATAAAAATACTAAAAGAGACCGTTTTTGGCGTTTATTTTTACAATGTTTCAAAATTTTGCAAAAAAGTTTCACAAAATTTTTCTGTACAATGCGAGTAAATGTAAAAAGCAAGCACTCTATGTAAAACGAAGCATTTTAGATATGTCTACTGAAGCTACTTGAGAACTTTGCAAAAAAAGTTTCCATAAAAATTGATCAAGTATGCAACACAAATGAAAATACTAAAAGAGACCGATTTTGGCGTTCATTTTTACAATGTTTCAAAATTTTGCAAAAAAGTTTCACAAAATTTTTCTGTACAATGCGAGTAAATGTAAAAAGCAAGCACTCTATGTAAAACGAAGCATTTTAGATATGTCTACTGAAGCTACTTGAGAACTTTGCAAAAAAAGGTTCCATAAAAATGGATCAAGTATGCAACACAAATGAAAATACTAAAAGAGACCGATTTTGGCGTTCATTTTTACAATGTTTCAAAATTTTGCAAAAAAGTTTCCCAAAATTTTTCTGTACAATGCGCGTAAATGTAAAAAGCAAGCACTCTATGTAAAACCCAGCCTTTTAGATATGACTACGGAAGATGCTTGAGAACTTTGCAAAAAACGTTTCTATAAAAATTGACCAAGTATGCAACACAAATGAAAATACTAAAAGCTTTTGGCGTTCATTTTTACAATGTTTCAAAATTTTGCAAAAAAGTTTAGCCAACATTTTTCTGTACAATGCGAGTAAATGTAAAAAGCCAGCACTCTATGTAAAACGAAGCATTTTAGATATGTCTACTGAAGCTGCTTGAGAACTTTGCAAAAAAAGGTCCTATAAAAATCGGCCAAGTATGAAACAAAAATGAAAATACTAAAAGAGACCGTTTTTGGCGTTCATTTTTACAATGTTTCAAAATTTTGCAAAAAAGTTTCCCAAAAATTTTCTGTACAATGCGAGTAAATGTAAAACGCAAGCACTCTATGTAAAACGAAGCATTTTAGATATGTCTACTGAAGCTGATTGAGAACTTTGCAAAAAAAGGTTCTATAAAAATCGACCAAGTATGCAACACAAATAAAAACATTAAAAGAGACCGTTTTTGGCGTTCATTTTTTACAATGTTTCAAAATATTGCAAAAAAGTTTCGCAAAAATTTTTCTGTACAATGCGAGTATATGTAAAAAGCAAGCAATCTACGTAAAACGAAGCATTTTATATATGTCTACTGAAGCTGCTTGAGAACTTTGCAAAAAAAGGTTCTATAAAAAAGGATCAAGTATGCAACACAAATAAAAACACTAAAAGAGACCGTTTTTGGCGTTCATTTTTACAATGTTTCAAAATTTTGCAAAAAAGTTTCCCAAAATTTTTCTGTACAATGCGCGTAAATGTAAAAAGCAAGCACTCTATGTAAAACCCAGCATTTTAGATATGTCTACACTGAAGATGCTTGAGAACTTTGCAAAAAACGGTTCTATAAAAATTGACCAAGTATGCAACAAAAATGAAAATACTAAAAGAGACCGTTTTTGGCGTTCATTTTTGCAATGTTTCAAAATTTTGCAAAAAAGTTTCCCAAAAATTTTCTGTACAATGCGAGTAAATGTAAAAAGCAAGCACTCTATGTAAAACGAAGCATTTTAGATATGTCTACTGAAGCTGCTTGAGAACTTTGCAAAAAAAGGTTCTATAAAAATCGATCGATTTGCAACACAAATAAAAACATTAAAAGAGACCGATTTTAGCGTTCATTTTTTACAATGTTTCAAAATTTTGCAAAAAAGTTTCGCAAAAATTTTTCTGTACAATGCGAGTATATGTAAAAAGCAAGCAATCTACGTAAAACGAAGCATTTTAGATATGTCTACTGAAGCTGCTTGAGAACTTTGCAAAAAAAGGTTCTATAAAAATGGATCAAGTATGCAACACAAATAAAAACTCTAAGAGAGACCGTTCTTGACGTTCATTTTTACAAATTTTCAAAATTTTGCAAAAAAGTTTCGCAAAATTTTTCTGTACAATGCGAGTAAATGTAAAAAGCAAGCACTCTATGTAAAACGAAGCATTTTAGATATGTCTACTGAAGCTGCTTGAGAACTTTGCAAAAAGAGGTTCTATAAAAATCGACCAAGTATGCAACACAAATAAAAACATTAAAAGAGACCGTTTTTGGCGTTCATTTTTTACAATGTTTCAAAATTTTGCAAAAAAGTTTCGCAAAAATTTTTCTGTACAATGCGAGTATATGTAAAAAGCAAGCAATCTACGTAAAACGAAGCATTTTAGATATGTCTACTGAAGCTGCTTGAGAACTTTGCAAAAAAAGGTTCTAGTATGCAACACAAATAAAAACATTAAAAGAGACCGTTTTTGGCGTTCATTTTTTACAATGTTTCAAAATTTTGCAAAAAAGTTTCGCAAAAATTTTTCTGTACAATGCGAGTATATGTAAAAAGCAAGCAATCTACGTAAAACGAAGCATTTTAGATATGTCTACTGAAGCTGCTTGAGAACTTTGCAAAAAAAGGTTCTATAAAAATGGATCAAGTATGCAACACAAATAAAAACTCTAAAAGAGACCGTTCTTGACGTTCATTTTTACAATGTTTCAAAATTTTGCAAAAAAGTTTCGCAAAATTTTTCTGTACAATGCGAGTAAATGTATAACGCAAGCACTCTATGTAAAACGAAGCATTTTAGATATGTCTACTGAAGCTGCTTGAGAACTTTGCAAAAAAAGGTTCTATAAAAATTGAGAAAGTATGCAACACAAATAAAAATACTAAAAGATACCGTTTTTGGCGTTCATTTTTACAATGTTTCAAAATTTTGCAAAAAAGTTTCCCAAAATTTTTCTGTACAATGCGAGTAAATGTAAAAAGCAAGCACTCTATGTAAAACGAAGCATTTTAGCAACACAAATAAAAACATTAAAAGAGACCGTTTTTGGCGTTCATTTTTTACAATGTTTCAAAATTTTGCAAAAAAATTTCGCAAAAATTTTTCTGTACAATGCGAGTATATGTAAAAAGCAAGCAATCTACGTAAAACGAAGCATTTTAGATATGTCTACTGAAGCTGCTTGAGAACTTTGCAAAAAAAGGTTCTATAAAAATGGATCAAGTATGCAACACAAATAAAAACTCTAAAAGAGACCGTTCTTGACGTTAATTTTTACAATGTTTCAAAATTTTGCAAAAAAGTTTCGCAAAATTTTTCTGTACAATGCGAGTAAATGTATAACGCAAGCACTCTATGTAAAACGAAGCATTTTAGATATGTCTACTGAAGCTGCTTGAGAACTTTGCAAAAAAAGGTTCTATAAAAATTGAGAAAGTATGCAACACAAATAAAAATACTAAAAGATACCGTTTTTGGCGTTCATTTTTACAATGTTTCAAAATTTTGCAAAAAAGTTTAGCCAACATTTTTCTGTACAATGCGAGTAAATGTAAAAAGCAAGCACTCTATGTAAAACGAAGCATTTTAGATATGTCTACTGAAGCTGCTTGAGAACTTTGCAAAAAAAGGTTCTATAAAAATCGACCAAGTATGCAACACAAATAAAAACATTAAAAGAGACCGTTTTTGGCGTTAATTTTTTACAATGTTTCAAAATTTTGCAAAAAAGTTTCGCAAAAATTTTTCTGTACAATGCGAGTAAATGTAAAAAGCAAGCACGTTTTACATAGGTAAAATGAAGCATTTTAGATATGTCTACTGAAGCTGCTTGAGAACTTTGCAAAAAGAGGTTCTATAAAAATCGACCAAGTATGCAACACAAATAAAAACATTAAAAGAGACCGTTTTTGGCGTTCATTTTTTACAATGTTTCAAAATTTTGCAAAAAAGGTTCGCAAAAATTTTTCTGTACAATGCGAGTAGATGTAAAAAGCAAGCAATCTACGTAAAACGAAGCATTTTAGATATGTCTACTGAAGCTGCTTGAGAGCTTTGCAAAAATGGTTCTATAAAAATTGGGGAAGAATTTCATTTCAACACAAACGAAAATACTAAAAGAGACCGTTCTTGGCGTTCATTTTTACAATGTTTCAAAATTTTGCAAAAAAGTTTCCCAAAATTTTTCTGTACAATGCGCGTAAATGTAAAAAGCAAGCACTCTATGTAAAACCCAGCCTTTTAGATATGACTACGGAAGATGCTTGAGAACTTTGCAAAAAACGTTTCTATAAAAATTGACCAAGTATGCAACACAAATGAAAATACTAAAAGCTTTTGGCGTTCATTTTTACAATGTTTCAAAATTTTGCAAAAAAGTTTAGCCAACATTTTTCTGTACAATGCGAGTAAATGTAAAAAGCCAGCACTCTATGTAAAACGAAGCATTTTAGATATGTCTACTGAAGCTGCTTGAGAACTTTGCAAAAAAAGGTCCTATAAAAATCGGCCAAGTATGAAACAAAAATGAAAATACTAAAAGAGACCGTTTTTGGCGTTCATTTTTACAATGTTTCAAAATTTTGCAAAAAAGTTTCCCAAAAATTTTCTGTACAATGCGAGTAAATGTAAAACGCAAGCACTCTATGTAAAACGAAGCATTTTAGATATGTCTACTGAAGCTGCTTGAGAACTTTGCAAAAATAGGTTCTATAAAAATCGACCAAGTATGCAACACAAATAAAAACATTAAAAGAGACCGTTTTTGGCGTTCATTTTTTACAATGTTTCAAAATATTGCAAAAAAGTTTCGCAAAAATTTTTCTGTACAATGCGAGTATATGTAAAAAGCAAGCAATCTACGTAAAACGAAGCATTTTATATATGTCTACTGAAGCTGCTTGAGAACTTTGCAAAAAAAGGTTCTATAAAAAAGGATCAAGTATGCAACACAAATAAAAACACTAAAAGAGACCGTTTTTGGCGTTCATTTTTACAATGTTTCAAAATTTTGCAAAAAAGTTTCCCAAAATTTTTCTGTACAATGCGCGTAAATGTAAAAAGCAAGCACTCTATGTAAAACCCAGCATTTTAGATATGTCTACACTGAAGATGCTTGAGAACTTTGCAAAAAACGGTTCTATAAAAATTGACCAAGTATGCAACAAAAATGAAAATACTAAAAGAGACCGTTTTTGGCGTTCATTTTTACAATGTTTCAAAATTTTGCAAAAAAGTTTCCCAAAAATTTTCTGTACAATGCGAGTAAATGTAAAAAGCAAGCACTCTATGTAAAACGAAGCATTTTAGATATGTCTACTGAAGCTGCTTGAGAACTTTGCAAAAAAAGGTTCTATAAAAATCGATCGATTTGCAACACAAATAAAAACATTAAAAGAGACCGTTTTTGGCGTTCATTTTTTACAATGTTTCAAAATTTTGCAAAAAAGTTTCGCAAAAATTTTTCTGTACAATGCGAGTATATGTAAAAAGCAAGCAATCTACGTAAAACGAAGCATTTTAGATATGTCTACTAAAGCTGCTTGAGAACTTTGCAAAAAAAGGTTCTAGTATGCAACACAAATAAAAACATTAAAAGAGACCGTTTTTGGCGTTCATTTTTTACAATGTTTCAAAATTTTGCAAAAAAAGTTTCGCAAAAATTTTTCTGTACAATGCGAGTATATGTAAAAAGCAAGCAATCTACGTAAAACGAAGCATTTTAGATATGTCTACTGAAGCTGCTTGAGAACTTTGCAAAAAAAGGTTCTAGTATGCAACACAAATAAAAACATTAAAAGAGACCGTTTTTGGCGTTCATTTTTTACAATGTTTCAAAATTTTGCAAAAAAGTTTCGCAAAAATTTTTCTGTACAATGCGAGTATATGTAAAAAGCAAGCAATCTACGTAAAACGAAGCATTTTAGATATGTCTACTGAAGCTGCTTGAGAACTTTGCAAAAAAAGGTTCTATAAAAATGGATCAAGTATGCAACACAAATAAAAACTCTAAAAGAGACCGTTCTTGACGTTCATTTTTACAATGTTTCAAAATTTTGCAAAAAAGTTTCGCAAAATTTTTCTGTACAATGCGAGTAAATGTATAACGCAAGCACTCTATGTAAAACGAAGCATTTTAGATATGTCTACTGAAGCTGCTTGAGAACTTTGCAAAAAAAGGTTCTATAAAAATTGAGAAAGTATGCAACACAAATAAAAATACTAAAAGATACCGTTTTTGGCGTTCATTTTTACAATGTTTCAAAATTTTGCAAAAAAGTTTCCCAAAATTTTTCTGTACAATGCGAGTAAATGTAAAAAGCAAGCACTCTATGTAAAACGAAGCATTTTAGCAACACAAATAAAAACATTAAAAGAGACCGTTTTTGGCGTTCATTTTTTACAATGTTTCAAAATTTTGCAAAAAAATTTCGCAAAAATTTTTCTGTACAATGCGAGTATATGTAAAAAGCAAGCAATCTACGTAAAACGAAGCATTTTAGATATGTCTACTGAAGCTGCTTGAGAACTTTGCAAAAAAAGGTTCTATAAAAATGGATCAAGTATGCAACACAAATAAAAACTCTAAAAGAGACCGTTCTTGACGTTAATTTTTACAATGTTTCAAAATTTTGCAAAAAAGTTTCGCAAAATTTTTCTGTACAATGCGAGTAAATGTATAACGCAAGCACTCTATGTAAAACGAAGCATTTTAGATATGTCTACTGAAGCTGCTTGAGAACTTTGCAAAAAAAGGTTCTATAAAAATTGAGAAAGTATGCAACACAAATAAAAATACTAAAAGATACCGTTTTTGGCGTTCATTTTTACAATGTTTCAAAATTTTGCAAAAAAGTTTCCCAAAATTTTTCTGTACAATGCGAGTAAATGTAAAAAGCAAGCACTCTATGTAAAACGAAGCATTTTAGATATGTCTACTGAAGCTGCTTGAGAACTTTGCAAAAAAAGGTTCTATAAAAATTGAGGAAGTATGCAACACAAATAAAAATACTAAAAGAGACCGTTTTTGGCGTTCATTTTTACAATGTTTCAAAATTTTGCAAAAAAGTTTAGCCAACATTTTTCTGTACAATGCGAGTAAATGTAAAAAGCAAGCACTCTATGTAAAACGAAGCATTTTAGATATGTCTACTGAAGCTGCTTGAGAACTTTGCAAAAAAAGGTTCTATAAAAATCGACCAAGTATGCAACACAAATAAAAACATTAAAAGAGACCGTTTTTGGCGTTAATTTTTTACAATGTTTCAAAATTTTGCAAAAAAGTTTCGCAAAAATTTTTCTGTACAATGCGAGTAAATGTAAAAAGCAAGCACGTTTTACATAGGTAAAATGAAGCATTTTAGATATGTCTACTGAAGCTGCTTGAGAACTTTGCAAAAAGAGGTTCTATAAAAATCGACCAAGTATGCAACACAAATAAAAACATTAAAAGAGACCGTTTTTGGCGTTCATTTTTTACAATGTTTCAAAATTTTGCAAAAAAGGTTCGCAAAAATTTTTCTGTACAATGCGAGTAGATGTAAAAAGCAAGCAATCTACGTAAAACGAAGCATTTTAGATATGTCTACTGAAGCTGCTTGAGAGCTTTGCAAAAATGGTTCTATAAAAATTGGGGAAGAATTTCATTTCAACACAAACGAAAATACTAAAAGAGACCGTTCTTGGCGTTCATTTTTACAATGTTTCAAAATTTTGCAAAAAAGTTTCCCAAAATTTTTCTGTACAATGCGCGTAAATGTAAAAAGCAAGCACTCTATGTAAAACCCAGCATTTTAGATATGTCTACTGAAGATGCTTGAGAACTTTGCAAAACACGTTTCTATAAAAATTGACCAAGTATGCAACACAAATGAAAATACTAAAAGAGACCGTTTTTGGCGTTCATTTTTACAATGTTTCAAAATTTTGCAAAAAAGTATCGCAAAAATTTTTCTGTACAATGCGAGTAGATGTAAAAAGCAAGCAATCTACGTAAAACGAAGCATTTGAGATATGTCTACTGAAGCTGCTTGAGAACTTTGCAAAAAAGGTTCTATAAAAATTGAGAAAGTATGCAACACAAATAAAAATACTAAAAGAGACCGTTTTTGGCGTTCATTTTTACAATGTTTCAAAATTTTGCAAAAAAGTTTCACAAAATTTTTCTGTACAATGCGAGTAAATGTAAAAAGCAAGCACTCTATGTAAAACGAAGCATTTTAGATATGTCTACGGAAGCTACTTGAGAACTTTGCAAAAAAAGGTTCCATAAAAATGGATCAAGTATGCAACACAAATGAAAATACTAAAAGAGACCGATTTTGGCGTTCATTTTTACAATGTTTCAAAATTTTTCAAAAAAGTTTCCCAAAATTTTTCTGTACAATGCGCGTAAATGTAAAAAGCAAGCACTCTATGTAAAACGAAGCATTTTAGATATGTCTACTGAAGCTGCTTGAGAACTTTGCAAAAAACGGTTCTATAAAAATTGACCAAGTATGCAACAAAAATGAAAATACTAAAAGAGACCGTTTTTGGCGTTCATTTTTACAATGTTTCAAAATTTTGCAAAAAAGTTTCCCAAAAATTTTCTGTACAATGCGAGTAAATGTAAAAAGCAAGCACTCTATGTAAAACGAAGCATTTTAGATATGTCTACTGAAGCTGCTTGAGAACTTTGCAAAAAAAGGTTCTATAAAAATCGATCGATTTGCAACACAAATAAAAACATTAAAAGAGACCGTTTTTGGCGTTCATTTTTTACAATGTTTCAAAATTTTGCAAAAAAGTTTCGCAAAAATTTTTCTGTACAATGAGAGTATATGTAAAAAGCAAGCAATCTACGTAAAACGAAGCATTTTAGATATGTCTACTGAAGATGCTTGAGAACTTTGCAAAACACGTTTCTATACAAATTGACCAAGTATGCAACACAAATGAAAATACTAAAAGAGACCGTTTTTGGCGTTCATTTTTACAATGTTTCAAAATTTTGCAAAAAAGTTTCGCAAAAATTTTTCTGTACAATGCGAGTAGATGTAAAAAGCAAGCAATCTACGTAAAACGAAGCATTTTAGATATGTCTACTGAAGCTGCTTGAGAACTTTGCAAAAAAGGTTCTATAAAAATGGATCAAGTATGCAACACAAATAAAAACTCTAAAAGAGACCGTTTTTTACGTTCATTTTTACAATGTTTCAAAATTTTGAAAAAAAGTTTCCCAAAATTTTTCTGCACAATGCGAGTAAATGTAAAACGCAAGCACTCTATGTAAAACGAAGCATTTTAGATATGTCTACTGAAGCTGCTTGAGAATTTTGCAAAAAAAGGTTCTATAAAAATCGATCGATTTGCAACACAAATAAAAACATTAAAAGAGACCGTTTTTGGCGTTCATTTTTTACAATGTTTCAAAATTTTGCAAAAAAGTTTCGCAAAAATTTTTCTGTACAATGCGAGTATATGTAAAAAGCAAGCAATCTACGTAAAACGAAGCATTTTAGATATGTCTACTGAAACTGCTTGAGAACTTTGCAAAAAAAGGTTCTATAAAAATGGATCAAGTATGCAACACAAATAAAAACTCTAAAAGAGACCGTTTTTGACGTTAATTTTTACAATGTTTCAAAATTTTGCAAAAAAGTTTCGCAAAATTTTTCTGTACAATGCGAGTAAATGTAAAAAGCAAGCACTCTATGTAAAACGAAGCATTTTAGATATGTCTACTGAAGCTGCTTGAGAACTTTGCAAAAAAAGGTTCTATAAAAATTGAGGAAGTATGCAACACAAATAAAAATACTAAAAGAGACCGTTTTTGGCGTTCATTTTTACAATGTTTCAAAATTTTGCAAAAAAGTTTCGCAAAAATTTTTCTGCACAATGCGAGTATATGTGCAAAGCAAGCAATCTACGTAAAACGAAGCATTTTAGATATGTCTACTGAAGCTGCTTGAGAACTTTGCAAAAAAAGCAAATCTACGTAAAACGAAGCATTTTAGATATGTCTACTGAAGCTGCTTGAGAACTTTGCAAAAAAAGGTTCTATAAAAATGGATCAAGTATGCAACACAAATAAAAACTCTAAAAGAGACCGTTTTTGGCGTTCATTTTTACAATGTTTCAAAATTTTGCAAAAAAGTTTCGCAAAAATTTTTCTGTACAATGCGAGTAGATGTAAAAAGCAAGCAATCTACGTAAAACGAAGCATTTTAGATATGTCTACTGAAGCTGCTTGAGAACTTTGCAAAAAAAGGTTCTCTAAAAATCGGCCAAGTATGCAACACAAATAAAAACATTAAAAGAGACCGTTTTTGGCGTTCATTTTTACAATGTTTCAAAATTTTGCAAAAAAGTTTCCCAAAATTTTTCTGTACAATGCGAGTAAATGTAAAAAGCAAGCACTCTATGTAAAACGAAGCATTTTAGATATGTCTACTGAAGCTGCTTGAGAACTTTGCAAAAAACGGTTCTATAAAAATAGATCAAGTATGCAACACAAATAAAAACTCTAAAAGAGACTGTTTGTGACGTTCATTTTTACAATGTTTCAAAATTTTGCAAAAAAGTTTGGAAAATTTTTTCTGTACAATGCGAGTAAATGTAAAAAGCAAGCACTCTATGTAAAACAAAGCATTTTAGATATGTCTACTGAAGCTGCTTGAGAACTTTGCAAAAAAAGGTTCTATAAAAATTGAGAAAGTATGCAACACAAATAAAAATACTAAAAGATACCATTTTTGGCGTTCATTTTTACAATGTTTCAAAATTTTGCAAAAAAGTTTAGCCAACATTTTTCTGTACAATGCGAGTAAATGTAAAAAGCCAGCACTCCATGTAAAACGAAGCATTTTAGATATGTCTACACTGAAGATGCTTGAGAACTTTGCAAAAAACGGTTCTGTAAAAATTGACCAAGTATGCAACAAAAATGAAAATACTAAAAGAGACCGTTTTTGGCGTTCATTTTTACAATGTTTCAAAATTTTGCAAAAAAGTTTCCCAAAATTTTTCTGTACAATGCGAGTAAATGTAAAAAGCAAGCACTCTATGTAAAACGAAGCATTTTAGATATGTCTACTGAAGCTGCTTGAGAACTTTGCAAAAAAAGGTTCTATAAAAATTGAGAAAGTATGCAACACAAATAAAAATACTAAAAGAGACCATTTTTGGCGTTCATTTTTACAATGTTTCAAAATTTTGCAAAAAAGTTTAGCCAACATTTTTCTGTACAATGCGAGTAAATGTAAAAAGCAAGCACTCTATGTAAAATCCAGCATTTTAGATATGTCTACACTGAAGATGCTTGAGAACTTTGCAAAAAACGGTTCTATAAAAATTGACCAAGTATGCAACAAAAATGAAAATACTAAAAGAGACCGTTTTTGGCGTTCATTTTTACAATGTTTCAAAATTTTGCAAAAAAGTTTCCCAAAAATTTTCTGTACAATGCGAGTAAATGTAAAAAGCAAGCACTCTATGTAAAACGAAGCATTTTAGATATGTCTACTGAAGCTGCTTGAGAACTTTGCAAAAAACGGTTCTATAAAAATAGATCAAGTATGCAACACAAATAAAAACTCTAAAAGAGACTGTTTGTGACGTTCATTTTTACAATGTTTCAAAATTTTGCAAAAAAGTTTGGAAAATTTTTTCTGTACAATGCGAGTAAATGTAAAAAGCAAGCACTCTATGTAAAACAAAGCATTTTAGATATGTCTACTGAAGCTGCTTGAGAACTTTGCAAAAAAAGGTTCTATAAAAATTGACCAAGTATGCAACACAAATAAAAATACTAAAAGAGACCATTTTTGGCGTTCATTTTTACAATGTTTCAAAATTTTGCAAAAAAGTTTAGCCAACATTTTTCTGTACAATGCGAGTAAATGTAAAAAGCCAGCACTCTATGTAAAACGAAGCATTTTAGATATGTCTACTGAAGCTGCTTGAGAACTTTGCAAAACACGTTTCTATAAAAATTGACCAAGTATGCAACACAAATGAAAATACTAAAAGAGACCGTTTTTGGCGTTCACTTTACAATGTTTCAAAATTTTGAAAAAAAGTTTCGCAAAAATTTTCTGTACAATGCGAGTAGATGTAAAAAGCAAGCAATCTACGTAAAACGAAGCATTTTAGATATGTCTACTGAAGCTGCTTGAGAACATTGCAAAAAAAGGTTCTATAAAAATGGATCAAGTATGCAACACAAATAAAAACTCTAAAAGAGACCGTTTTTTACGTTCATTTTTACAATGTTTCAAAATTTTGAAAAAAAGTTTCCCAAAATTAAATGTAAATGTAAAACGCAAGCACTCTATGTAAAACGAAGCATTTTAGATATGTCTACTGAAGCTGCTTGAGAACTTTGCAAAAAAAGGTTCTATAAAAATGAATCAAGTATGCAGCACAAAAAAAAACTCTAAAAGAGACCGTTTTTGACGTTCATTTTTACAATGTTTCAAAATTTAGCAAAAAAGTTTCGCAAAATTTTTCTGTACAATGCGAGTAAATGTAAAAAGCAAGCACTCTATGTAAAACGAAGCATTTTAGATATGTCTACTGAAGCTCCTTGAGAACTTTGCAAAAAGAGGTTCTATAAAAATCGACCAAGTATGCAACACAAATAAAAACATTAAAAGAGACCGTTTTTGGCGTTCATTTTTTACAATGTTTCAAAATTTTGCAAAAAAGGTTCGCAAAAATTTTTCTGTACAATGCGAGTAGATGTAAAAAGCAAGCAATCTACGTAAAACGAAGCATTTTAGATATGTCTACTGAAGCTGCTTGAGAGCTTTGCAAAAAAAGGTTCTATAAAAATTGGGGAAGAATTTCATTTCAACGCAAACGAAAATACTAAAAGAGACCGTTTTTGGCGTTCATTTTTACAATGTTTCAAAATTTTGCAAAAAAGTTTCCCAAAATTTTTCTGTACAATGCGAGTAAATGTAAAAAGCAAGCACTCTATGTAAAACGAAGCATTTTAGATATGTCTACTGAAGCTGCTTGAGAACTTTGCAAAAAAAGGTTCTATAAAAATTGAGGAAGTATGCAACACAAATAAAAATACTAAAAGAGACCGTTTTTGGCGTTCATTTTTACAATGTTTCAAAATTTTGCAAAAAAGGTTCGCAAAAATTTTTCTGTACAATGCGAGTATATGTAAAAAGCAAGCAATCTACGTAAAACGAAGCATTTTAGATATGTCTACTGAAGCTGCTTGAGAACATTGCAAAAAAAGGTTCTATAAAAATGGATCAAGTATGCAACACAAATAAAAACTCTAAAAGAGACCGTTTTTTACGTTCATTTTTACAATGTTTCAAAATTTTGAAAAAAAGTTTCCCAAAATTTTTCTGTGCAATGCGAGTAAATGTAAAAAGCAAGCACTCTATGTAAAACGAAGCATTTTAGATATGTCTACTGAAGCTGCTTGAGAACTTTGCAAAAAAAGGTTCTATAAAAATTGAGGAAGTATGCAACACAAATAAAAATACTAAAAGAGACCGTTTTTGGCGTTCATTTTTACAATGTTTCAAAATTTTGCAAAAAAGGTTCGCAAAAATTTTTCTGTACAATGCGAGTAGATGTAAAAAGCAAGCAATCTACGTAAAACGAAGCATTTTAGATATGTCTACTGAAGCTGCTTGAGAACTTTGCAAAAAAAGGTTCTATAAAAATGGATCAAGTATGCAACACATATAAAAACACTAAAAGAGACCGTTTTTGGCGTTCATTTTTACAATGTTTCAAAATTTTGCAAAAAAGTTTCCCAAAATTTTTCTGTGCAATGCGAGTAAATGTAAAAAGCAAGCACTCTATGTAAAACGAAGCATTTTAGATATGTCTACTGAAGCTGCTTGAGAACTTTGCAAAAAAGGTTCTATAAAAATCGACCAAGTATGCAACAAAAATAAAAACATTAAAAGAGACCGTTTTTGGCGTTCATTTTTTACAATGTTTCAAAATTTTGCAAAAAAGGTTCGCAAAAATTTTTCTGTACAATGCGAGTAGATGTAAAAAGCAAGCAATCTACGTAAAACGAAGCATTTTAGATATGTCTACTGAAGCTGCTTGAGAACTTTGCAAAAAAAGGTTCTATAAAAATGGATCAAGTATGCAACACATATAAAAACACTAAAAGAGACCGTTTTTGGCGTTCATTTTTATAATGTTTAAAATTTTGAAAAAAAGTTTCCCAAAATTTTTCTGTGCAATGCGAGTAAATGTAAAAAGCAAGCACTCTATGTAAAACGAAGCATTTTAGATATGTCTACTGAAGCTGCTTGAGAACTTTGCCATAAAAGGTTCTATAAAAATGGATCAAGTATGCAACAAAAATAAAAACTCTAAAAGAGACCGTTTTTGACGTTCATTTTTACAATGTTTCAAAATTTTGCAAAAAAGTTTCGCAAAATTTTTCTGTACAATGCGAGTAAATGTAAAACGCAAGCACTCTATGTAAAACGAAGCATTTTAGATATGTCTACTGAAGCTGCTTGAGAACTTTGCAAAAAAAGGTTCTATAAAAATGAATCAAGTATGCAGCATAAAAAAAAACTCTAAAAGAGACCGTTTTTGACGTTCATTTTTACAATGTTTCAAAATTTTGCAAAAAAGTTTTGCAAAATTTTTCTGTACAATGCGAGTAAATGTAAAAAGCAAGCACTCTATGTAAAACGAAGCATTTTAGATATGTCTACTGAAGCTGCTTGAGAACTTTGCAAAAAGAGGTTCTATAAAAATCGACCAAGTATGCAACACAAATAAAAACATTAAAAGAGACCGTTTTTGGCGTTCATTTTTTACAATGTTTCAAAATTTTGCAAAAAAGGTTCGCAAAAATTTTTCTGTACAATGCGAGTAGATGTAAAAAGCAAGCAATCTACGTAAAACGAAGCATTTTAGATATGTCTACTGAAGCTGCTTGAGAACTTTGCAAAAATAGGTTCTATAAAAATCGACCAAGTATGCAACACAAATAAAAACATTAAAAGAGACCGTTTTTGGCGTTCATTTTTTACAATGTTTCAAAATTTTGCAAAAAAGGTTCGCAAAAATTGTTCTGTACAATGCGAGTATATGTAAAAAGCAAGCAATCTACGTAAAACGAAGCATTTTAGATATGTCTACTGAAGCTGCTTGAGAACATTGCAAAAAAAGGTTCTATAAAAATGGATCAAGTATGCAACACAAATAAAAACTCTAAAAGAGACCGTTTTTTACGTTCATTTTTACAATGTTTCAAAATTTTGAAAAAAAGTTTCCCAAAATTTTTCTGTGCAATGCGAGTAAATGTAAAAAGCAAGCACTCTATGTAAAACGAAGCATTTTAGATATGTCTACTGAAGCTGCTTGAGAACTTTGCCATAAAAGGTTCTATAAAAATGGATCAAGTATGCAACAAAAATAAAAACTCTAAAAGAGACCGTTTTTGACGTTCATTTTTACAATGTTTCAAAATTTTGCAAAAAAGTTTCGCAAAATTTTTCTGTACAATGCGAGTAAATGTAAAACGCAAGCACTCTATGTAAAACGAAGCATTTTAGATATGTCTACTGAAGCTGCTTGAGAACTTTGCAAAAAAAGGTTCTATAAAAATTGAGGAAGTATGCAACACAAATAAAAATACTAAAAGAGACCATTTTTGGCGTTCATTTTTACAATGTTTCAAAATTTTGCAAAAAAGTTTAGCCAACATTTTTCTGTACAATGCGAGTAAATGTAAAAAGCCAGCACTCTATGTAAAACAAAGCATTTTAGATATGTCTACTGAAGCTGCTTGAGAACTTTGCAAAAAAAGGTTCTATAAAAATCGACCAAGTATGCAACACAAATAAAAACATTAAAAGAGACCGTTTTTGGCGTTCATTTTTACAATGTTTCAAAATTTTGCAAAAAAGTTTCCCAAAATTTTTCTGTACAATGCGAGTAAATGTAAAAAGCAAGCACTCTATGTAAAACAAAGCATTTTAGATATGTCTACACTGAAGATGCTTGAGAACTTTGCAAAAAACGGTTCTATAAAAATTGACCAAGTATGCAACAAAAATGAAAATACTAAAAGAGACCGTTTTTGGCGTTCATTTTTACAATGTTTCAAAATTTTGCAAAAAAGTTTCCCAAAATTTTTCTGTACAATGCGAGTAAATGTAAAAAGCAAGCACTCTATGTAAAACGAAGCATTTTAGATATGTCTACTGAAGCTGCTTGAGAACTTTGCAAAAAAAGGTTCTATAAAAATTGAGAAAGTATGCAACACAAATAAAAATACTAAAAGAGACCATTTTTGGCGTTCATTTTTACAATGTTTCAAAATTTTGCAAAAAAGTTTAGCCAACATTTTTCTGTACAATGCGAGTAAATGTAAAAAGCAAGCACTCTATGTAAAATCCAGCATTTTAGATATGTCTACACTGAAGATGCTTGAGAACTTTGCAAAAAACGGTTCTATAAAAATTGACCAAGTATGCAACAAAAATGAAAATACTAAAAGAGACCGTTTTTGACGTTCATTTTTACAATGTTTCAAAATTTTGCAAAAAAGTTTCGCAAAATTTTTCTGTACAATGCGAGTAAATGTAAAACGCAAGCACTCTATGTAAAACGAAGCATTTTAGATATGTCTACTGAAGCTGCTTGAGAACTTTGCAAAAAAAGGTTCTATAAAAATGAATCAAGTATGCAGCATAAAAAAAAACTCTAAAAGAGACCGTTTTTGACGTTCATTTTTACAATGTTTCAAAATTTTGCAAAAAAGTTTTGCAAAATTTTTCTGTACAATGCGAGTAAATGTAAAAAGCAAGCACTCTATGTAAAACGAAGCATTTTAGATATGTCTACTGAAGCTGCTTGAGAACTTTGCAAAAAGAGGTTCTATAAAAATCGACCAAGTATGCAACACAAATAAAAACATTAAAAGAGACCGTTTTTGGCGTTCATTTTTTACAATGTTTCAAAATTTTGCAAAAAAGGTTCGCAAAAATTTTTCTGTACAATGCGAGTAGATGTAAAAAGCAAGCAATCTACGTAAAACGAAGCATTTTAGATATGTCTACTGAAGCTGCTTGAGAACTTTGCAAAAATAGGTTCTATAAAAATCGACCAAGTATGCAACACAAATAAAAACATTAAAAGAGACCGTTTTTGGCGTTCATTTTTTACAATGTTTCAAAATTTTGCAAAAAAGGTTCGCAAAAATTGTTCTGTACAATGCGAGTATATGTAAAAAGCAAGCAATCTACGTAAAACGAAGCATTTTAGATATGTCTACTGAAGCTGCTTGAGAACATTGCAAAAAAAGGTTCTATAAAAATGGATCAAGTATGCAACACAAATAAAAACTCTAAAAGAGACCGTTTTTTACGTTCATTTTTACAATGTTTCAAAATTTTGAAAAAAAGTTTCCCAAAATTTTTCTGTGCAATGCGAGTAAATGTAAAAAGCAAGCACTCTATGTAAAACGAAGCATTTTAGATATGTCTACTGAAGCTGCTTGAGAACTTTGCCATAAAAGGTTCTATAAAAATGGATCAAGTATGCAACAAAAATAAAAACTCTAAAAGAGACCGTTTTTGACGTTCATTTTTACAATGTTTCAAAATTTTGCAAAAAAGTTTCGCAAAATTTTTCTGTACAATGCGAGTAAATGTAAAACGCAAGCACTCTATGTAAAACGAAGCATTTTAGATATGTCTACTGAAGCTGCTTGAGAACTTTGCAAAAAAAGGTTCTATAAAAATTGAGGAAGTATGCAACACAAATAAAAACTCTAAAAGAGACTGTTTGTGACGTTCATTTTTACAATGTTTCAAAATTTTGCAAAAAAGTTTGGAAAATTTTTTCTGTACAATGCGAGTAAATGTAAAAAGCAAGCACTCTATGTAAAACAAAGCATTTTAGATATGTCTACTGAAGCTGCTTGAGAACTTTGCAAAAAAAGGTTCTATAAAAATTGAGAAAGTATGCAACACAAATAAAAATACTAAAAGAGACCATTTTTGGCGTTCATTTTTACAATGTTTCAAAATTTTGCAAAAAAGTTTAGCCAACATTTTTCTGTACAATGCGAGTAAATGTAAAAAGCCAGCACTCTATGTAAAACGAAGCATTTTAGATATGTCTACTGAAGCTGCTTGAGAACTTTGCAAAACACGTTTCTATAAAAATTGACCAAGTATGCAACACAAATGAAAATACTAAAAGAGACCGTTTTTGGCGTTCATTTTTACAATGTTTCAAAATTTTGAAAAAAAGTTTCGCAAAAATTTTCTGTACAATGCGAGTAGATGTAAAAAGCAAGCAATCTACGTAAAACGAAGCATTTTAGATATGTCTACTGAAGCTGCTTGAGAACATTGCAAAAAAAGGTTCTATAAAAATGGATCAAGTATGCAACACAAATAAAAACTCTAAAAGAGACCGTTTTTTACGTTCATTTTTACAATGTTTCAAAATTTTGAAAAAAAGTTTCCCAAAATTAAATGTAAATGTAAAACGCAAGCACTCTATGTAAAACGAAGCATTTTAGATATGTCTACTGAAGCTGCTTGAGAACTTTGCAAAAAAAGGTTCTATAAAAATGAATCAAGTATGCAGCACAAAAAAAAACTCTAAAAGAGACCGTTTTTGACGTTCATTTTTACAATGTTTCAAAATTTTGCAAAAAAGTTTCGCAAAATTTTTCTGTACAATGCGAGTAAATGTAAAAAGCAAGCACTCTATGTAAAACGAAGCATTTTAGATATGTCTACTGAAGCTCCTTGAGAACTTTGCAAAAAGAGGTTCTATAAAAATCGACCAAGTATGCAACACAAATAAAAACATTAAAAGAGACCGTTTTTGGCGTTCATTTTTTACAATGTTTCAAAATTTTGCAAAAAAGGTTCGCAAAAATTTTTCTGTACAATGCGAGTAGATGTAAAAAGCAAGCAATCTACGTAAAACGAAGCATTTTAGATATGTCTACTGAAGCTGCTTGAGAGCTTTGCAAAAAAAGGTTCTATAAAAATTGGGGAAGAATTTCATTTCAACACAAACGAAAATACTAAAAGAGACCGTTTTTGGCGTTCATTTTTACAATGTTTCAAAATTTTGCAAAAAAGTTTCCCAAAATTTTTCTGTACAATGCGAGTAAATGTAAAAAGCAAGCACTCTATGTAAAACGAAGCATTTTAGATATGTCTACTGAAGCTGCTTGAGAACTTTGCAAAAAAAGGTTCTATAAAAATTGAGGAAGTATGCAACACAAATAAAAATACTAAAAGAGACCGTTTTTGGCGTTCATTTTTACAATGTTTCAAAATTTTGCAAAAAAGGTTCGCAAAAATTTTTCTGTACAATGCGAGTATATGTAAAAAGCAAGCAATCTACGTAAAACGAAGCATTTTAGATATGTCTACTGAAGCTGCTTGAGAACATTGCAAAAAAAGGTTCTATAAAAATGGATCAAGTATGCAACACAAATAAAAACTCTAAAAGAGACCGTTTTTTACGTTCATTTTTACAATGTTTCAAAATTTTGAAAAAAAGTTTCCCAAAATTAAAGGTAGATGTAAAAAGCAAGCAATCTACGTAAAACGAAGCATTTTAGATATGTCTACTGAAGCTGCTTGAGAACTTTGCAAAAAAAGGTTCTATAAAAATGGATCAAGTATGCAACACAAATAAAAACTCTAAAAGAGACCGTTTTTGGCGTTCATTTTTACAATGTTTCAAAATTTTGCAAAAAAGTTTCGCAAAAATTTTTCTGTACAATGCGAGTAGATGTAAAAAGCAAGCACTCTATGTAAAACAAAGCATTTTAGATATGTCTACTGAAGCTGCTTGAGAACTTTGCAAAAAAAGGTTCTATAAAAATTGAGGAAGTATGCAACACAAATAAAAATACTAAAAGAGACCATTTTTGGCGTTCATTTTTACAATGTTTCAAAATTTTGCAAAAAAGTTTAGCCAACATTTTTCTGTACAATGCGAGTAAATGTAAAAAGCCAGCACTCTATGTAAAACAAAGCATTTTAGATATGTCTACTGAAGCTGCTTGAGAACTTTGCAAAAAAAGGTTCTATAAAAATCGACCAAGTATGCAACACAAATAAAAACATTAAAAGAGACCGTTTTTGGCGTTCATTTTTACAATGTTTCAAAATTTTGCAAAAAAGTTTCCCAAAATTTTTCTGTACAATGCGAGTAAATGTAAAAAGCAAGCACTCTATGTAAAACAAAGCATTTTAGATATGTCTACACTGAAGATGCTTGAGAACTTTGCAAAAAACGGTTCTATAAAAATTGACCAAGTATGCAACAAAAATGAAAATACTAAAAGAGACCGTTTTTGGCGTTCATTTTTACAATGTTTCAAAATTTTGCAAAAAAGTTTCCCAAAATTTTTCTGTACAATGCGAGTAAATGTAAAAAGCAAGCACTCTATGTAAAACGAAGCATTTTAGATATGTCTACTGAAGCTGCTTGAGAACTTTGCAAAAAAAGGTTCTATAAAAATTGAGAAAGTATGCAACACAAATAAAAATACTAAAAGAGACCATTTTTGGCGTTCATTTTTACAATGTTTCAAAATTTTGCAAAAAAGTTTAGCCAACATTTTTCTGTACAATGCGAGTAAATGTAAAAAGCAAGCACTCTATGTAAAATCCAGCATTTTAGATATGTCTACACTGAAGATGCTTGAGAACTTTGCAAAAAACGGTTCTATAAAAATTGACCAAGTATGCAACAAAAATGAAAATACTAAAAGAGACCGTTTTTGGCGTTCATTTTTACAATGTTTCAAAATTTTGCAAAAAAGTTTCCCAAAAATTTTCTGTACAATGCGAGTAAATGTAAAAAGCAAGCACTCTATGTAAAACGAAGCATTTTAGATATGTCTACTGAAGCTGCTTGAGAACTTTGCAAAAAACGGTTCTATAAAAATAGATCAAGTATGCAACACAAATAAAAACTCTAAAAGAGACTGTTTGTGACGTTCATTTTTACAATGTTTCAAAATTTTGCAAAAAAGTTTGGAAAATTTTTTCTGTACAATGCGAGTAAATGTAAAAAGCAAGCACTCTATGTAAAACAAAGCATTTTAGATATGTCTACTGAAGCTGCTTGAGAACTTTGCAAAAAAAGGTTCTATAAAAATTGAGAAAGTATGCAACACAAATAAAAATACTAAAAGAGACCATTTTTGGCGTTCATTTTTACAATGTTTCAAAATTTTGCAAAAAAGTTTAGCCAACATTTTTCTGTACAATGCGAGTAAATGTAAAAAGCCAGCACTCTATGTAAAACGAAGCATTTTAGATATGTCTACTGAAGCTGCTTGAGAACTTTGCAAAACACGTTTCTATAAAAATTGACCAAGTATGCAACACAAATGAAAATACTAAAAGAGACCGTTTTTGGCGTTCATTTTTACAATGTTTCAAAATTTTGAAAAAAAGTTTCGCAAAAATTTTCTGTACAATGCGAGTAGATGTAAAAAGCAAGCAATCTACGTAAAACGAAGCATTTTAGATATGTCTACTGAAGCTGCTTGAGAACATTGCAAAAAAAGGTTCTATAAAAATGGATCAAGTATGCAACACAAATAAAAACTCTAAAAGAGACCGTTTTTTACGTTCATTTTTACAATGTTTCAAAATTTTGAAAAAAAGTTTCCCAAAATTAAATGTAAATGTAAAACGCAAGCACTCTATGTAAAACGAAGCATTTTAGATATGTCTACTGAAGCTGCTTGAGAACTTTGCAAAAAAAGGTTCTATAAAAATGAATCAAGTATGCAGCACAAAAAAAAACTCTAAAAGAGACCGTTTTTGACGTTCATTTTTACAATGTTTCAAAATTTTGCAAAAAAGTTTCGCAAAATTTTTCTGTACAATGCGAGTAAATGTAAAAAGCAAGCACTCTATGTAAAACGAAGCATTTTAGATATGTCTACTGAAGCTCCTTGAGAACTTTGCAAAAAGAGGTTCTATAAAAATCGACCAAGTATGCAACACAAATAAAAACATTAAAAGAGACCGTTTTTGGCGTTCATTTTTTACAATGTTTCAAAATTTTGCAAAAAAGGTTCGCAAAAATTTTTCTGTACAATGCGAGTAGATGTAAAAAGCAAGCAATCTACGTAAAACGAAGCATTTTAGATATGTCTACTGAAGCTGCTTGAGAGCTTTGCAAAAAAAGGTTCTATAAAAATTGGGGAAGAATTTCATTTCAACACAAACGAAAATACTAAAAGAGACCGTTTTTGGCGTTCATTTTTACAATGTTTCAAAATTTTGCAAAAAAGTTTCCCAAAATTTTTCTGTACAATGCGAGTAAATGTAAAAAGCAAGCACTCTATGTAAAACGAAGCATTTTAGATATGTCTACTGAAGCTGCTTGAGAACTTTGCAAAAAAAGGTTCTATAAAAATTGAGGAAGTATGCAACACAAATAAAAATACTAAAAGAGACCGTTTTTGGCGTTCATTTTTACAATGTTTCAAAATTTTGCAAAAAAGGTTCGCAAAAATTTTTCTGTACAATGCGAGTATATGTAAAAAGCAAGCAATCTACGTAAAACGAAGCATTTTAGATATGTCTACTGAAGCTGCTTGAGAACTTTGCAAAAAAAGGTTCTATAAAAATGGATCAAGTATGCAACACAAATAAAAACTCTAAAAGAGACCGTTTTTTACGTTCATTTTTACAATGTTTCAAAATTTTGAAAAAAAGTTTCCCAAAATTAAAGGTAGATGTAAAAAGCAAGCAATCTACGTAAAACGAAGCATTTTAGATATGTCTACTGAAGCTGCTTGAGAACTTTGCAAAAAAAGGTTCTATAAAAATGGATCAAGTATGCAACACAAATAAAAACTCTAAAAGAGACCGTTTTTGGCGTTCATTTTTACAATGTTTCAAAATTTTGCAAAAAAGTTTCGCAAAAATTTTTCTGTACAATGCGAGTAGATGTAAAAAGCAAGCACTCTATGTAAAACAAAGCATTTTAGATATGTCTACTGAAGCTGCTTGAGAACTTTGCAAAAAAAGGTTCTATAAAAATCGACCAAGTATGCAACACAAATAAAAACATTAAAAGAGACCGTTTTTGGCGTTCATTTTTTACAATGTTTCAAAATTTTGCAAAAAAGGTTCGCAAAAATTTTTCTGTACAATGCGAGTAGATGTAAAAAGCAAGCAATCTACGTAAAACGAAGCATTTTAGATATGTCTACTGAAGCTGCTTGAGAACTTTGCAAAAAAAGGTTCTATAAAAATGGATCAAGTATGCAACACATATAAAAACACTAAAAGAGACCGTTTTTGGCGTTCATTTTTACAATGTTTCAAAATTTTGCAAAAAAGTTTCCCAAAATTTTTCTGTGCAATGCGAGTAAATGTAAAAAGCAAGCACTCTATGTAAAACGAAGCATTTTAGATATGTCTACTGAAGCTGCTTGAGAACTTTGCAAAAAAGGTTCTATAAAAATCGACCAAGTATGCAACAAAAATAAAAACATTAAAAGAGACCGTTTTTGGCGTTCATTTTTTACAATGTTTCAAAATTTTGCAAAAAAGGTTCGCAAAAATTTTTCTGTACAATGCGAGTAGATGTAAAAAGCAAGCAATCTACGTAAAACGAAGCATTTTAGATATGTCTACTGAAGCTGCTTGAGAACTTTGCAAAAAAAGGTTCTATAAAAATGGATCAAGTATGCAACACATATAAAAACACTAAAAGAGACCGTTTTTGGCGTTCATTTTTATAATGTTTAAAATTTTGAAAAAAAGTTTCCCAAAATTTTTCTGTGCAATGCGAGTAAATGTAAAAAGCAAGCACTCTATGTAAAACGAAGCATTTTAGATATGTCTACTGAAGCTGCTTGAGAACTTTGCCATAAAAGGTTCTATAAAAATGGATCAAGTATGCAACAAAAATAAAAACTCTAAAAGAGACCGTTTTTGACGTTCATTTTTACAATGTTTCAAAATTTTGCAAAAAAGTTTCGCAAAATTTTTCTGTACAATGCGAGTAAATGTAAAACGCAAGCACTCTATGTAAAACGAAGCATTTTAGATATGTCTACTGAAGCTGCTTGAGAACTTTGCAAAAAAAGGTTCTATAAAAATTGAGGAAGTATGCAACACAAATAAAAATACTAAAAGAGACCGTTTTTGGCGTTCATTTTTACAATGTTTCAAAATTTTGCAAAAAAGTTTCGCAAAAATTGTTCTGTACAATGCGAGTATATGTAAAAAGCAAGCAATCTACGTAGAACGAAGCATTTTAGATATGTCTACTGAAGCTGCAAAAAAATACATTGCAAAAAAAGGTTCTATAAAAATGGATCAAGTATGCAACACAAATAAAAACTCTAAAAGAGACCGTTTTTTACGTTCATTTTTACAATGTTTCAAAATTTTGAAAAAAAGTTTCCCAAAATTAAATGTAAATGTAAAACGCAAGCACTCTATGTAAAACGAAGCATTTTAGATATGTCTACTGAAGCTGCTTGAGAACTTTGCAAAAAAAGGTTCTATAAAAATGAATCAAGTATGCAGCATAAAAAAAACTCTAAAAGAGACCGTTTTTGACGTTCATTTTTACAATGTTTCAAAATTTTGCAAAAAAGTTTTGCAAAATTTTTCTGTACAATGCGAGTAAATGTAAAAAGCAAGCACTCTATGTAAAACGAAGCATTTTAGATATGTCTACTGAAGCTGCTTGAGAACTTTGCAAGAAGAGGTTCTATAAAAATCGACCAAGTATGCAACACAAATAAAAACATTAAAAGAGACCGTTTTTGGCGTTCATTTTTTACAATGTTTCAAAATTTTGCAAAAAAGGTTCGCAAAAATTTTTCTGTACAATGCGAGTAGATGTAAAAAGCAAGCAATCTACGTAAAACGAAGCATTTTAGATATGTCTACTGAAGCTGCTTGAGAACTTTGCAAAAATAGGTTCTATAAAAATCGACCAAGTATGCAACACAAATAAAAACATTAAAAGAGACCGTTTTTGGCGTTCATTTTTTACAATGTTTCAAAATTTTGCAAAAAAGGTTCGCAAAAATTGTTCTGTACAATGCGAGTATATGTAAAAAGCAAGCAATCTACGTAAAACGAAGCATTTTAGATATGTCTACTGAAGCTGCTTGAGAACATTGCAAAAAAAGGTTCTATAAAAATGGATCAAGTATGCAACACAAATAAAAACTCTAAAAGAGACCGTTTTTTACGTTCATTTTTACAATGTTTCAAAATTTTGAAAAAAAGTTTCCCAAAATTAAACGTAAATGTAAAACGCAAGCACTCTATGTAAAACAAAGCATTTTAGATATGTCTACTGAAGCTGCTTGAGAACTTTGCAAAAAAAAGGTTCCATAAAAATGAATCAAGTATGCAACACAAATAAAAACGCTAAAAGAGACCGTTTTTGACGTTCATTTTTACAATGTTTCAAAATTTTGCAAAAAAGTTTCGCAAAATTTTTCTGTACAATGCGAGTAAATGTAAAAAGCAAGCACTCTATGTAAAACGAAGCATTTTAGATATGTCTACTGAAGCTGCTTGAGAACTTTGCAAAAAGAGGTTCTATAAAAATCGACCAAGTATGCAACACAAATAAAAACATTAAAAGAGACCGTTTTTGGCGTTCATTTTTTACAATGTTTCAAAATTTTGCAAAAAAGGTTCGCAAAAATTTTTCTGTACAATGCGAGTAGATGTAAAAAGCAAGCAATCTACGTAAAACGAAGCATTTTAGATATGTCTACTGAAGCTGCTTGAGAGCTTTGCAAAAAAAGGTTCTATAAAAATTGGGGAAGAATTTCATTTCAACACAAACGAAAATACTAAAAGAGACCGTTTTTGGCGTTCATTTTTACAATGTTTCAAAATTTTGCAAAAAAGTTTCCCAAAATTTTTCTGTACAATGCGAATAAATGTAAAAAGCAAGCACTCTATGTAAAACGAAGCATTTTAGATATGTCTACTGAAGCTGCTTGAGAACTTTGCAAAAAAGGTTCTATAAAAATTGAGGAAGTATGCAACACAAATAAAAATACTAAAAGAGGCCGTTTTTGACGTTCATTTTTACAATGTTTCAAAATTTTGCCAAAAAGTTTCCCAAAATTTTTCTGTACAATGCGAGTAAATGTAAAAAGCAAGCACAAGTCAAGTCAAGTCAAGTCAAGTCAAGTCAAGTCAAGTCAAGTCAAGTCAAGTCAAGTCAAGTCAAGTCAAGTCAAGTCAAGTCAAGTCAAGTCAAGTCAAGTCAAGTCAAGTCAAGTCAAGTCAAGTCAAGTCAAGTCAAGTCAAGTCAAGTCAAGTCAAGTCAAGTCAAGTCAAGTCAAGTCAAGTCAAGTCAAGTCAAGTCAAGTCAAGTCAAGTCAAGTCAAGTCAAGTCAAGTCAAGTCAAGTCAAGTCAAGTCAAGTCAAGTCAAGTCAAGTCAAGTCAAGTCAAGTCAAGTCAAGTCAAGTCAAGTCAAGTCAAGTCAAGTCAAGTCAAGTCAAGTCAAGTCAAGTCAAGTCAAGTCAAGTCAAGTCAAGTCAAGTCAAGTCAAGTCAAGTCAAGTCAAGTCAAGTCAAGTCAAGTCAAGTCAAGTCAAGTCAAGTCAAGTCAAGTCAAGTCAAGTCAAGTCAAGTCAAGTCAAGTCAAGTCAAGTCAAGTCAAGTCAAGTCAAGTCAAGTCAAGTCAAGTCAAGTCAAGTCAAGTCAAGTCAAGTCAAGTCAAGTCAAGTCAAGTCAAGTCAAGTCAAGTCAAGTCAAGTCAAGTCAAGTCAAGTCAAGTCAAGTCAAGTCAAGTCAAGTCAAGTCAAGTCAAGTCAAGTCAAGTCAAGTCAAGTCAAGTCAAGTCAAGTCAAGTCAAGTCAAGTCAAGTCAAGTCAAGTCAAGTCAAGTCAAGTCAAGTCAAGTCAAGTCAAGTCAAGTCAAGTCAAGTCAAGTCAAGTCAAGTCAAGTCAAGTCAAGTCAAGTCAAGTCAAGTCAAGTCAAGTCAAGTCAAGTCAAGTCAAGTCAAGTCAAGTCAAGTCAAGTCAAGTCAAGTCAAGTCAAGTCAAGTCAAGTCAAGTCAAGTCAAGTCAAGTCAAGTCAAGTCAAGTCAAGTCAAGTCAAGTCAAGTCAAGTCAAGTCAAGTCAAGTCAAGTCAAGTCAAGTCAAGTCAAGTCAAGTCAAGTCAAGTCAAGTCAAGTCAAGTCAAGTCAAGTCAAGTCAAGTCAAGTCAAGTCAAGTCAAGTCAAGTCAAGTCAAGTCAAGTCAAGTCAAGTCAAGTCAAGTCAAGTCAAGTCAAGTCAAGTCAAGTCAAGTCAAGTCAAGTCAAGTCAAGTCAAGTCAAGTCAAGTCAAGTCAAGTCAAGTCAAGTCAAGTCAAGTCAAGTCAAGTCAAGTCAAGTCAAGTCAAGTCAAGTCAAGTCAAGTCAAGTCAAGTCAAGTCAAGTCAAGTCAAGTCAAGTCAAGTCAAGTCAAGTCAAGTCAAGTCAAGTCAAGTCAAGTCAAGTCAAGTCAAGTCAAGTCAAGTCAAGTCAAGTCAAGTCAAGTCAAGTCAAGTCAAGTCAAGTCAAGTCAAGTCAAGTCAAGTCAAGTCAAGTCAAGTCAAGTCAAGTCAAGTCAAGTCAAGTCAAGTCAAGTCAAGTCAAGTCAAGTCAAGTCAAGTCAAGTCAAGTCAAGTCAAGTCAAGTCAAGTCAAGTCAAGTCAAGTCAAGTCAAGTCAAGTCAAGTCAAGTCAAGTCAAGTCAAGTCAAGTCAAGTCAAGTCAAGTCAAGTCAAGTCAAGTCAAGTCAAGTCAAGTCAAGTCAAGTCAAGTCAAGTCAAGTCAAGTCAAGTCAAGTCAAGTCAAGTCAAGTCAAGTCAAGTCAAGTCAAGTCAAGTCAAGTCAAGTCAAGTCAAGTCAAGTCAAGTCAAGTCAAGTCAAGTCAAGTCAAGTCAAGTCAAGTCAAGTCAAGTCAAGTCAAGTCAAGTCAAGTCAAGTCAAGTCAAGTCAAGTCAAGTCAAGTCAAGTCAAGTCAAGTCAAGTCAAGTCAAGTCAAGTCAAGTCAAGTCAAGTCAAGTCAAGTCAAGTCAAGTCAAGTCAAGTCAAGTCAAGTCAAGTCAAGTCAAGTCAAGTCAAGTCAAGTCAAGTCAAGTCAAGTCAAGTCAAGTCAAGTCAAGTCAAGTCAAGTCAAGTCAAGTCAAGTCAAGTCAAGTCAAGTCAAGTCAAGTCAAGTCAAGTCAAGTCAAGTCAAGTCAAGTCAAGTCAAGTCAAGTCAAGTCAAGTCAAGTCAAGTCAAGTCAAGTCAAGTCAAGTCAAGTCAAGTCAAGTCAAGTCAAGTCAAGTCAAGTCAAGTCAAGTCAAGTCAAGTCAAGTCAAGTCAAGTCAAGTCAAGTCAAGTCAAGTCAAGTCAAGTCAAGTCAAGTCAAGTCAAGTCAAGTCAAGTCAAGTCAAGTCAAGTCAAGTCAAGTCAAGTCAAGTCAAGTCAAGTCAAGTCAAGTCAAGTCAAGTCAAGTCAAGTCAAGTCAAGTCAAGTCAAGTCAAGTCAAGTCAAGTCAAGTCAAGTCAAGTCAAGTCAAGTCAAGTCAAGTCAAGTCAAGTCAAGTCAAGTCAAGTCAAGTCAAGTCAAGTCAAGTCAAGTCAAGTCAAGTCAAGTCAAGTCAAGTCAAGTCAAGTCAAGTCAAGTCAAGTCAAGTCAAGTCAAGTCAAGTCAAGTCAAGTCAAGTCAAGTCAAGTCAAGTCAAGTCAAGTCAAGTCAAGTCAAGTCAAGTCAAGTCAAGTCAAGTCAAGTCAAGTCAAGTCAAGTCAAGTCAAGTCAAGTCAAGTCAAGTCAAGTCAAGTCAAGTCAAGTCAAGTCAAGTCAAGTCAAGTCAAGTCAAGTCAAGTCAAGTCAAGTCAAGTCAAGTCAAGTCAAGTCAAGTCAAGTCAAGTCAAGTCAAGTCAAGTCAAGTCAAGTCAAGTCAAGTCAAGTCAAGTCAAGTCAAGTCAAGTCAAGTCAAGTCAAGTCAAGTCAAGTCAAGTCAAGTCAAGTCAAGTCAAGTCAAGTCAAGTCAAGTCAAGTCAAGTCAAGTCAAGTCAAGTCAAGTCAAGTCAAGTCAAGTCAAGTCAAGTCAAGTCAAGTCAAGTCAAGTCAAGTCAAGTCAAGTCAAGTCAAGTCAAGTCAAGTCAAGTCAAGTCAAGTCAAGTCAAGTCAAGTCAAGTCAAGTCAAGTCAAGTCAAGTCAAGTCAAGTCAAGTCAAGTCAAGTCAAGTCAAGTCAAGTCAAGTCAAGTCAAGTCAAGTCAAGTCAAGTCAAGTCAAGTCAAGTCAAGTCAAGTCAAGTCAAGTCAAGTCAAGTCAAGTCAAGTCAAGTCAAGTCAAGTCAAGTCAAGTCAAGTCAAGTCAAGTCAAGTCAAGTCAAGTCAAGTCAAGTCAAGTCAAGTCAAGTCAAGTCAAGTCAAGTCAAGTCAAGTCAAGTCAAGTCAAGTCAAGTCAAGTCAAGTCAAGTCAAGTCAAGTCAAGTCAAGTCAAGTCAAGTCAAGTCAAGTCAAGTCAAGTCAAGTCAAGTCAAGTCAAGTCAAGTCAAGTCAAGTCAAGTCAAGTCAAGTCAAGTCAAGTCAAGTCAAGTCAAGTCAAGTCAAGTCAAGTCAAGTCAAGTCAAGTCAAGTCAAGTCAAGTCAAGTCAAGTCAAGTCAAGTCAAGTCAAGTCAAGTCAAGTCAAGTCAAGTCAAGTCAAGTCAAGTCAAGTCAAGTCAAGTCAAGTCAAGTCAAGTCAAGTCAAGTCAAGTCAAGTCAAGTCAAGTCAAGTCAAGTCAAGTCAAGTCAAGTCAAGTCAAGTCAAGTCAAGTCAAGTCAAGTCAAGTCAAGTCAAGTCAAGTCAAGTCAAGTCAAGTCAAGTCAAGTCAAGTCAAGTCAAGTCAAGTCAAGTCAAGTCAAGTCAAGTCAAGTCAAGTCAAGTCAAGTCAAGTCAAGTCAAGTCAAGTCAAGTCAAGTCAAGTCAAGTCAAGTCAAGTCAAGTCAAGTCAAGTCAAGTCAAGTCAAGTCAAGTCAAGTCAAGTCAAGTCAAGTCAAGTCAAGTCAAGTCAAGTCAAGTCAAGTCAAGTCAAGTCAAGTCAAGTCAAGTCAAGTCAAGTCAAGTCAAGTCAAGTCAAGTCAAGTCAAGTCAAGTCAAGTCAAGTCAAGTCAAGTCAAGTCAAGTCAAGTCAAGTCAAGTCAAGTCAAGTCAAGTCAAGTCAAGTCAAGTCAAGTCAAGTCAAGTCAAGTCAAGTCAAGTCAAGTCAAGTCAAGTCAAGTCAAGTCAAGTCAAGTCAAGTCAAGTCAAGTCAAGTCAAGTCAAGTCAAGTCAAGTCAAGTCAAGTCAAGTCAAGTCAAGTCAAGTCAAGTCAAGTCAAGTCAAGTCAAGTCAAGTCAAGTCAAGTCAAGTCAAGTCAAGTCAAGTCAAGTCAAGTCAAGTCAAGTCAAGTCAAGTCAAGTCAAGTCAAGTCAAGTCAAGTCAAGTCAAGTCAAGTCAAGTCAAGTCAAGTCAAGTCAAGTCAAGTCAAGTCAAGTCAAGTCAAGTCAAGTCAAGTCAAGTCAAGTCAAGTCAAGTCAAGTCAAGTCAAGTCAAGTCAAGTCAAGTCAAGTCAAGTCAAGTCAAGTCAAGTCAAGTCAAGTCAAGTCAAGTCAAGTCAAGTCAAGTCAAGTCAAGTCAAGTCAAGTCAAGTCAAGTCAAGTCAAGTCAAGTCAAGTCAAGTCAAGTCAAGTCAAGTCAAGTCAAGTCAAGTCAAGTCAAGTCAAGTCAAGTCAAGTCAAGTCAAGTCAAGTCAAGTCAAGTCAAGTCAAGTCAAGTCAAGTCAAGTCAAGTCAAGTCAAGTCAAGTCAAGTCAAGTCAAGTCAAGTCAAGTCAAGTCAAGTCAAGTCAAGTCAAGTCAAGTCAAGTCAAGTCAAGTCAAGTCAAGTCAAGTCAAGTCAAGTCAAGTCAAGTCAAGTCAAGTCAAGTCAAGTCAAGTCAAGTCAAGTCAAGTCAAGTCAAGTCAAGTCAAGTCAAGTCAAGTCAAGTCAAGTCAAGTCAAGTCAAGTCAAGTCAAGTCAAGTCAAGTCAAGTCAAGTCAAGTCAAGTCAAGTCAAGTCAAGTCAAGTCAAGTCAAGTCAAGTCAAGTCAAGTCAAGTCAAGTCAAGTCAAGTCAAGTCAAGTCAAGTCAAGTCAAGTCAAGTCAAGTCAAGTCAAGTCAAGTCAAGTCAAGTCAAGTCAAGTCAAGTCAAGTCAAGTCAAGTCAAGTCAAGTCAAGTCAAGTCAAGTCAAGTCAAGTCAAGTCAAGTCAAGTCAAGTCAAGTCAAGTCAAGTCAAGTCAAGTCAAGTCAAGTCAAGTCAAGTCAAGTCAAGTCAAGTCAAGTCAAGTCAAGTCAAGTCAAGTCAAGTCAAGTCAAGTCAAGTCAAGTCAAGTCAAGTCAAGTCAAGTCAAGTCAAGTCAAGTCAAGTCAAGTCAAGTCAAGTCAAGTCAAGTCAAGTCAAGTCAAGTCAAGTCAAGTCAAGTCAAGTCAAGTCAAGTCAAGTCAAGTCAAGTCAAGTCAAGTCAAGTCAAGTCAAGTCAAGTCAAGTCAAGTCAAGTCAAGTCAAGTCAAGTCAAGTCAAGTCAAGTCAAGTCAAGTCAAGTCAAGTCAAGTCAAGTCAAGTCAAGTCAAGTCAAGTCAAGTCAAGTCAAGTCAAGTCAAGTCAAGTCAAGTCAAGTCAAGTCAAGTCAAGTCAAGTCAAGTCAAGTCAAGTCAAGTCAAGTCAAGTCAAGTCAAGTCAAGTCAAGTCAAGTCAAGTCAAGTCAAGTCAAGTCAAGTCAAGTCAAGTCAAGTCAAGTCAAGTCAAGTCAAGTCAAGTCAAGTCAAGTCAAGTCAAGTCAAGTCAAGTCAAGTCAAGTCAAGTCAAGTCAAGTCAAGTCAAGTCAAGTCAAGTCAAGTCAAGTCAAGTCAAGTCAAGTCAAGTCAAGTCAAGTCAAGTCAAGTCAAGTCAAGTCAAGTCAAGTCAAGTCAAGTCAAGTCAAGTCAAGTCAAGTCAAGTCAAGTCAAGTCAAGTCAAGTCAAGTCAAGTCAAGTCAAGTCAAGTCAAGTCAAGTCAAGTCAAGTCAAGTCAAGTCAAGTCAAGTCAAGTCAAGTCAAGTCAAGTCAAGTCAAGTCAAGTCAAGTCAAGTCAAGTCAAGTCAAGTCAAGTCAAGTCAAGTCAAGTCAAGTCAAGTCAAGTCAAGTCAAGTCAAGTCAAGTCAAGTCAAGTCAAGTCAAGTCAAGTCAAGTCAAGTCAAGTCAAGTCAAGTCAAGTCAAGTCAAGTCAAGTCAAGTCAAGTCAAGTCAAGTCAAGTCAAGTCAAGTCAAGTCAAGTCAAGTCAAGTCAAGTCAAGTCAAGTCAAGTCAAGTCAAGTCAAGTCAAGTCAAGTCAAGTCAAGTCAAGTCAAGTCAAGTCAAGTCAAGTCAAGTCAAGTCAAGTCAAGTCAAGTCAAGTCAAGTCAAGTCAAGTCAAGTCAAGTCAAGTCAAGTCAAGTCAAGTCAAGTCAAGTCAAGTCAAGTCAAGTCAAGTCAAGTCAAGTCAAGTCAAGTCAAGTCAAGTCAAGTCAAGTCAAGTCAAGTCAAGTCAAGTCAAGTCAAGTCAAGTCAAGTCAAGTCAAGTCAAGTCAAGTCAAGTCAAGTCAAGTCAAGTCAAGTCAAGTCAAGTCAAGTCAAGTCAAGTCAAGTCAAGTCAAGTCAAGTCAAGTCAAGTCAAGTCAAGTCAAGTCAAGTCAAGTCAAGTCAAGTCAAGTCAAGTCAAGTCAAGTCAAGTCAAGTCAAGTCAAGTCAAGTCAAGTCAAGTCAAGTCAAGTCAAGTCAAGTCAAGTCAAGTCAAGTCAAGTCAAGTCAAGTCAAGTCAAGTCAAGTCAAGTCAAGTCAAGTCAAGTCAAGTCAAGTCAAGTCAAGTCAAGTCAAGTCAAGTCAAGTCAAGTCAAGTCAAGTCAAGTCAAGTCAAGTCAAGTCAAGTCAAGTCAAGTCAAGTCAAGTCAAGTCAAGTCAAGTCAAGTCAAGTCAAGTCAAGTCAAGTCAAGTCAAGTCAAGTCAAGTCAAGTCAAGTCAAGTCAAGTCAAGTCAAGTCAAGTCAAGTCAAGTCAAGTCAAGTCAAGTCAAGTCAAGTCAAGTCAAGTCAAGTCAAGTCAAGTCAAGTCAAGTCAAGTCAAGTCAAGTCAAGTCAAGTCAAGTCAAGTCAAGTCAAGTCAAGTCAAGTCAAGTCAAGTCAAGTCAAGTCAAGTCAAGTCAAGTCAAGTCAAGTCAAGTCAAGTCAAGTCAAGTCAAGTCAAGTCAAGTCAAGTCAAGTCAAGTCAAGTCAAGTCAAGTCAAGTCAAGTCAAGTCAAGTCAAGTCAAGTCAAGTCAAGTCAAGTCAAGTCAAGTCAAGTCAAGTCAAGTCAAGTCAAGTCAAGTCAAGTCAAGTCAAGTCAAGTCAAGTCAAGTCAAGTCAAGTCAAGTCAAGTCAAGTCAAGTCAAGTCAAGTCAAGTCAAGTCAAGTCAAGTCAAGTCAAGTCAAGTCAAGTCAAGTCAAGTCAAGTCAAGTCAAGTCAAGTCAAGTCAAGTCAAGTCAAGTCAAGTCAAGTCAAGTCAAGTCAAGTCAAGTCAAGTCAAGTCAAGTCAAGTCAAGTCAAGTCAAGTCAAGTCAAGTCAAGTCAAGTCAAGTCAAGTCAAGTCAAGTCAAGTCAAGTCAAGTCAAGTCAAGTCAAGTCAAGTCAAGTCAAGTCAAGTCAAGTCAAGTCAAGTCAAGTCAAGTCAAGTCAAGTCAAGTCAAGTCAAGTCAAGTCAAGTCAAGTCAAGTCAAGTCAAGTCAAGTCAAGTCAAGTCAAGTCAAGTCAAGTCAAGTCAAGTCAAGTCAAGTCAAGTCAAGTCAAGTCAAGTCAAGTCAAGTCAAGTCAAGTCAAGTCAAGTCAAGTCAAGTCAAGTCAAGTCAAGTCAAGTCAAGTCAAGTCAAGTCAAGTCAAGTCAAGTCAAGTCAAGTCAAGTCAAGTCAAGTCAAGTCAAGTCAAGTCAAGTCAAGTCAAGTCAAGTCAAGTCAAGTCAAGTCAAGTCAAGTCAAGTCAAGTCAAGTCAAGTCAAGTCAAGTCAAGTCAAGTCAAGTCAAGTCAAGTCAAGTCAAGTCAAGTCAAGTCAAGTCAAGTCAAGTCAAGTCAAGTCAAGTCAAGTCAAGTCAAGTCAAGTCAAGTCAAGTCAAGTCAAGTCAAGTCAAGTCAAGTCAAGTCAAGTCAAGTCAAGTCAAGTCAAGTCAAGTCAAGTCAAGTCAAGTCAAGTCAAGTCAAGTCAAGTCAAGTCAAGTCAAGTCAAGTCAAGTCAAGTCAAGTCAAGTCAAGTCAAGTCAAGTCAAGTCAAGTCAAGTCAAGTCAAGTCAAGTCAAGTCAAGTCAAGTCAAGTCAAGTCAAGTCAAGTCAAGTCAAGTCAAGTCAAGTCAAGTCAAGTCAAGTCAAGTCAAGTCAAGTCAAGTCAAGTCAAGTCAAGTCAAGTCAAGTCAAGTCAAGTCAAGTCAAGTCAAGTCAAGTCAAGTCAAGTCAAGTCAAGTCAAGTCAAGTCAAGTCAAGTCAAGTCAAGTCAAGTCAAGTCAAGTCAAGTCAAGTCAAGTCAAGTCAAGTCAAGTCAAGTCAAGTCAAGTCAAGTCAAGTCAAGTCAAGTCAAGTCAAGTCAAGTCAAGTCAAGTCAAGTCAAGTCAAGTCAAGTCAAGTCAAGTCAAGTCAAGTCAAGTCAAGTCAAGTCAAGTCAAGTCAAGTCAAGTCAAGTCAAGTCAAGTCAAGTCAAGTCAAGTCAAGTCAAGTCAAGTCAAGTCAAGTCAAGTCAAGTCAAGTCAAGTCAAGTCAAGTCAAGTCAAGTCAAGTCAAGTCAAGTCAAGTCAAGTCAAGTCAAGTCAAGTCAAGTCAAGTCAAGTCAAGTCAAGTCAAGTCAAGTCAAGTCAAGTCAAGTCAAGTCAAGTCAAGTCAAGTCAAGTCAAGTCAAGTCAAGTCAAGTCAAGTCAAGTCAAGTCAAGTCAAGTCAAGTCAAGTCAAGTCAAGTCAAGTCAAGTCAAGTCAAGTCAATCAAGTCAAGTCAAGTCAAGTCAAGTCAACAAGTCAAGTCAAGTCAAGTCAAGTCAAGTCAAGTCAAGTCAAGTCAAGTCAAGTCAAGTCAAGTCAAGTCAAGTCAAGTCAAGTCAAGTCAAGTCAAGTCAAGTCAAGTCAAGTCAAGTCAAGTCAAGTCAAGTCAAGTCAAGTCAAGTCAAGTCAAGTCAAGTCAAGTCAAGTCAAGTCAAGTCAAGTCAAGTCAAGTCAAGTCAAGTCAAGTCAAGTCAAGTCAAGTCAAGTCAAGTCAAGTCAAGTCAAGTCAAGTCAAGTCAAGTCAAGTCAAGTCAAGTCAAGTCAAGTCAAGTCAAGTCAAGTCAAGTCAAGTCAAGTCAAGTCAAGTCAAGTCAAGTCAAGTCAAGTCAAGTCAAGTCAAGTCAAGTCAAGTCAAGTCAAGTCAAGTCAAGTCAAGTCAAGTCAAGTCAAGTCAAGTCAAGTCAAGTCAAGTCAAGTCAAGTCAAGTCAAGTCAAGTCAAGTCAAGTCAAGTCAAGTCAAGTCAAGTCAAGTCAAGTCAAGTCAAGTCAAGTCAAGTCAAGTCAAGTCAAGTCAAGTCAAGTCAAGTCAAGTCAAGTCAAGTCAAGTCAAGTCAAGTCAAGTCAAGTCAAGTCAAGTCAAGTCAAGTCAAGTCAAGTCAAGTCAAGTCAAGTCAAGTCAAGTCAAGTCAAGTCAAGTCAAGTCAAGTCAAGTCAAGTCAAGTCAAGTCAAGTCAAGTCAAGTCAAGTCAAGTCAAGTCAAGTCAAGTCAAGTCAAGTCAAGTCAAGTCAAGTCAAGTCAAGTCAAGTCAAGTCAAGTCAAGTCAAGTCAAGTCAAGTCAAGTCAAGTCAAGTCAAGTCAAGTCAAGTCAAGTCAAGTCAAGTCAAGTCAAGTCAAGTCAAGTCAAGTCAAGTCAAGTCAAGTCAAGTCAAGTCAAGTCAAGTCAAGTCAAGTCAAGTCAAGTCAAGTCAAGTCAAGTCAAGTCAAGTCAAGTCAAGTCAAGTCAAGTCAAGTCAAGTCAAGTCAAGTCAAGTCAAGTCAAGTCAAGTCAAGTCAAGTCAAGTCAAGTCAAGTCAAGTCAAGTCAAGTCAAGTCAAGTCAAGTCAAGTCAAGTCAAGTCAAGTCAAGTCAAGTCAAGTCAAGTCAAGTCAAGTCAAGTCAAGTCAAGTCAAGTCAAGTCAAGTCAAGTCAAGTCAAGTCAAGTCAAGTCAAGTCAAGTCAAGTCAAGTCAAGTCAAGTCAAGTCAAGTCAAGTCAAGTCAAGTCAAGTCAAGTCAAGTCAAGTCAAGTCAAGTCAAGTCAAGTCAAGTCAAGTCAAGTCAAGTCAAGTCAAGTCAAGTCAAGTCAAGTCAAGTCAAGTCAAGTCAAGTCAAGTCAAGTCAAGTCAAGTCAAGTCAAGTCAAGTCAAGTCAAGTCAAGTCAAGTCAAGTCAAGTCAAGTCAAGTCAAGTCAAGTCAAGTCAAGTCAAGTCAAGTCAAGTCAAGTCAAGTCAAGTCAAGTCAAGTCAAGTCAAGTCAAGTCAAGTCAAGTCAAGTCAAGTCAAGTCAAGTCAAGTCAAGTCAAGTCAAGTCAAGTCAAGTCAAGTCAAGTCAAGTCAAGTCAAGTCAAGTCAAGTCAAGTCAAGTCAAGTCAAGTCAAGTCAAGTCAAGTCAAGTCAAGTCAAGTCAAGTCAAGTCAAGTCAAGTCAAGTCAAGTCAAGTCAAGTCAAGTCAAGTCAAGTCAAGTCAAGTCAAGTCAAGTCAAGTCAAGTCAAGTCAAGTCAAGTCAAGTCAAGTCAAGTCAAGTCAAGTCAAGTCAAGTCAAGTCAAGTCAAGTCAAGTCAAGTCAAGTCAAGTCAAGTCAAGTCAAGTCAAGTCAAGTCAAGTCAAGTCAAGTCAAGTCAAGTCAAGTCAAGTCAAGTCAAGTCAAGTCAAGTCAAGTCAAGTCAAGTCAAGTCAAGTCAAGTCAAGTCAAGTCAAGTCAAGTCAAGTCAAGTCAAGTCAAGTCAAGTCAAGTCAAGTCAAGTCAAGTCAAGTCAAGTCAAGTCAAGTCAAGTCAAGTCAAGTCAAGTCAAGTCAAGTCAAGTCAAGTCAAGTCAAGTCAAGTCAAGTCAAGTCAAGTCAAGTCAAGTCAAGTCAAGTCAAGTCAAGTCAAGTCAAGTCAAGTCAAGTCAAGTCAAGTCAAGTCAAGTCAAGTCAAGTCAAGTCAAGTCAAGTCAAGTCAAGTCAAGTCAAGTCAAGTCAAGTCAAGTCAAGTCAAGTCAAGTCAAGTCAAGTCAAGTCAAGTCAAGTCAAGTCAAGTCAAGTCAAGTCAAGTCAAGTCAAGTCAAGTCAAGTCAAGTCAAGTCAAGTCAAGTCAAGTCAAGTCAAGTCAAGTCAAGTCAAGTCAAGTCAAGTCAAGTCAAGTCAAGTCAAGTCAAGTCAAGTCAAGTCAAGTCAAGTCAAGTCAAGTCAAGTCAAGTCAAGTCAAGTCAAGTCAAGTCAAGTCAAGTCAAGTCAAGTCAAGTCAAGTCAAGTCAAGTCAAGTCAAGTCAAGTCAAGTCAAGTCAAGTCAAGTCAAGTCAAGTCAAGTCAAGTCAAGTCAAGTCAAGTCAAGTCAAGTCAAGTCAAGTCAAGTCAAGTCAAGTCAAGTCAAGTCAAGTCAAGTCAAGTCAAGTCAAGTCAAGTCAAGTCAAGTCAAGTCAAGTCAAGTCAAGTCAAGTCAAGTCAAGTCAAGTCAAGTCAAGTCAAGTCAAGTCAAGTCAAGTCAAGTCAAGTCAAGTCAAGTCAAGTCAAGTCAAGTCAAGTCAAGTCAAGTCAAGTCAAGTCAAGTCAAGTCAAGTCAAGTCAAGTCAAGTCAAGTCAAGTCAAGTCAAGTCAAGTCAAGTCAAGTCAAGTCAAGTCAAGTCAAGTCAAGTCAAGTCAAGTCAAGTCAAGTCAAGTCAAGTCAAGTCAAGTCAAGTCAAGTCAAGTCAAGTCAAGTCAAGTCAAGTCAAGTCAAGTCAAGTCAAGTCAAGTCAAGTCAAGTCAAGTCAAGTCAAGTCAAGTCAAGTCAAGTCAAGTCAAGTCAAGTCAAGTCAAGTCAAGTCAAGTCAAGTCAAGTCAAGTCAAGTCAAGTCAAGTCAAGTCAAGTCAAGTCAAGTCAAGTCAAGTCAAGTCAAGTCAAGTCAAGTCAAGTCAAGTCAAGTCAAGTCAAGTCAAGTCAAGTCAAGTCAAGTCAAGTCAAGTCAAGTCAAGTCAAGTCAAGTCAAGTCAAGTCAAGTCAAGTCAAGTCAAGTCAAGTCAAGTCAAGTCAAGTCAAGTCAAGTCAAGTCAAGTCAAGTCAAGTCAAGTCAAGTCAAGTCAAGTCAAGTCAAGTCAAGTCAAGTCAAGTCAAGTCAAGTCAAGTCAAGTCAAGTCAAGTCAAGTCAAGTCAAGTCAAGTCAAGTCAAGTCAAGTCAAGTCAAGTCAAGTCAAGTCAAGTCAAGTCAAGTCAAGTCAAGTCAAGTCAAGTCAAGTCAAGTCAAGTCAAGTCAAGTCAAGTCAAGTCAAGTCAAGTCAAGTCAAGTCAAGTCAAGTCAAGTCAAGTCAAGTCAAGTCAAGTCAAGTCAAGTCAAGTCAAGTCAAGTCAAGTCAAGTCAAGTCAAGTCAAGTCAAGTCAAGTCAAGTCAAGTCAAGTCAAGTCAAGTCAAGTCAAGTCAAGTCAAGTCAAGTCAAGTCAAGTCAAGTCAAGTCAAGTCAAGTCAAGTCAAGTCAAGTCAAGTCAAGTCAAGTCAAGTCAAGTCAAGTCAAGTCAAGTCAAGTCAAGTCAAGTCAAGTCAAGTCAAGTCAAGTCAAGTCAAGTCAAGTCAAGTCAAGTCAAGTCAAGTCAAGTCAAGTCAAGTCAAGTCAAGTCAAGTCAAGTCAAGTCAAGTCAAGTCAAGTCAAGTCAAGTCAAGTCAAGTCAAGTCAAGTCAAGTCAAGTCAAGTCAAGTCAAGTCAAGTCAAGTCAAGTCAAGTCAAGTCAAGTCAAGTCAAGTCAAGTCAAGTCAAGTCAAGTCAAGTCAAGTCAAGTCAAGTCAAGTCAAGTCAAGTCAAGTCAAGTCAAGTCAAGTCAAGTCAAGTCAAGTCAAGTCAAGTCAAGTCAAGTCAAGTCAAGTCAAGTCAAGTCAAGTCAAGTCAAGTCAAGTCAAGTCAAGTCAAGTCAAGTCAAGTCAAGTCAAGTCAAGTCAAGTCAAGTCAAGTCAAGTCAAGTCAAGTCAAGTCAAGTCAAGTCAAGTCAAGTCAAGTCAAGTCAAGTCAAGTCAAGTCAAGTCAAGTCAAGTCAAGTCAAGTCAAGTCAAGTCAAGTCAAGTCAAGTCAAGTCAAGTCAAGTCAAGTCAAGTCAAGTCAAGTCAAGTCAAGTCAAGTCAAGTCAAGTCAAGTCAAGTCAAGTCAAGTCAAGTCAAGTCAAGTCAAGTCAAGTCAAGTCAAGTCAAGTCAAGTCAAGTCAAGTCAAGTCAAGTCAAGTCAAGTCAAGTCAAGTCAAGTCAAGTCAAGTCAAGTCAAGTCAAGTCAAGTCAAGTCAAGTCAAGTCAAGTCAAGTCAAGTCAAGTCAAGTCAAGTCAAGTCAAGTCAAGTCAAGTCAAGTCAAGTCAAGTCAAGTCAAGTCAAGTCAAGTCAAGTCAAGTCAAGTCAAGTCAAGTCAAGTCAAGTCAAGTCAAGTCAAGTCAAGTCAAGTCAAGTCAAGTCAAGTCAAGTCAAGTCAAGTCAAGTCAAGTCAAGTCAAGTCAAGTCAAGTCAAGTCAAGTCAAGTCAAGTCAAGTCAAGTCAAGTCAAGTCAAGTCAAGTCAAGTCAAGTCAAGTCAAGTCAAGTCAAGTCAAGTCAAGTCAAGTCAAGTCAAGTCAAGTCAAGTCAAGTCAAGTCAAGTCAAGTCAAGTCAAGTCAAGTCAGTCAAGTCAAGGCAAGGCAAGGCAAGGCAAGGCAAGGCAAGGCAAGGCAAGGCAAGGCAAGGCAAGGCAAGGCAAGGCAAGGCAAGGCAAGGCAAGGCAAGGCAAGGCAAGGCAAGGCAAGGCAAGGCAAGGCAAGGCAAGGCAAGGCAAGGCAAGGCAAGGCAAGGCAAGGCAAGGCAAGGCAAGGCAAGGCAAGGCAAGGCAAGGCAAGGCAAGGCAAGGCAAGGCAAGGCAAGGCAAGGCAAGCAAGGCAAGGCAAGGCAAGGCAAGGCAAGGCAAGGCAAGGCAAGGCAAGCAAGGCAAGGCAAGGCAAGGCAAGGCAAGGCAAGGCAAGGCAAGGCAAGGCAAGGCAAGGCAAGGCAAGGCAAGGCAAGGCAAGGCAAGGCAAGGCAAGGCAAGGCAAGGCAAGGCAAGGCAAGGCAAGGCAAGGCAAGGCAAGGCAAGGCAAGGCAAGGCAAGGCAAGGCAAGGCAAGGCAAGGCAAGGCAAGGCAAGGCAAGGCAAGGCAAGCAAGGCAAGGCAAGTCAAGTCAAGTCAAGTCAAGTCAAGTCAAGTCAAGTCAAGTCAAGGCAAGTCAAGGCAAGTCAAGGAAAGTCAAGGAAAGTCAAGGCAAGGCAAGTCAAGGCAAGTCAAGGCAAGTCAAGGCAAGTCAAGGCAAGTCAAGGCAAGTCAAGGCAAGTCAAGGCAAGTCAAGGCAAGTCAAGGCAAGTCAAGGCAAGTCAAGGCAAGTCAAGGCAAGTCAAGGCAAGTCAAGGCAAGGCAAGGCAAGGCAAGGCAAGGCAAGGCAAGGCAAGGCAAGGCAAGGCAAGGCAAGGCAAGGCAAGGCAAGGCAAGGCAAGGCAAGGCAAGGCAAGGCAAGGCAAGGCAAGGCAAGGCAAGGCAAGGCAAGGCAAGGCAAGGCAAGGCAAGGCAAGGCAAGGCAAGGCAAGGCAAGGCAAGGCAAGGCAAGGCAAGGCAAGGCAAGGCAAGGCAAGGCAAGGCAAGGCAAGGCAAGGCAAGGCAAGGCAAGGCAAGGCAAGGCAAGGCAAGGCAAGGCAAGGCAAGTCAAGTCAAGTCAAGTCAAGTCAAGTCAAGTCAAGTCAAGTCAAGTCAAGTCAAGTCAAGTCAAGTCAAGTCAAGTCAAGTCAAGTCAAGTCAAGTCAAGTCAAGTCAAGTCAAGTCAAGTCAAGTCAAGTCAAGTCAAGTCAAGTCAAGTCAAGTCAAGTCAAGTCAAGTCAAGTCAAGTCAAGTCAAGTCAAGTCAAGTCAAGTCAAGTCAAGTCAAGTCAAGTCAAGTCAAGTCAAGTCAAGTCAAGTCAAGTCAAGTCAAGTCAAGTCAAGTCAAGTCAAGTCAAGTCAAGTCAAGTCAAGTCAAGTCAAGTCAAGTCAAGTCAAGTCAAGTCAAGTCAAGTCAAGTCAAGTCAAGTCAAGTCAAGTCAAGTCAAGTCAAGTCAAGTCAAGTCAAGTCAAGTCAAGTCAAGTCAAGTCAAGTCAAGTCAAGTCAAGTCAAGTCAAGTCAAGTCAAGTCAAGTCAAGTCAAGTCAAGTCAAGTCAAGTCAAGTCAAGTCAAGTCAAGTCAAGTCAAGTCAAGTCAAGTCAAGTCAAGTCAAGTCAAGTCAAGTCAAGTCAAGTCAAGTCAAGTCAAGTCAAGTCAAGTCAAGTCAAGTCAAGTCAAGTCAAGTCAAGTCAAGTCAAGTCAAGTCAAGTCAAGTCAAGTCAAGTCAAGTCAAGTCAAGTCAAGTCAAGTCAAGTCAAGTCAAGTCAAGTCAAGTCAAGTCAAGTCAAGTCAAGTCAAGTCAAGTCAAGTCAAGTCAAGTCAAGTCAAGTCAAGTCAAGTCAAGTCAAGTCAAGTCAAGTCAAGTCAAGTCAAGTCAAGTCAAGTCAAGTCAAGTCAAGTCAAGTCAAGTCAAGTCAAGTCAAGTCAAGTCAAGTCAAGTCAAGTCAAGTCAAGTCAAGTCAAGTCAAGTCAAGTCAAGTCAAGTCAAGTCAAGTCAAGTCAAGTCAAGTCAAGTCAAGTCAAGTCAAGTCAAGTCAAGTCAAGTCAAGTCAAGTCAAGTCAAGTCAAGTCAAGTCAAGTCAAGTCAAGTCAAGTCAAGTCAAGTCAAGTCAAGTCAAGTCAAGTCAAGTCAAGTCAAGTCAAGTCAAGTCAAGTCAAGTCAAGTCAAGTCAAGTCAAGTCAAGTCAAGTCAAGTCAAGTCAAGTCAAGTCAAGTCAAGTCAAGTCAAGTCAAGTCAAGTCAAGTCAAGTCAAGTCAAGTCAAGTCAAGTCAAGTCAAGTCAAGTCAAGTCAAGTCAAGTCAAGTCAAGTCAAGTCAAGTCAAGTCAAGTCAAGTCAAGTCAAGTCAAGTCAAGTCAAGTCAAGTCAAGTCAAGTCAAGTCAAGTCAAGTCAAGTCAAGTCAAGTCAAGTCAAGTCAAGTCAAGTCAAGTCAAGTCAAGTCAAGTCAAGTCAAGTCAAGTCAAGTCAAGTCAAGTCAAGTCAAGTCAAGTCAAGTCAAGTCAAGTCAAGTCAAGTCAAGTCAAGTCAAGTCAAGTCAAGTCAAGTCAAGTCAAGTCAAGTCAAGTCAAGTCAAGTCAAGTCAAGTCAAGTCAAGTCAAGTCAAGTCAAGTCAAGTCAAGTCAAGTCAAGTCAAGTCAAGTCAAGTCAAGTCAAGTCAAGTCAAGTCAAGTCAAGTCAAGTCAAGTCAAGTCAAGTCAAGTCAAGTCAAGTCAAGTCAAGTCAAGTCAAGTCAAGTCAAGTCAAGTCAAGTCAAGTCAAGTCAAGTCAAGTCAAGTCAAGTCAAGTCAAGTCAAGTCAAGTCAAGTCAAGTCAAGTCAAGTCAAGTCAAGTCAAGTCAAGTCAAGTCAAGTCAAGTCAAGTCAAGTCAAGTCAAGTCAAGTCAAGTCAAGTCAAGTCAAGTCAAGTCAAGTCAAGTCAAGTCAAGTCAAGTCAAGTCAAGTCAAGTCAAGTCAAGTCAAGTCAAGTCAAGTCAAGTCAAGTCAAGTCAAGTCAAGTCAAGTCAAGTCAAGTCAAGTCAAGTCAAGTCAAGTCAAGTCAAGTCAAGTCAAGTCAAGTCAAGTCAAGTCAAGTCAAGTCAAGTCAAGTCAAGTCAAGTCAAGTCAAGTCAAGTCAAGTCAAGTCAAGTCAAGTCAAGTCAAGTCAAGTCAAGTCAAGTCAAGTCAAGTCAAGTCAAGTCAAGTCAAGTCAAGTCAAGTCAAGTCAAGTCAAGTCAAGTCAAGTCAAGTCAAGTCAAGTCAAGTCAAGTCAAGTCAAGTCAAGTCAAGTCAAGTCAAGTCAAGTCAAGTCAAGTCAAGTCAAGTCAAGTCAAGTCAAGTCAAGTCAAGTCAAGTCAAGTCAAGTCAAGTCAAGTCAAGTCAAGTCAAGTCAAGTCAAGTCAAGTCAAGTCAAGTCAAGTCAAGTCAAGTCAAGTCAAGTCAAGTCAAGTCAAGTCAAGTCAAGTCAAGTCAAGTCAAGTCAAGTCAAGTCAAGTCAAGTCAAGTCAAGTCAAGTCAAGTCAAGTCAAGTCAAGTCAAGTCAAGTCAAGTCAAGTCAAGTCAAGTCAAGTCAAGTCAAGTCAAGTCAAGTCAAGTCAAGTCAAGTCAAGTCAAGTCAAGTCAAGTCAAGTCAAGTCAAGTCAAGTCAAGTCAAGTCAAGTCAAGTCAAGTCAAGTCAAGTCAAGTCAAGTCAAGTCAAGTCAAGTCAAGTCAAGTCAAGTCAAGTCAAGTCAAGTCAAGTCAAGTCAAGTCAAGTCAAGTCAAGTCAAGTCAAGTCAAGTCAAGTCAAGTCAAGTCAAGTCAAGTCAAGTCAAGTCAAGTCAAGTCAAGTCAAGTCAAGTCAAGTCAAGTCAAGTCAAGTCAAGTCAAGTCAAGTCAAGTCAAGTCAAGTCAAGTCAAGTCAAGTCAAGTCAAGTCAAGTCAAGTCAAGTCAAGTCAAGTCAAGTCAAGTCAAGTCAAGTCAAGTCAAGTCAAGTCAAGTCAAGTCAAGTCAAGTCAAGTCAAGTCAAGTCAAGTCAAGTCAAGTCAAGTCAAGTCAAGTCAAGTCAAGTCAAGTCAAGTCAAGTCAAGTCAAGTCAAGTCAAGTCAAGTCAAGTCAAGTCAAGTCAAGTCAAGTCAAGTCAAGTCAAGTCAAGTCAAGTCAAGTCAAGTCAAGTCAAGTCAAGTCAAGTCAAGTCAAGTCAAGTCAAGTCAAGTCAAGTCAAGTCAAGTCAAGTCAAGTCAAGTCAAGTCAAGTCAAGTCAAGTCAAGTCAAGTCAAGTCAAGTCAAGTCAAGTCAAGTCAAGTCAAGTCAAGTCAAGTCAAGTCAAGTCAAGTCAAGTCAAGTCAAGTCAAGTCAAGTCAAGTCAAGTCAAGTCAAGTCAAGTCAAGTCAAGTCAAGTCAAGTCAAGTCAAGTCAAGTCAAGTCAAGTCAAGTCAAGTCAAGTCAAGTCAAGTCAAGTCAAGTCAAGTCAAGTCAAGTCAAGTCAAGTCAAGTCAAGTCAAGTCAAGTCAAGTCAAGTCAAGTCAAGTCAAGTCAAGTCAAGTCAAGTCAAGTCAAGTCAAGTCAAGTCAAGTCAAGTCAAGTCAAGTCAAGTCAAGTCAAGTCAAGTCAAGTCAAGTCAAGTCAAGTCAAGTCAAGTCAAGTCAAGTCAAGTCAAGTCAAGTCAAGTCAAGTCAAGTCAAGTCAAGTCAAGTCAAGTCAAGTCAAGTCAAGTCAAGTCAAGTCAAGTCAAGTCAAGTCAAGTCAAGTCAAGTCAAGTCAAGTCAAGTCAAGTCAAGTCAAGTCAAGTCAAGTCAAGTCAAGTCAAGTCAAGTCAAGTCAAGTCAAGTCAAGTCAAGTCAAGTCAAGTCAAGTCAAGTCAAGTCAAGTCAAGTCAAGTCAAGTCAAGTCAAGTCAAGTCAAGTCAAGTCAAGTCAAGTCAAGTCAAGTCAAGTCAAGTCAAGTCAAGTCAAGTCAAGTCAAGTCAAGTCAAGTCAAGTCAAGTCAAGTCAAGTCAAGTCAAGTCAAGTCAAGTCAAGTCAAGTCAAGTCAAGTCAAGTCAAGTCAAGTCAAGTCAAGTCAAGTCAAGTCAAGTCAAGTCAAGTCAAGTCAAGTCAAGTCAAGTCAAGTCAAGTCAAGTCAAGTCAAGTCAAGTCAAGTCAAGTCAAGTCAAGTCAAGTCAAGTCAAGTCAAGTCAAGTCAAGTCAAGTCAAGTCAAGTCAAGTCAAGTCAAGTCAAGTCAAGTCAAGTCAAGTCAAGTCAAGTCAAGTCAAGTCAAGTCAAGTCAAGTCAAGTCAAGTCAAGTCAAGTCAAGTCAAGTCAAGTCAAGTCAAGTCAAGTCAAGTCAAGTCAAGTCAAGTCAAGTCAAGTCAAGTCAAGTCAAGTCAAGTCAAGTCAAGTCAAGTCAAGTCAAGTCAAGTCAAGTCAAGTCAAGTCAAGTCAAGTCAAGTCAAGTCAAGTCAAGTCAAGTCAAGTCAAGTCAAGTCAAGTCAAGTCAAGTCAAGTCAAGTCAAGTCAAGTCAAGTCAAGTCAAGTCAAGTCAAGTCAAGTCAAGTCAAGTCAAGTCAAGTCAAGTCAAGTCAAGTCAAGTCAAGTCAAGTCAAGTCAAGTCAAGTCAAGTCAAGTCAAGTCAAGTCAAGTCAAGTCAAGTCAAGTCAAGTCAAGTCAAGTCAAGTCAAGTCAAGTCAAGTCAAGTCAAGTCAAGTCAAGTCAAGTCAAGTCAAGTCAAGTCAAGTCAAGTCAAGTCAAGTCAAGTCAAGTCAAGTCAAGTCAAGTCAAGTCAAGTCAAGTCAAGTCAAGTCAAGTCAAGTCAAGTCAAGTCAAGTCAAGTCAAGTCAAGTCAAGTCAAGTCAAGTCAAGTCAAGTCAAGTCAAGTCAAGTCAAGTCAAGTCAAGTCAAGTCAAGTCAAGTCAAGTCAAGTCAAGTCAAGTCAAGTCAAGTCAAGTCAAGTCAAGTCAAGTCAAGTCAAGTCAAGTCAAGTCAAGTCAAGTCAAGTCAAGTCAAGTCAAGTCAAGTCAAGTCAAGTCAAGTCAAGTCAAGTCAAGTCAAGTCAAGTCAAGTCAAGTCAAGTCAAGTCAAGTCAAGTCAAGTCAAGTCAAGTCAAGTCAAGTCAAGTCAAGTCAAGTCAAGTCAAGTCAAGTCAAGTCAAGTCAAGTCAAGTCAAGTCAAGTCAAGTCAAGTCAAGTCAAGTCAAGTCAAGTCAAGTCAAGTCAAGTCAAGTCAAGTCAAGTCAAGTCAAGTCAAGTCAAGTCAAGTCAAGTCAAGTCAAGTCAAGTCAAGTCAAGTCAAGTCAAGTCAAGTCAAGTCAAGTCAAGTCAAGTCAAGTCAAGTCAAGTCAAGTCAAGTCAAGTCAAGTCAAGTCAAGTCAAGTCAAGTCAAGTCAAGTCAAGTCAAGTCAAGTCAAGTCAAGTCAAGTCAAGTCAAGTCAAGTCAAGTCAAGTCAAGTCAAGTCAAGTCAAGTCAAGTCAAGTCAAGTCAAGTCAAGTCAAGTCAAGTCAAGTCAAGTCAAGTCAAGTCAAGTCAAGTCAAGTCAAGTCAAGTCAAGTCAAGTCAAGTCAAGTCAAGTCAAGTCAAGTCAAGTCAAGTCAAGTCAAGTCAAGTCAAGTCAAGTCAAGTCAAGTCAAGTCAAGTCAAGTCAAGTCAAGTCAAGTCAAGTCAAGTCAAGTCAAGTCAAGTCAAGTCAAGTCAAGTCAAGTCAAGTCAAGTCAAGTCAAGTCAAGTCAAGTCAAGTCAAGTCAAGTCAAGTCAAGTCAAGTCAAGTCAAGTCAAGTCAAGTCAAGTCAAGTCAAGTCAAGTCAAGTCAAGTCAAGTCAAGTCAAGTCAAGTCAAGTCAAGTCAAGTCAAGTCAAGTCAAGTCAAGTCAAGTCAAGTCAAGTCAAGTCAAGTCAAGTCAAGTCAAGTCAAGTCAAGTCAAGTCAAGTCAAGTCAAGTCAAGTCAAGTCAAGTCAAGTCAAGTCAAGTCAAGTCAAGTCAAGTCAAGTCAAGTCAAGTCAAGTCAAGTCAAGTCAAGTCAAGTCAAGTCAAGTCAAGTCAAGTCAAGTCAAGTCAAGTCAAGTCAAGTCAAGTCAAGTCAAGTCAAGTCAAGTCAAGTCAAGTCAAGTCAAGTCAAGTCAAGTCAAGTCAAGTCAAGTCAAGTCAAGTCAAGTCAAGTCAAGTCAAGTCAAGTCAAGTCAAGTCAAGTCAAGTCAAGTCAAGTCAAGTCAAGTCAAGTCAAGTCAAGTCAAGTCAAGTCAAGTCAAGTCAAGTCAAGTCAAGTCAAGTCAAGTCAAGTCAAGTCAAGTCAAGTCAAGTCAAGTCAAGTCAAGTCAAGTCAAGTCAAGTCAAGTCAAGTCAAGTCAAGTCAAGTCAAGTCAAGTCAAGTCAAGTCAAGTCAAGTCAAGTCAAGTCAAGTCAAGTCAAGTCAAGTCAAGTCAAGTCAAGTCAAGTCAAGTCAAGTCAAGTCAAGTCAAGTCAAGTCAAGTCAAGTCAAGTCAAGTCAAGTCAAGTCAAGTCAAGTCAAGTCAAGTCAAGTCAAGTCAAGTCAAGTCAAGTCAAGTCAAGTCAAGTCAAGGCAAGGCAAGGCAAGGCAAGGCAAGGCAAGGCAAGGCAAGGCAAGGCAAGGCAAGGCAAGGCAAGGCAAGGCAAGGCAAGGCAAGGCAAGGCAAGGCAAGGCAAGGCAAGGCAAGGCAAGGCAAGGCAAGGCAAGGCAAGGCAAGGCAAGGCAAGGCAAGGCAAGGCAAGGCAAGGCAAGGCAAGGCAAGGCAAGGCAAGGCAAGGCAAGGCAAGGCAAGGCAAGGCAAGGCAAGGCAAGGCAAGGCAAGGCAAGGCAAGGCAAGGCAAGGCAAGGCAAGGCAAGGCAAGGCAAGGCAAGGCAAGGCAAGGCAAGGCAAGGCAAGGCAAGGCAAGGCAAGGCAAGGCAAGGCAAGGCAAGGCAAGGCAAGGCAAGGCAAGGCAAGGCAAGGCAAGGCAAGGCAAGGCAAGGCAAGGCAAGGCAAGGCAAGGCAAGGCAAGGCAAGGCAAGGCAAGGCAAGGCAAGGCAAGGCAAGGCAAGGCAAGGCAAGGCAAGGCAAGGCAAGGCAAGGCAAGGCAAGGCAAGGCAAGGCAAGGCAAGGCAAGGCAAGGCAAGGCAAGGCAAGGCAAGGCAAGGCAAGGCAAGGCAAGGCAAGGCAAGGCAAGGCAAGGCAAGGCAAGGCAAGGCAAGGCAAGGCAAGGCAAGGCAAGGCAAGGCAAGGCAAGGCAAGGCAAGGCAAGGCAAGGCAAGGCAAGGCAAGGCAAGGCAAGGCAAGGCAAGGCAAGGCAAGGCAAGGCAAGGCAAGGCAAGGCAAGGCAAGGCAAGGCAAGGCAAGGCAAGGCAAGGCAAGGCAAGGCAAGGCAAGTCAAGTCAAGTCAAGTCAAGTCAAGTCAAGTCAAGTCAAGTCAAGTCAAGTCAAGTCAAGTCAAGTCAAGTCAAGTCAAGTCAAGTCAAGTCAAGTCAAGTCAAGTCAAGTCAAGTCAAGTCAAGGCAAGTCAAGGCAAGTCAAGGCAAGTCAAGGCAAGTCAAGGCAAGTCAAGGCAAGTCAAGGCAAGTCAAGGCAAGTCAAGGCAAGTCAAGGCAAGTCAAGGCAAGTCAAGGCAAGTCAAGGCAAGGCAAGTCAAGGCAAGTCAAGGCAAGGCAAGGCAAGGCAAGGCAAGGCAAGGCAAGGCAAGGCAAGGCAAGGCAAGGCAAGGCAAGGCAAGGCAAGGCAAGGCAAGGCAAGGCAAGGCAAGGCAAGGCAAGGCAAGGCAAGGCAAGGCAAGGCAAGGCAAGGCAAGGCAAGGCAAGGCAAGGCAAGGCAAGGCAAGGCAAGGCAAGTCAAGTCAAGTCAAGTCAAGTCAAGTCAAGTCAAGTCAAGTCAAGTCAAGTCAAGTCAAGTCAAGTCAAGTCAAGTCAAGTCAAGTCAAGTCAAGTCAAGTCAAGTCAAGTCAAGTCAAGTCAAGTCAAGTCAAGTCAAGTCAAGTCAAGTCAAGTCAAGTCAAGTCAAGTCAAGTCAAGTCAAGTCAAGTCAAGTCAAGTCAAGTCAAGTCAAGTCAAGTCAAGTCAAGTCAAGTCAAGTCAAGTCAAGTCAAGTCAAGTCAAGTCAAGTCAAGTCAAGTCAAGTCAAGTCAAGTCAAGTCAAGTCAAGTCAAGTCAAGTCAAGTCAAGTCAAGTCAAGTCAAGTCAAGTCAAGTCAAGTCAAGTCAAGTCAAGTCAAGTCAAGTCAAGTCAAGTCAAGTCAAGTCAAGTCAAGTCAAGTCAAGTCAAGTCAAGTCAAGTCAAGTCAAGTCAAGTCAAGTCAAGTCAAGTCAAGTCAAGTCAAGTCAAGTCAAGTCAAGTCAAGTCAAGTCAAGTCAAGTCAAGTCAAGTCAAGTCAAGTCAAGTCAAGTCAAGTCAAGTCAAGTCAAGTCAAGTCAAGTCAAGTCAAGTCAAGTCAAGTCAAGTCAAGTCAAGTCAAGTCAAGTCAAGTCAAGTCAAGTCAAGTCAAGTCAAGTCAAGTCAAGTCAAGTCAAGTCAAGTCAAGTCAAGTCAAGTCAAGTCAAGTCAAGTCAAGTCAAGTCAAGTCAAGTCAAGTCAAGTCAAGTCAAGTCAAGTCAAGTCAAGTCAAGTCAAGTCAAGTCAAGTCAAGTCAAGTCAAGTCAAGTCAAGTCAAGTCAAGTCAAGTCAAGTCAAGTCAAGTCAAGTCAAGTCAAGTCAAGTCAAGTCAAGTCAAGTCAAGTCAAGTCAAGTCAAGTCAAGTCAAGTCAAGTCAAGTCAAGTCAAGTCAAGTCAAGTCAAGTCAAGTCAAGTCAAGTCAAGTCAAGTCAAGTCAAGTCAAGTCAAGTCAAGTCAAGTCAAGTCAAGTCAAGTCAAGTCAAGTCAAGTCAAGTCAAGTCAAGTCAAGTCAAGTCAAGTCAAGTCAAGTCAAGTCAAGTCAAGTCAAGTCAAGTCAAGTCAAGTCAAGTCAAGTCAAGTCAAGTCAAGTCAAGTCAAGTCAAGTCAAGTCAAGTCAAGTCAAGTCAAGTCAAGTCAAGTCAAGTCAAGTCAAGTCAAGTCAAGTCAAGTCAAGTCAAGTCAAGTCAAGTCAAGTCAAGTCAAGTCAAGTCAAGTCAAGTCAAGTCAAGTCAAGTCAAGTCAAGTCAAGTCAAGTCAAGTCAAGTCAAGTCAAGTCAAGTCAAGTCAAGTCAAGTCAAGTCAAGTCAAGTCAAGTCAAGTCAAGTCAAGTCAAGTCAAGTCAAGTCAAGTCAAGTCAAGTCAAGTCAAGTCAAGTCAAGTCAAGTCAAGTCAAGTCAAGTCAAGTCAAGTCAAGTCAAGTCAAGTCAAGTCAAGTCAAGTCAAGTCAAGTCAAGTCAAGTCAAGTCAAGTCAAGTCAAGTCAAGTCAAGTCAAGTCAAGTCAAGTCAAGTCAAGTCAAGTCAAGTCAAGTCAAGTCAAGTCAAGTCAAGTCAAGTCAAGTCAAGTCAAGTCAAGTCAAGTCAAGTCAAGTCAAGTCAAGTCAAGTCAAGTCAAGTCAAGTCAAGTCAAGTCAAGTCAAGTCAAGTCAAGTCAAGTCAAGTCAAGTCAAGTCAAGTCAAGTCAAGTCAAGTCAAGTCAAGTCAAGTCAAGTCAAGTCAAGTCAAGTCAAGTCAAGTCAAGTCAAGTCAAGTCAAGTCAAGTCAAGTCAAGTCAAGTCAAGTCAAGTCAAGTCAAGTCAAGTCAAGTCAAGTCAAGTCAAGTCAAGTCAAGTCAAGTCAAGTCAAGTCAAGTCAAGTCAAGTCAAGTCAAGTCAAGTCAAGTCAAGTCAAGTCAAGTCAAGTCAAGTCAAGTCAAGTCAAGTCAAGTCAAGTCAAGTCAAGTCAAGTCAAGTCAAGTCAAGTCAAGTCAAGTCAAGTCAAGTCAAGTCAAGTCAAGTCAAGTCAAGTCAAGTCAAGTCAAGTCAAGTCAAGTCAAGTCAAGTCAAGTCAAGTCAAGTCAAGTCAAGTCAAGTCAAGTCAAGTCAAGTCAAGTCAAGTCAAGTCAAGTCAAGTCAAGTCAAGTCAAGTCAAGTCAAGTCAAGTCAAGTCAAGTCAAGTCAAGTCAAGTCAAGTCAAGTCAAGTCAAGTCAAGTCAAGTCAAGTCAAGTCAAGTCAAGTCAAGTCAAGTCAAGTCAAGTCAAGTCAAGTCAAGTCAAGTCAAGTCAAGTCAAGTCAAGTCAAGTCAAGTCAAGTCAAGTCAAGTCAAGTCAAGTCAAGTCAAGTCAAGTCAAGTCAAGTCAAGTCAAGTCAAGTCAAGTCAAGTCAAGTCAAGTCAAGTCAAGTCAAGTCAAGTCAAGTCAAGTCAAGTCAAGTCAAGTCAAGTCAAGTCAAGTCAAGTCAAGTCAAGTCAAGTCAAGTCAAGTCAAGTCAAGTCAAGTCAAGTCAAGTCAAGTCAAGTCAAGTCAAGTCAAGTCAAGTCAAGTCAAGTCAAGTCAAGTCAAGTCAAGTCAAGTCAAGTCAAGTCAAGTCAAGTCAAGTCAAGTCAAGTCAAGTCAAGTCAAGTCAAGTCAAGTCAAGTCAAGTCAAGTCAAGTCAAGTCAAGTCAAGTCAAGTCAAGTCAAGTCAAGTCAAGTCAAGTCAAGTCAAGTCAAGTCAAGTCAAGTCAAGTCAAGTCAAGTCAAGTCAAGTCAAGTCAAGTCAAGTCAAGTCAAGTCAAGTCAAGTCAAGTCAAGTCAAGTCAAGTCAAGTCAAGTCAAGTCAAGTCAAGTCAAGTCAAGTCAAGTCAAGTCAAGTCAAGTCAAGTCAAGTCAAGTCAAGTCAAGTCAAGTCAAGTCAAGTCAAGTCAAGTCAAGTCAAGTCAAGTCAAGTCAAGTCAAGTCAAGTCAAGTCAAGTCAAGTCAAGTCAAGTCAAGTCAAGTCAAGTCAAGTCAAGTCAAGTCAAGTCAAGTCAAGTCAAGTCAAGTCAAGTCAAGTCAAGTCAAGTCAAGTCAAGTCAAGTCAAGTCAAGTCAAGTCAAGTCAAGTCAAGTCAAGTCAAGTCAAGTCAAGTCAAGTCAAGTCAAGTCAAGTCAAGTCAAGTCAAGTCAAGTCAAGTCAAGTCAAGTCAAGTCAAGTCAAGTCAAGTCAAGTCAAGTCAAGTCAAGTCAAGTCAAGTCAAGTCAAGTCAAGTCAAGTCAAGTCAAGTCAAGTCAAGTCAAGTCAAGTCAAGTCAAGTCAAGTCAAGTCAAGTCAAGTCAAGTCAAGTCAAGTCAAGTCAAGTCAAGTCAAGTCAAGTCAAGTCAAGTCAAGTCAAGTCAAGTCAAGTCAAGTCAAGTCAAGTCAAGTCAAGTCAAGTCAAGTCAAGTCAAGTCAAGTCAAGTCAAGTCAAGTCAAGTCAAGTCAAGTCAAGTCAAGTCAAGTCAAGTCAAGTCAAGTCAAGTCAAGTCAAGTCAAGTCAAGTCAAGTCAAGTCAAGTCAAGTCAAGTCAAGTCAAGTCAAGTCAAGTCAAGTCAAGTCAAGTCAAGTCAAGTCAAGTCAAGTCAAGTCAAGTCAAGTCAAGTCAAGTCAAGTCAAGTCAAGTCAAGTCAAGTCAAGTCAAGTCAAGTCAAGTCAAGTCAAGTCAAGTCAAGTCAAGTCAAGTCAAGTCAAGTCAAGTCAAGTCAAGTCAAGTCAAGTCAAGTCAAGTCAAGTCAAGTCAAGTCAAGTCAAGTCAAGTCAAGTCAAGTCAAGTCAAGTCAAGTCAAGTCAAGTCAAGTCAAGTCAAGTCAAGTCAAGTCAAGTCAAGTCAAGTCAAGTCAAGTCAAGTCAAGTCAAGTCAAGTCAAGTCAAGTCAAGTCAAGTCAAGTCAAGTCAAGTCAAGTCAAGTCAAGTCAAGTCAAGTCAAGTCAAGTCAAGTCAAGTCAAGTCAAGTCAAGTCAAGTCAAGTCAAGTCAAGTCAAGTCAAGTCAAGTCAAGTCAAGTCAAGTCAAGTCAAGTCAAGTCAAGTCAAGTCAAGTCAAGTCAAGTCAAGTCAAGTCAAGTCAAGTCAAGTCAAGTCAAGTCAAGTCAAGTCAAGTCAAGTCAAGTCAAGTCAAGTCAAGTCAAGTCAAGTCAAGTCAAGTCAAGTCAAGTCAAGTCAAGTCAAGTCAAGTCAAGTCAAGTCAAGTCAAGTCAAGTCAAGTCAAGTCAAGTCAAGTCAAGTCAAGTCAAGTCAAGTCAAGTCAAGTCAAGTCAAGTCAAGTCAAGTCAAGTCAAGTCAAGTCAAGTCAAGTCAAGTCAAGTCAAGTCAAGTCAAGTCAAGTCAAGTCAAGTCAAGTCAAGTCAAGTCAAGTCAAGTCAAGTCAAGTCAAGTCAAGTCAAGTCAAGTCAAGTCAAGTCAAGTCAAGTCAAGTCAAGTCAAGTCAAGTCAAGTCAAGTCAAGTCAAGTCAAGTCAAGTCAAGTCAAGTCAAGTCAAGTCAAGTCAAGTCAAGTCAAGTCAAGTCAAGTCAAGTCAAGTCAAGTCAAGTCAAGTCAAGTCAAGTCAAGTCAAGTCAAGTCAAGTCAAGTCAAGTCAAGTCAAGTCAAGTCAAGTCAAGTCAAGTCAAGTCAAGTCAAGTCAAGTCAAGTCAAGTCAAGTCAAGTCAAGTCAAGTCAAGTCAAGTCAAGTCAAGTCAAGTCAAGTCAAGTCAAGTCAAGTCAAGTCAAGTCAAGTCAAGTCAAGTCAAGTCAAGTCAAGTCAAGTCAAGTCAAGTCAAGTCAAGTCAAGTCAAGTCAAGTCAAGTCAAGTCAAGTCAAGTCAAGTCAAGTCAAGTCAAGTCAAGTCAAGTCAAGTCAAGTCAAGTCAAGTCAAGTCAAGTCAAGTCAAGTCAAGTCAAGTCAAGTCAAGTCAAGTCAAGTCAAGTCAAGTCAAGTCAAGTCAAGTCAAGTCAAGTCAAGTCAAGTCAAGTCAAGTCAAGTCAAGTCAAGTCAAGTCAAGTCAAGTCAAGTCAAGTCAAGTCAAGTCAAGTCAAGTCAAGTCAAGTCAAGTCAAGTCAAGTCAAGTCAAGTCAAGTCAAGTCAAGTCAAGTCAAGTCAAGTCAAGTCAAGTCAAGTCAAGTCAAGTCAAGTCAAGTCAAGTCAAGTCAAGTCAAGTCAAGTCAAGTCAAGTCAAGTCAAGTCAAGTCAAGTCAAGTCAAGTCAAGTCAAGTCAAGTCAAGTCAAGTCAAGTCAAGTCAAGTCAAGTCAAGTCAAGTCAAGTCAAGTCAAGTCAAGTCAAGTCAAGTCAAGTCAAGTCAAGTCAAGTCAAGTCAAGTCAAGTCAAGTCAAGTCAAGTCAAGTCAAGTCAAGTCAAGTCAAGTCAAGTCAAGTCAAGTCAAGTCAAGTCAAGTCAAGTCAAGTCAAGTCAAGTCAAGTCAAGTCAAGTCAAGTCAAGTCAAGTCAAGTCAAGTCAAGTCAAGTCAAGTCAAGTCAAGTCAAGTCAAGTCAAGTCAAGTCAAGTCAAGTCAAGTCAAGTCAAGTCAAGTCAAGTCAAGTCAAGTCAAGTCAAGTCAAGTCAAGTCAAGTCAAGTCAAGTCAAGTCAAGTCAAGTCAAGTCAAGTCAAGTCAAGTCAAGTCAAGTCAAGTCAAGTCAAGTCAAGTCAAGTCAAGTCAAGTCAAGTCAAGTCAAGTCAAGTCAAGTCAAGTCAAGTCAAGTCAAGTCAAGTCAAGTCAAGTCAAGTCAAGTCAAGTCAAGTCAAGTCAAGTCAAGTCAAGTCAAGTCAAGTCAAGTCAAGTCAAGTCAAGTCAAGTCAAGTCAAGTCAAGTCAAGTCAAGTCAAGTCAAGTCAAGTCAAGTCAAGTCAAGTCAAGTCAAGTCAAGTCAAGTCAAGTCAAGTCAAGTCAAGTCAAGTCAAGTCAAGTCAAGTCAAGTCAAGTCAAGTCAAGTCAAGTCAAGTCAAGTCAAGTCAAGTCAAGTCAAGTCAAGTCAAGTCAAGTCAAGTCAAGTCAAGTCAAGTCAAGTCAAGTCAAGTCAAGTCAAGTCAAGTCAAGTCAAGTCAAGTCAAGTCAAGTCAAGTCAAGTCAAGTCAAGTCAAGTCAAGTCAAGTCAAGTCAAGTCAAGTCAAGTCAAGTCAAGTCAAGTCAAGTCAAGTCAAGTCAAGTCAAGTCAAGTCAAGTCAAGTCAAGTCAAGTCAAGTCAAGTCAAGTCAAGTCAAGTCAAGTCAAGTCAAGTCAAGTCAAGTCAAGTCAAGTCAAGTCAAGTCAAGTCAAGTCAAGTCAAGTCAAGTCAAGTCAAGTCAAGTCAAGTCAAGTCAAGTCAAGTCAAGTCAAGTCAAGTCAAGTCAAGTCAAGTCAAGTCAAGTCAAGTCAAGTCAAGTCAAGTCAAGTCAAGTCAAGTCAAGTCAAGTCAAGTCAAGTCAAGTCAAGTCAAGTCAAGTCAAGTCAAGTCAAGTCAAGTCAAGTCAAGTCAAGTCAAGTCAAGTCAAGTCAAGTCAAGTCAAGTCAAGTCAAGTCAAGTCAAGTCAAGTCAAGTCAAGTCAAGTCAAGTCAAGTCAAGTCAAGTCAAGTCAAGTCAAGTCAAGTCAAGTCAAGTCAAGTCAAGTCAAGTCAAGTCAAGTCAAGTCAAGTCAAGTCAAGTCAAGTCAAGTCAAGTCAAGTCAAGTCAAGTCAAGTCAAGTCAAGTCAAGTCAAGTCAAGTCAAGTCAAGTCAAGTCAAGTCAAGTCAAGTCAAGTCAAGTCAAGTCAAGTCAAGTCAAGTCAAGTCAAGTCAAGTCAAGTCAAGTCAAGTCAAGTCAAGTCAAGTCAAGTCAAGTCAAGTCAAGTCAAGTCAAGTCAAGTCAAGTCAAGTCAAGTCAAGTCAAGTCAAGTCAAGTCAAGTCAAGTCAAGTCAAGTCAAGTCAAGTCAAGTCAAGTCAAGTCAAGTCAAGTCAAGTCAAGTCAAGTCAAGTCAAGTCAAGTCAAGTCAAGTCAAGTCAAGTCAAGTCAAGTCAAGTCAAGTCAAGTCAAGTCAAGTCAAGTCAAGTCAAGTCAAGTCAAGTCAAGTCAAGTCAAGTCAAGTCAAGTCAAGTCAAGTCAAGTCAAGTCAAGTCAAGTCAAGTCAAGTCAAGTCAAGTCAAGTCAAGTCAAGTCAAGTCAAGTCAAGTCAAGTCAAGTCAAGTCAAGTCAAGTCAAGTCAAGTCAAGTCAAGTCAAGTCAAGTCAAGTCAAGTCAAGTCAAGTCAAGTCAAGTCAAGTCAAGTCAAGTCAAGTCAAGTCAAGTCAAGTCAAGTCAAGTCAAGTCAAGTCAAGTCAAGTCAAGTCAAGTCAAGTCAAGTCAAGTCAAGTCAAGTCAAGTCAAGTCAAGTCAAGTCAAGTCAAGTCAAGTCAAGTCAAGTCAAGTCAAGTCAAGTCAAGTCAAGTCAAGTCAAGTCAAGTCAAGTCAAGTCAAGTCAAGTCAAGTCAAGTCAAGTCAAGTCAAGTCAAGTCAAGTCAAGTCAAGTCAAGTCAAGTCAAGTCAAGTCAAGTCAAGTCAAGTCAAGTCAAGTCAAGTCAAGTCAAGTCAAGTCAAGTCAAGTCAAGTCAAGTCAAGTCAAGTCAAGTCAAGTCAAGTCAAGTCAAGTCAAGTCAAGTCAAGTCAAGTCAAGTCAAGTCAAGTCAAGTCAAGTCAAGTCAAGTCAAGTCAAGTCAAGTCAAGTCAAGTCAAGTCAAGTCAAGTCAAGTCAAGTCAAGTCAAGTCAAGTCAAGTCAAGTCAAGTCAAGTCAAGTCAAGTCAAGTCAAGTCAAGTCAAGTCAAGTCAAGTCAAGTCAAGTCAAGTCAAGTCAAGTCAAGTCAAGTCAAGTCAAGTCAAGTCAAGTCAAGTCAAGTCAAGTCAAGTCAAGTCAAGTCAAGTCAAGTCAAGTCAAGTCAAGTCAAGTCAAGTCAAGTCAAGTCAAGTCAAGTCAAGTCAAGTCAAGTCAAGTCAAGTCAAGTCAAGTCAAGTCAAGTCAAGTCAAGTCAAGTCAAGTCAAGTCAAGTCAAGTCAAGTCAAGTCAAGTCAAGTCAAGTCAAGTCAAGTCAAGTCAAGTCAAGTCAAGTCAAGTCAAGTCAAGTCAAGTCAAGTCAAGTCAAGTCAAGTCAAGTCAAGTCAAGTCAAGTCAAGTCAAGTCAAGTCAAGTCAAGTCAAGTCAAGTCAAGTCAAGTCAAGTCAAGTCAAGTCAAGTCAAGTCAAGTCAAGTCAAGTCAAGTCAAGTCAAGTCAAGTCAAGTCAAGTCAAGTCAAGTCAAGTCAAGTCAAGTCAAGTCAAGTCAAGTCAAGTCAAGTCAAGTCAAGTCAAGTCAAGTCAAGTCAAGTCAAGTCAAGTCAAGTCAAGTCAAGTCAAGTCAAGTCAAGTCAAGTCAAGTCAAGTCAAGTCAAGTCAAGTCAAGTCAAGTCAAGTCAAGTCAAGTCAAGTCAAGTCAAGTCAAGTCAAGTCAAGTCAAGTCAAGTCAAGTCAAGTCAAGTCAAGTCAAGTCAAGTCAAGTCAAGTCAAGTCAAGTCAAGTCAAGTCAAGTCAAGTCAAGTCAAGTCAAGTCAAGTCAAGTCAAGTCAAGTCAAGTCAAGTCAAGTCAAGTCAAGTCAAGTCAAGTCAAGTCAAGTCAAGTCAAGTCAAGTCAAGTCAAGTCAAGTCAAGTCAAGTCAAGTCAAGTCAAGTCAAGTCAAGTCAAGTCAAGTCAAGTCAAGTCAAGTCAAGTCAAGTCAAGTCAAGTCAAGTCAAGTCAAGTCAAGTCAAGTCAAGTCAAGTCAAGTCAAGTCAAGTCAAGTCAAGTCAAGTCAAGTCAAGTCAAGTCAAGTCAAGTCAAGTCAAGTCAAGTCAAGTCAAGTCAAGTCAAGTCAAGTCAAGTCAAGTCAAGTCAAGTCAAGTCAAGTCAAGTCAAGTCAAGTCAAGTCAAGTCAAGTCAAGTCAAGTCAAGTCAAGTCAAGTCAAGTCAAGTCAAGTCAAGTCAAGTCAAGTCAAGTCAAGTCAAGTCAAGTCAAGTCAAGTCAAGTCAAGTCAAGTCAAGTCAAGTCAAGTCAAGTCAAGTCAAGTCAAGTCAAGTCAAGTCAAGTCAAGTCAAGTCAAGTCAAGTCAAGTCAAGTCAAGTCAAGTCAAGTCAAGTCAAGTCAAGTCAAGTCAAGTCAAGTCAAGTCAAGTCAAGTCAAGTCAAGTCAAGTCAAGTCAAGTCAAGTCAAGTCAAGTCAAGTCAAGTCAAGTCAAGTCAAGTCAAGTCAAGTCAAGTCAAGTCAAGTCAAGTCAAGTCAAGTCAAGTCAAGTCAAGTCAAGTCAAGTCAAGTCAAGTCAAGTCAAGTCAAGTCAAGTCAAGTCAAGTCAAGTCAAGTCAAGTCAAGTCAAGTCAAGTCAAGTCAAGTCAAGTCAAGTCAAGTCAAGTCAAGTCAAGTCAAGTCAAGTCAAGTCAAGTCAAGTCAAGTCAAGTCAAGTCAAGTCAAGTCAAGTCAAGTCAAGTCAAGTCAAGTCAAGTCAAGTCAAGTCAAGTCAAGTCAAGTCAAGTCAAGTCAAGTCAAGTCAAGTCAAGTCAAGTCAAGTCAAGTCAAGTCAAGTCAAGTCAAGTCAAGTCAAGTCAAGTCAAGTCAAGTCAAGTCAAGTCAAGTCAAGTCAAGTCAAGTCAAGTCAAGTCAAGTCAAGTCAAGTCAAGTCAAGTCAAGTCAAGTCAAGTCAAGTCAAGTCAAGTCAAGTCAAGTCAAGTCAAGTCAAGTCAAGTCAAGTCAAGTCAAGTCAAGTCAAGTCAAGTCAAGTCAAGTCAAGTCAAGTCAAGTCAAGTCAAGTCAAGTCAAGTCAAGTCAAGTCAAGTCAAGTCAAGTCAAGTCAAGTCAAGTCAAGTCAAGTCAAGTCAAGTCAAGTCAAGTCAAGTCAAGTCAAGTCAAGTCAAGTCAAGTCAAGTCAAGTCAAGTCAAGTCAAGTCAAGTCAAGTCAAGTCAAGTCAAGTCAAGTCAAGTCAAGTCAAGTCAAGTCAAGTCAAGTCAAGTCAAGTCAAGTCAAGTCAAGTCAAGTCAAGTCAAGTCAAGTCAAGTCAAGTCAAGTCAAGTCAAGTCAAGTCAAGTCAAGTCAAGTCAAGTCAAGTCAAGTCAAGTCAAGTCAAGTCAAGTCAAGTCAAGTCAAGTCAAGTCAAGTCAAGTCAAGTCAAGTCAAGTCAAGTCAAGTCAAGTCAAGTCAAGTCAAGTCAAGTCAAGTCAAGTCAAGTCAAGTCAAGTCAAGTCAAGTCAAGTCAAGTCAAGTCAAGTCAAGTCAAGTCAAGTCAAGTCAAGTCAAGTCAAGTCAAGTCAAGTCAAGTCAAGTCAAGTCAAGTCAAGTCATCAAGTCAAGTCAAGTCAAGTCAAGTCAAGTCAAGTCAAGTCAAGTCAAGTCAAGTCAAGTCAAGTCAAGTCAAGTCAAGTCAAGTCAAGTCAAGTCAAGTCAAGTCAAGTCAAGTCAAGTCAAGTCAAGTCAAGTCAAGTCAAGTCAAGTCAAGTCAAGTCAAGTCAAGTCAAGTCAAGTCAAGTCAAGTCAAGTCAAGTCAAGTCAAGTCAAGTCAAGTCAAGTCACAAGTCAAGTCAAGTCAAGTCAAGTCAAGTCAAGTCAAGTCAAGACAAGTCAAGTCAAGTCAAGTCAAGTCAAGTCAAGTCAAGTCAAGTCAAGTCAAGTCAAGTCAAGTCAAGTCAAGTCAAGTCAAGTCAAGTCAAGTCAAGTCAAGTCAAGTCAAGTCAAGTCAAGTCAAGTCAAGTCAAGTCAAGTCAAGTCAAGTCAAGTCAAGTCAAGTCAAGTCAAGTCAAGTCAAGTCAAGTCAAGTCAAGTCAAGTCAAGTCAAGTCAAGTCAAGTCAAGTCAAGTCAAGTCAAGTCAAGTCAAGGCAAGTCAAGTCAAGTCAAGTCAAGTCAAGTCAAGTCAAGTCAAGTCAAGTCAAGTCAAGTCAAGTCAAGTCAAGTCAAGTCAAGTCAAGTCAAGTCAAGTCAAGTCAAGTCAAGTCAAGTCAAGTCAAGTCAAGTCAAGTCAAGTCAAGTCAAGTCAAGTCAAGTCAAGTCAAGTCAAGTCAAGTCAAGTCAAGTCAAGTCAAGTCAAGTCAAGTCAAGTCAAGTCAAGTCAAGTCAAGTCAAGTCAAGTCAAGTCAAGTCAAGTCAAGTCAAGTCAAGTCAAGTCAAGTCAAGTCAAGTCAAGTCAAGTCAAGTCAAGTCAAGTCAAGTCAAGTCAAGTCAAGTCAAGTCAAGTCAAGTCAAGTCAAGTCAAGTCAAGTCAAGTCAAGTCAAGTCAAGTCAAGTCAAGTCAAGTCAAGTCAAGTCAAGTCAAGTCAAGTCAAGTCAAGTCAAGTCAAGTCAAGTCAAGTCAAGTCAAGTCAAGTCAAGTCAAGTCAAGTCAAGTCAAGTCAAGTCAAGTCAAGTCAAGTCAAGTCAAGTCAAGTCAAGTCAAGTCAAGTCAAGTCAAGTCAAGTCAAGTCAAGTCAAGTCAAGTCAAGTCAAGTCAAGTCAAGTCAAGTCAAGTCAAGTCAAGTCAAGTCAAGTCAAGTCAAGTCAAGTCAAGTCAAGTCAAGTCAAGTCAAGTCAAGTCAAGTCAAGTCAAGTCAAGTCAAGTCAAGTCAAGTCAAGTCAAGTCAAGTCAAGTCAAGTCAAGTCAAGTCAAGTCAAGTCAAGTCAAGTCAAGTCAAGTCAAGTCAAGTCAAGTCAAGTCAAGTCAAGTCAAGTCAAGTCAAGTCAAGTCAAGTCAAGTCAAGTCAAGTCAAGTCAAGTCAAGTCAAGTCAAGTCAAGTCAAGTCAAGTCAAGTCAAGTCAAGTCAAGTCAAGTCAAGTCAAGTCAAGTCAAGTCAAGTCAAGTCAAGTCAAGTCAAGTCAAGTCAAGTCAAGTCAAGTCAAGTCAAGTCAAGTCAAGTCAAGTCAAGTCAAGTCAAGTCAAGTCAAGTCAAGTCAAGTCAAGTCAAGTCAAGTCAAGTCAAGTCAAGTCAAGTCAAGTCAAGTCAAGTCAAGTCAAGTCAAGTCAAGTCAAGTCAAGTCAAGTCAAGTCAAGTCAAGTCAAGTCAAGTCAAGTCAAGTCAAGTCAAGTCAAGTCAAGTCAAGTCAAGTCAAGTCAAGTCAAGTCAAGTCAAGTCAAGTCAAGTCAAGTCAAGTCAAGTCAAGTCAAGTCAAGTCAAGTCAAGTCAAGTCAAGTCAAGTCAAGTCAAGTCAAGTCAAGTCAAGTCAAGTCAAGTCAAGTCAAGTCAAGTCAAGTCAAGTCAAGTCAAGTCAAGTCAAGTCAAGTCAAGTCAAGTCAAGTCAAGTCAAGTCAAGTCAAGTCAAGTCAAGTCAAGTCAAGTCAAGTCAAGTCAAGTCAAGTCAAGTCAAGTCAAGTCAAGTCAAGTCAAGTCAAGTCAAGTCAAGTCAAGTCAAGTCAAGTCAAGTCAAGTCAAGTCAAGTCAAGTCAAGTCAAGTCAAGTCAAGTCAAGTCAAGTCAAGTCAAGTCAAGTCAAGTCAAGTCAAGTCAAGTCAAGTCAAGTCAAGTCAAGTCAAGTCAAGTCAAGTCAAGTCAAGTCAAGTCAAGTCAAGTCAAGTCAAGTCAAGTCAAGTCAAGTCAAGTCAAGTCAAGTCAAGTCAAGTCAAGTCAAGTCAAGTCAAGTCAAGTCAAGTCAAGTCAAGTCAAGTCAAGTCAAGTCAAGTCAAGTCAAGTCAAGTCAAGTCAAGTCAAGTCAAGTCAAGTCAAGTCAAGTCAAGTCAAGTCAAGTCAAGTCAAGTCAAGTCAAGTCAAGTCAAGTCAAGTCAAGTCAAGTCAAGTCAAGTCAAGTCAAGTCAAGTCAAGTCAAGTCAAGTCAAGTCAAGTCAAGTCAAGTCAAGTCAAGTCAAGTCAAGTCAAGTCAAGTCAAGTCAAGTCAAGTCAAGTCAAGTCAAGTCAAGTCAAGTCAAGTCAAGTCAAGTCAAGTCAAGTCAAGTCAAGTCAAGTCAAGTCAAGTCAAGTCAAGTCAAGTCAAGTCAAGTCAAGTCAAGTCAAGTCAAGTCAAGTCAAGTCAAGTCAAGTCAAGTCAAGTCAAGTCAAGTCAAGTCAAGTCAAGTCAAGTCAAGTCAAGTCAAGTCAAGTCAAGTCAAGTCAAGTCAAGTCAAGTCAAGTCAAGTCAAGTCAAGTCAAGTCAAGTCAAGTCAAGTCAAGTCAAGTCAAGTCAAGTCAAGTCAAGTCAAGTCAAGTCAAGTCAAGTCAAGTCAAGTCAAGTCAAGTCAAGTCAAGTCAAGTCAAGTCAAGTCAAGTCAAGTCAAGTCAAGTCAAGTCAAGTCAAGTCAAGTCAAGTCAAGTCAAGTCAAGTCAAGTCAAGTCAAGTCAAGTCAAGTCAAGTCAAGTCAAGTCAAGTCAAGTCAAGTCAAGTCAAGTCAAGTCAAGTCAAGTCAAGTCAAGTCAAGTCAAGTCAAGTCAAGTCAAGTCAAGTCAAGTCAAGTCAAGTCAAGTCAAGTCAAGTCAAGTCAAGTCAAGTCAAGTCAAGTCAAGTCAAGTCAAGTCAAGTCAAGTCAAGTCAAGTCAAGTCAAGTCAAGTCAAGTCAAGTCAAGTCAAGTCAAGTCAAGTCAAGTCAAGTCAAGTCAAGTCAAGTCAAGTCAAGTCAAGTCAAGTCAAGTCAAGTCAAGTCAAGTCAAGTCAAGTCAAGTCAAGTCAAGTCAAGTCAAGTCAAGTCAAGTCAAGTCAAGTCAAGTCAAGTCAAGTCAAGTCAAGTCAAGTCAAGTCAAGTCAAGTCAAGTCAAGTCAAGTCAAGTCAAGTCAAGTCAAGTCAAGTCAAGTCAAGTCAAGTCAAGTCAAGTCAAGTCAAGTCAAGTCAAGTCAAGTCAAGTCAAGTCAAGTCAAGTCAAGTCAAGTCAAGTCAAGTCAAGTCAAGTCAAGTCAAGTCAAGTCAAGTCAAGTCAAGTCAAGTCAAGTCAAGTCAAGTCAAGTCAAGTCAAGTCAAGTCAAGTCAAGTCAAGTCAAGTCAAGTCAAGTCAAGTCAAGTCAAGTCAAGTCAAGTCAAGTCAAGTCAAGTCAAGTCAAGTCAAGTCAAGTCAAGTCAAGTCAAGTCAAGTCAAGTCAAGTCAAGTCAAGTCAAGTCAAGTCAAGTCAAGTCAAGTCAAGTCAAGTCAAGTCAAGTCAAGTCAAGTCAAGTCAAGTCAAGTCAAGTCAAGTCAAGTCAAGTCAAGTCAAGTCAAGTCAAGTCAAGTCAAGTCAAGTCAAGTCAAGTCAAGTCAAGTCAAGTCAAGTCAAGTCAAGTCAAGTCAAGTCAAGTCAAGTCAAGTCAAGTCAAGTCAAGTCAAGTCAAGTCAAGTCAAGTCAAGTCAAGTCAAGTCAAGTCAAGTCAAGTCAAGTCAAGTCAAGTCAAGTCAAGTCAAGTCAAGTCAAGTCAAGTCAAGTCAAGTCAAGTCAAGTCAAGTCAAGTCAAGTCAAGTCAAGTCAAGTCAAGTCAAGTCAAGTCAAGTCAAGTCAAGTCAAGTCAAGTCAAGTCAAGTCAAGTCAAGTCAAGTCAAGTCAAGTCAAGTCAAGTCAAGTCAAGTCAAGTCAAGTCAAGTCAAGTCAAGTCAAGTCAAGTCAAGTCAAGTCAAGTCAAGTCAAGTCAAGTCAAGTCAAGTCAAGTCAAGTCAAGTCAAGTCAAGTCAAGTCAAGTCAAGTCAAGTCAAGTCAAGTCAAGTCAAGTCAAGTCAAGTCAAGTCAAGTCAAGTCAAGTCAAGTCAAGTCAAGTCAAGTCAAGTCAAGTCAAGTCAAGTCAAGTCAAGTCAAGTCAAGTCAAGTCAAGTCAAGTCAAGTCAAGTCAAGTCAAGTCAAGTCAAGTCAAGTCAAGTCAAGTCAAGTCAAGTCAAGTCAAGTCAAGTCAAGTCAAGTCAAGTCAAGTCAAGTCAAGTCAAGTCAAGTCAAGTCAAGTCAAGTCAAGTCAAGTCAAGTCAAGTCAAGTCAAGTCAAGTCAAGTCAAGTCAAGTCAAGTCAAGTCAAGTCAAGTCAAGTCAAGTCAAGTCAAGTCAAGTCAAGTCAAGTCAAGTCAAGTCAAGTCAAGTCAAGTCAAGTCAAGTCAAGTCAAGTCAAGTCAAGTCAAGTCAAGTCAAGTCAAGTCAAGTCAAGTCAAGTCAAGTCAAGTCAAGTCAAGTCAAGTCAAGTCAAGTCAAGTCAAGTCAAGTCAAGTCAAGTCAAGTCAAGTCAAGTCAAGTCAAGTCAAGTCAAGTCAAGTCAAGTCAAGTCAAGTCAAGTCAAGTCAAGTCAAGTCAAGTCAAGTCAAGTCAAGTCAAGTCAAGTCAAGTCAAGTCAAGTCAAGTCAAGTCAAGTCAAGTCAAGTCAAGTCAAGTCAAGTCAAGTCAAGTCAAGTCAAGTCAAGTCAAGTCAAGTCAAGTCAAGTCAAGTCAAGTCAAGTCAAGTCAAGTCAAGTCAAGTCAAGTCAAGTCAAGTCAAGTCAAGTCAAGTCAAGTCAAGTCAAGTCAAGTCAAGTCAAGTCAAGTCAAGTCAAGTCAAGTCAAGTCAAGTCAAGTCAAGTCAAGTCAAGTCAAGTCAAGTCAAGTCAAGTCAAGTCAAGTCAAGTCAAGTCAAGTCAAGTCAAGTCAAGTCAAGTCAAGTCAAGTCAAGTCAAGTCAAGTCAAGTCAAGTCAAGTCAAGTCAAGTCAAGTCAAGTCAAGTCAAGTCAAGTCAAGTCAAGTCAAGTCAAGTCAAGTCAAGTCAAGTCAAGTCAAGTCAAGTCAAGTCAAGTCAAGTCAAGTCAAGTCAAGTCAAGTCAAGTCAAGTCAAGTCAAGTCAAGTCAAGTCAAGTCAAGTCAAGTCAAGTCAAGTCAAGTCAAGTCAAGTCAAGTCAAGTCAAGTCAAGTCAAGTCAAGTCAAGTCAAGTCAAGTCAAGTCAAGTCAAGTCAAGTCAAGTCAAGTCAAGTCAAGTCAAGTCAAGTCAAGTCAAGTCAAGTCAAGTCAAGTCAAGTCAAGTCAAGTCAAGTCAAGTCAAGTCAAGTCAAGTCAAGTCAAGTCAAGTCAAGTCAAGTCAAGTCAAGTCAAGTCAAGTCAAGTCAAGTCAAGTCAAGTCAAGTCAAGTCAAGTCAAGTCAAGTCAAGTCAAGTCAAGTCAAGTCAAGTCAAGTCAAGTCAAGTCAAGTCAAGTCAAGTCAAGTCAAGTCAAGTCAAGTCAAGTCAAGTCAAGTCAAGTCAAGTCAAGTCAAGTCAAGTCAAGTCAAGTCAAGTCAAGTCAAGTCAAGTCAAGTCAAGTCAAGTCAAGTCAAGTCAAGTCAAGTCAAGTCAAGTCAAGTCAAGTCAAGTCAAGTCAAGTCAAGTCAAGTCAAGTCAAGTCAAGTCAAGTCAAGTCAAGTCAAGTCAAGTCAAGTCAAGTCAAGTCAAGTCAAGTCAAGTCAAGTCAAGTCAAGTCAAGTCAAGTCAAGTCAAGTCAAGTCAAGTCAAGTCAAGTCAAGTCAAGTCAAGTCAAGTCAAGTCAAGTCAAGTCAAGTCAAGTCAAGTCAAGTCAAGTCAAGTCAAGTCAAGTCAAGTCAAGTCAAGTCAAGTCAAGTCAAGTCAAGTCAAGTCAAGTCAAGTCAAGTCAAGTCAAGTCAAGTCAAGTCAAGTCAAGTCAAGTCAAGTCAAGTCAAGTCAAGTCAAGTCAAGTCAAGTCAAGTCAAGTCAAGTCAAGTCAAGTCAAGTCAAGTCAAGTCAAGTCAAGTCAAGTCAAGTCAAGTCAAGTCAAGTCAAGTCAAGTCAAGTCAAGTCAAGTCAAGTCAAGTCAAGTCAAGTCAAGTCAAGTCAAGTCAAGTCAAGTCAAGTCAAGTCAAGTCAAGTCAAGTCAAGTCAAGTCAAGTCAAGTCAAGTCAAGTCAAGTCAAGTCAAGTCAAGTCAAGTCAAGTCAAGTCAAGTCAAGTCAAGTCAAGTCAAGTCAAGTCAAGTCAAGTCAAGTCAAGTCAAGTCAAGTCAAGTCAAGTCAAGTCAAGTCAAGTCAAGTCAAGTCAAGTCAAGTCAAGTCAAGTCAAGTCAAGTCAAGTCAAGTCAAGTCAAGTCAAGTCAAGTCAAGTCAAGTCAAGTCAAGTCAAGTCAAGTCAAGTCAAGTCAAGTCAAGTCAAGTCAAGTCAAGTCAAGTCAAGTCAAGTCAAGTCAAGTCAAGTCAAGTCAAGTCAAGTCAAGTCAAGTCAAGTCAAGTCAAGTCAAGTCAAGTCAAGTCAAGTCAAGTCAAGTCAAGTCAAGTCAAGTCAAGTCAAGTCAAGTCAAGTCAAGTCAAGTCAAGTCAAGTCAAGTCAAGTCAAGTCAAGTCAAGTCAAGTCAAGTCAAGTCAAGTCAAGTCAAGTCAAGTCAAGTCAAGTCAAGTCAAGTCAAGTCAAGTCAAGTCAAGTCAAGTCAAGTCAAGTCAAGTCAAGTCAAGTCAAGTCAAGTCAAGTCAAGTCAAGTCAAGTCAAGTCAAGTCAAGTCAAGTCAAGTCAAGTCAAGTCAAGTCAAGTCAAGTCAAGTCAAGTCAAGTCAAGTCAAGTCAAGTCAAGTCAAGTCAAGTCAAGTCAAGTCAAGTCAAGTCAAGTCAAGTCAAGTCAAGTCAAGTCAAGTCAAGTCAAGTCAAGTCAAGTCAAGTCAAGTCAAGTCAAGTCAAGTCAAGTCAAGTCAAGTCAAGTCAAGTCAAGTCAAGTCAAGTCAAGTCAAGTCAAGTCAAGTCAAGTCAAGTCAAGTCAAGTCAAGTCAAGTCAAGTCAAGTCAAGTCAAGTCAAGTCAAGTCAAGTCAAGTCAAGTCAAGTCAAGTCAAGTCAAGTCAAGTCAAGTCAAGTCAAGTCAAGTCAAGTCAAGTCAAGTCAAGTCAAGTCAAGTCAAGTCAAGTCAAGTCAAGTCAAGTCAAGTCAAGTCAAGTCAAGTCAAGTCAAGTCAAGTCAAGTCAAGTCAAGTCAAGTCAAGTCAAGTCAAGTCAAGTCAAGTCAAGTCAAGTCAAGTCAAGTCAAGTCAAGTCAAGTCAAGTCAAGTCAAGTCAAGTCAAGTCAAGTCAAGTCAAGTCAAGTCAAGTCAAGTCAAGTCAAGTCAAGTCAAGTCAAGTCAAGTCAAGTCAAGTCAAGTCAAGTCAAGTCAAGTCAAGTCAAGTCAAGTCAAGTCAAGTCAAGTCAAGTCAAGTCAAGTCAAGTCAAGTCAAGTCAAGTCAAGTCAAGTCAAGTCAAGTCAAGTCAAGTCAAGTCAAGTCAAGTCAAGTCAAGTCAAGTCAAGTCAAGTCAAGTCAAGTCAAGTCAAGTCAAGTCAAGTCAAGTCAAGTCAAGTCAAGTCAAGTCAAGTCAAGTCAAGTCAAGTCAAGTCAAGTCAAGTCAAGTCAAGTCAAGTCAAGTCAAGTCAAGTCAAGTCAAGTCAAGTCAAGTCAAGTCAAGTCAAGTCAAGTCAAGTCAAGTCAAGTCAAGTCAAGTCAAGTCAAGTCAAGTCAAGTCAAGTCAAGTCAAGTCAAGTCAAGTCAAGTCAAGTCAAGTCAAGTCAAGTCAAGTCAAGTCAAGTCAAGTCAAGTCAAGTCAAGTCAAGTCAAGTCAAGTCAAGTCAAGTCAAGTCAAGTCAAGTCAAGTCAAGTCAAGTCAAGTCAAGTCAAGTCAAGTCAAGTCAAGTCAAGTCAAGTCAAGTCAAGTCAAGTCAAGTCAAGTCAAGTCAAGTCAAGTCAAGTCAAGTCAAGTCAAGTCAAGTCAAGTCAAGTCAAGTCAAGTCAAGTCAAGTCAAGTCAAGTCAAGTCAAGTCAAGTCAAGTCAAGTCAAGTCAAGTCAAGTCAAGTCAAGTCAAGTCAAGTCAAGTCAAGTCAAGTCAAGTCAAGTCAAGTCAAGTCAAGTCAAGTCAAGTCAAGTCAAGTCAAGTCAAGTCAAGTCAAGTCAAGTCAAGTCAAGTCAAGTCAAGTCAAGTCAAGTCAAGTCAAGTCAAGTCAAGTCAAGTCAAGTCAAGTCAAGTCAAGTCAAGTCAAGTCAAGTCAAGTCAAGTCAAGTCAAGTCAAGTCAAGTCAAGTCAAGTCAAGTCAAGTCAAGTCAAGTCAAGTCAAGTCAAGTCAAGTCAAGTCAAGTCAAGTCAAGTCAAGTCAAGTCAAGTCAAGTCAAGTCAAGTCAAGTCAAGTCAAGTCAAGTCAAGTCAAGTCAAGTCAAGTCAAGTCAAGTCAAGTCAAGTCAAGTCAAGTCAAGTCAAGTCAAGTCAAGTCAAGTCAAGTCAAGTCAAGTCAAGTCAAGTCAAGTCAAGTCAAGTCAAGTCAAGTCAAGTCAAGTCAAGTCAAGTCAAGTCAAGTCAAGTCAAGTCAAGTCAAGTCAAGTCAAGTCAAGTCAAGTCAAGTCAAGTCAAGTCAAGTCAAGTCAAGTCAAGTCAAGTCAAGTCAAGTCAAGTCAAGTCAAGTCAAGTCAAGTCAAGTCAAGTCAAGTCAAGTCAAGTCAAGTCAAGTCAAGTCAAGTCAAGTCAAGTCAAGTCAAGTCAAGTCAAGTCAAGTCAAGTCAAGTCAAGTCAAGTCAAGTCAAGTCAAGTCAAGTCAAGTCAAGTCAAGTCAAGTCAAGTCAAGTCAAGTCAAGTCAAGTCAAGTCAAGTCAAGTCAAGTCAAGTCAAGTCAAGTCAAGTCAAGTCAAGTCAAGTCAAGTCAAGTCAAGTCAAGTCAAGTCAAGTCAAGTCAAGTCAAGTCAAGTCAAGTCAAGTCAAGTCAAGTCAAGTCAAGTCAAGTCAAGTCAAGTCAAGTCAAGTCAAGTCAAGTCAAGTCAAGTCAAGTCAAGTCAAGTCAAGTCAAGTCAAGTCAAGTCAAGTCAAGTCAAGTCAAGTCAAGTCAAGTCAAGTCAAGTCAAGTCAAGTCAAGTCAAGTCAAGTCAAGTCAAGTCAAGTCAAGTCAAGTCAAGTCAAGTCAAGTCAAGTCAAGTCAAGTCAAGTCAAGTCAAGTCAAGTCAAGTCAAGTCAAGTCAAGTCAAGTCAAGTCAAGTCAAGTCAAGTCAAGTCAAGTCAAGTCAAGTCAAGTCAAGTCAAGTCAAGTCAAGTCAAGTCAAGTCAAGTCAAGTCAAGTCAAGTCAAGTCAAGTCAAGTCAAGTCAAGTCAAGTCAAGTCAAGTCAAGTCAAGTCAAGTCAAGTCAAGTCAAGTCAAGTCAAGTCAAGTCAAGTCAAGTCAAGTCAAGTCAAGTCAAGTCAAGTCAAGTCAAGTCAAGTCAAGTCAAGTCAAGTCAAGTCAAGTCAAGTCAAGTCAAGTCAAGTCAAGTCAAGTCAAGTCAAGTCAAGTCAAGTCAAGTCAAGTCAAGTCAAGTCAAGTCAAGTCAAGTCAAGTCAAGTCAAGTCAAGTCAAGTCAAGTCAAGTCAAGTCAAGTCAAGTCAAGTCAAGTCAAGTCAAGTCAAGTCAAGTCAAGTCAAGTCAAGTCAAGTCAAGTCAAGTCAAGTCAAGTCAAGTCAAGTCAAGTCAAGTCAAGTCAAGTCAAGTCAAGTCAAGTCAAGTCAAGTCAAGTCAAGTCAAGTCAAGTCAAGTCAAGTCAAGTCAAGTCAAGTCAAGTCAAGTCAAGTCAAGTCAAGTCAAGTCAAGTCAAGTCAAGTCAAGTCAAGTCAAGTCAAGTCAAGTCAAGTCAAGTCAAGTCAAGTCAAGTCAAGTCAAGTCAAGTCAAGTCAAGTCAAGTCAAGTCAAGTCAAGTCAAGTCAAGTCAAGTCAAGTCAAGTCAAGTCAAGTCAAGTCAAGTCAAGTCAAGTCAAGTCAAGTCAAGTCAAGTCAAGTCAAGTCAAGTCAAGTCAAGTCAAGTCAAGTCAAGTCAAGTCAAGTCAAGTCAAGTCA
>OV277349.1:38129577-38140234 GCA_922984085.1 Sicus ferrugineus
AAGTCAAGTCAAGTCAAGTCAAGTCAAGTCAAGTCAAGTCAAGTCAAGTCAAGTCAAGTCAAGTCAAGTCAAGTCAAGTCAAGTCAAGTCAAGTCAAGTCAAGTCAAGTCAAGTCAAGTCAAGTCAAGTCAAGTCAAGTCAAGTCAAGTCAAGTCAAGTCAAGTCAAGTCAAGTCAAGTCAAGTCAAGTCAAGTCAAGTCAAGTCAAGTCAAGTCAAGTCAAGTCAAGTCAAGTCAAGTCAAGTCAAGTCAAGTCAAGTCAAGTCAAGTCAAGTCAAGTCAAGTCAAGTCAAGTCAAGTCAAGTCAAGTCAAGTCAAGTCAAGTCAAGTCAAGTCAAGTCAAGTCAAGTCAAGTCAAGTCAAGTCAAGTCAAGTCAAGTCAAGTCAAGTCAAGTCAAGTCAAGTCAAGTCAAGTCAAGTCAAGTCAAGTCAAGTCAAGTCAAGTCAAGTCAAGTCAAGTCAAGTCAAGTCAAGTCAAGTCAAGTCAAGTCAAGTCAAGTCAAGTCAAGTCAAGTCAAGTCAAGTCAAGTCAAGTCAAGTCAAGTCAAGTCAAGTCAAGTCAAGTCAAGTCAAGTCAAGTCAAGTCAAGTCAAGTCAAGTCAAGTCAAGTCAAGTCAAGTCAAGTCAAGTCAAGTCAAGTCAAGTCAAGTCAAGTCAAGTCAAGTCAAGTCAAGTCAAGTCAAGTCAAGTCAAGTCAAGTCAAGTCAAGTCAAGTCAAGTCAAGTCAAGTCAAGTCAAGTCAAGTCAAGTCAAGTCAAGTCAAGTCAAGTCAAGTCAAGTCAAGTCAAGTCAAGTCAAGTCAAGTCAAGTCAAGTCAAGTCAAGTCAAGTCAAGTCAAGTCAAGTCAAGTCAAGTCAAGTCAAGTCAAGTCAAGTCAAGTCAAGTCAAGTCAAGTCAAGTCAAGTCAAGTCAAGTCAAGTCAAGTCAAGTCAAGTCAAGTCAAGTCAAGTCAAGTCAAGTCAAGTCAAGTCAAGTCAAGTCAAGTCAAGTCAAGTCAAGTCAAGTCAAGTCAAGTCAAGTCAAGTCAAGTCAAGTCAAGTCAAGTCAAGTCAAGTCAAGTCAAGTCAAGTCAAGTCAAGTCAAGTCAAGTCAAGTCAAGTCAAGTCAAGTCAAGTCAAGTCAAGTCAAGTCAAGTCAAGTCAAGTCAAGTCAAGTCAAGTCAAGTCAAGTCAAGTCAAGTCAAGTCAAGTCAAGTCAAGTCAAGTCAAGTCAAGTCAAGTCAAGTCAAGTCAAGTCAAGTCAAGTCAAGTCAAGTCAAGTCAAGTCAAGTCAAGTCAAGTCAAGTCAAGTCAAGTCAAGTCAAGTCAAGTCAAGTCAAGTCAAGTCAAGTCAAGTCAAGTCAAGTCAAGTCAAGTCAAGTCAAGTCAAGTCAAGTCAAGTCAAGTCAAGTCAAGTCAAGTCAAGTCAAGTCAAGTCAAGTCAAGTCAAGTCAAGTCAAGTCAAGTCAAGTCAAGTCAAGTCAAGTCAAGTCAAGTCAAGTCAAGTCAAGTCAAGTCAAGTCAAGTCAAGTCAAGTCAAGTCAAGTCAAGTCAAGTCAAGTCAAGTCAAGTCAAGTCAAGTCAAGTCAAGTCAAGTCAAGTCAAGTCAAGTCAAGTCAAGTCAAGTCAAGTCAAGTCAAGTCAAGTCAAGTCAAGTCAAGTCAAGTCAAGTCAAGTCAAGTCAAGTCAAGTCAAGTCAAGTCAAGTCAAGTCAAGTCAAGTCAAGTCAAGTCAAGTCAAGTCAAGTCAAGTCAAGTCAAGTCAAGTCAAGTCAAGTCAAGTCAAGTCAAGTCAAGTCAAGTCAAGTCAAGTCAAGTCAAGTCAAGTCAAGTCAAGTCAAGTCAAGTCAAGTCAAGTCAAGTCAAGTCAAGTCAAGTCAAGTCAAGTCAAGTCAAGTCAAGTCAAGTCAAGTCAAGTCAAGTCAAGTCAAGTCAAGTCAAGTCAAGTCAAGTCAAGTCAAGTCAAGTCAAGTCAAGTCAAGTCAAGTCAAGTCAAGTCAAGTCAAGTCAAGTCAAGTCAAGTCAAGTCAAGTCAAGTCAAGTCAAGTCAAGTCAAGTCAAGTCAAGTCAAGTCAAGTCAAGTCAAGTCAAGTCAAGTCAAGTCAAGTCAAGTCAAGTCAAGTCAAGTCAAGTCAAGTCAAGTCAAGTCAAGTCAAGTCAAGTCAAGTCAAGTCAAGTCAAGTCAAGTCAAGTCAAGTCAAGTCAAGTCAAGTCAAGTCAAGTCAAGTCAAGTCAAGTCAAGTCAAGTCAAGTCAAGTCAAGTCAAGTCAAGTCAAGTCAAGTCAAGTCAAGTCAAGTCAAGTCAAGTCAAGTCAAGTCAAGTCAAGTCAAGTCAAGTCAAGTCAAGTCAAGTCAAGTCAAGTCAAGTCAAGTCAAGTCAAGTCAAGTCAAGTCAAGTCAAGTCAAGTCAAGTCAAGTCAAGTCAAGTCAAGTCAAGTCAAGTCAAGTCAAGTCAAGTCAAGTCAAGTCAAGTCAAGTCAAGTCAAGTCAAGTCAAGTCAAGTCAAGTCAAGTCAAGTCAAGTCAAGTCAAGTCAAGTCAAGTCAAGTCAAGTCAAGTCAAGTCAAGTCAAGTCAAGTCAAGTCAAGTCAAGTCAAGTCAAGTCAAGTCAAGTCAAGTCAAGTCAAGTCAAGTCAAGTCAAGTCAAGTCAAGTCAAGTCAAGTCAAGTCAAGTCAAGTCAAGTCAAGTCAAGTCAAGTCAAGTCAAGTCAAGTCAAGTCAAGTCAAGTCAAGTCAAGTCAAGTCAAGTCAAGTCAAGTCAAGTCAAGTCAAGTCAAGTCAAGTCAAGTCAAGTCAAGTCAAGTCAAGTCAAGTCAAGTCAAGTCAAGTCAAGTCAAGTCAAGTCAAGTCAAGTCAAGTCAAGTCAAGTCAAGTCAAGTCAAGTCAAGTCAAGTCAAGTCAAGTCAAGTCAAGTCAAGTCAAGTCAAGTCAAGTCAAGTCAAGTCAAGTCAAGTCAAGTCAAGTCAAGTCAAGTCAAGTCAAGTCAAGTCAAGTCAAGTCAAGTCAAGTCAAGTCAAGTCAAGTCAAGTCAAGTCAAGTCAAGTCAAGTCAAGTCAAGTCAAGTCAAGTCAAGTCAAGTCAAGTCAAGTCAAGTCAAGTCAAGTCAAGTCAAGTCAAGTCAAGTCAAGTCAAGTCAAGTCAAGTCAAGTCAAGTCAAGTCAAGTCAAGTCAAGTCAAGTCAAGTCAAGTCAAGTCAAGTCAAGTCAAGTCAAGTCAAGTCAAGTCAAGTCAAGTCAAGTCAAGTCAAGTCAAGTCAAGTCAAGTCAAGTCAAGTCAAGTCAAGTCAAGTCAAGTCAAGTCAAGTCAAGTCAAGTCAAGTCAAGTCAAGTCAAGTCAAGTCAAGTCAAGTCAAGTCAAGTCAAGTCAAGTCAAGTCAAGTCAAGTCAAGTCAAGTCAAGTCAAGTCAAGTCAAGTCAAGTCAAGTCAAGTCAAGTCAAGTCAAGTCAAGTCAAGTCAAGTCAAGTCAAGTCAAGTCAAGTCAAGTCAAGTCAAGTCAAGTCAAGTCAAGTCAAGTCAAGTCAAGTCAAGTCAAGTCAAGTCAAGTCAAGTCAAGTCAAGTCAAGTCAAGTCAAGTCAAGTCAAGTCAAGTCAAGTCAAGTCAAGTCAAGTCAAGTCAAGTCAAGTCAAGTCAAGTCAAGTCAAGTCAAGTCAAGTCAAGTCAAGTCAAGTCAAGTCAAGTCAAGTCAAGTCAAGTCAAGTCAAGTCAAGTCAAGTCAAGTCAAGTCAAGTCAAGTCAAGTCAAGTCAAGTCAAGTCAAGTCAAGTCAAGTCAAGTCAAGTCAAGTCAAGTCAAGTCAAGTCAAGTCAAGTCAAGTCAAGTCAAGTCAAGTCAAGTCAAGTCAAGTCAAGTCAAGTCAAGTCAAGTCAAGTCAAGTCAAGTCAAGTCAAGTCAAGTCAAGTCAAGTCAAGTCAAGTCAAGTCAAGTCAAGTCAAGTCAAGTCAAGTCAAGTCAAGTCAAGTCAAGTCAAGTCAAGTCAAGTCAAGTCAAGTCAAGTCAAGTCAAGTCAAGTCAAGTCAAGTCAAGTCAAGTCAAGTCAAGTCAAGTCAAGTCAAGTCAAGTCAAGTCAAGTCAAGTCAAGTCAAGTCAAGTCAAGTCAAGTCAAGTCAAGTCAAGTCAAGTCAAGTCAAGTCAAGTCAAGTCAAGTCAAGTCAAGTCAAGTCAAGTCAAGTCAAGTCAAGTCAAGTCAAGTCAAGTCAAGTCAAGTCAAGTCAAGTCAAGTCAAGTCAAGTCAAGTCAAGTCAAGTCAAGTCAAGTCAAGTCAAGTCAAGTCAAGTCAAGTCAAGTCAAGTCAAGTCAAGTCAAGTCAAGTCAAGTCAAGTCAAGTCAAGTCAAGTCAAGTCAAGTCAAGTCAAGTCAAGTCAAGTCAAGTCAAGTCAAGTCAAGTCAAGTCAAGTCAAGTCAAGTCAAGTCAAGTCAAGTCAAGTCAAGTCAAGTCAAGTCAAGTCAAGTCAAGTCAAGTCAAGTCAAGTCAAGTCAAGTCAAGTCAAGTCAAGTCAAGTCAAGTCAAGTCAAGTCAAGTCAAGTCAAGTCAAGTCAAGTCAAGTCAAGTCAAGTCAAGTCAAGTCAAGTCAAGTCAAGTCAAGTCAAGTCAAGTCAAGTCAAGTCAAGTCAAGTCAAGTCAAGTCAAGTCAAGTCAAGTCAAGTCAAGTCAAGTCAAGTCAAGTCAAGTCAAGTCAAGTCAAGTCAAGTCAAGTCAAGTCAAGTCAAGTCAAGTCAAGTCAAGTCAAGTCAAGTCAAGTCAAGTCAAGTCAAGTCAAGTCAAGTCAAGTCAAGTCAAGTCAAGTCAAGTCAAGTCAAGTCAAGTCAAGTCAAGTCAAGTCAAGTCAAGTCAAGTCAAGTCAAGTCAAGTCAAGTCAAGTCAAGTCAAGTCAAGTCAAGTCAAGTCAAGTCAAGTCAAGTCAAGTCAAGTCAAGTCAAGTCAAGTCAAGTCAAGTCAAGTCAAGTCAAGTCAAGTCAAGTCAAGTCAAGTCAAGTCAAGTCAAGTCAAGTCAAGTCAAGTCAAGTCAAGTCAAGTCAAGTCAAGTCAAGTCAAGTCAAGTCAAGTCAAGTCAAGTCAAGTCAAGTCAAGTCAAGTCAAGTCAAGTCAAGTCAAGTCAAGTCAAGTCAAGTCAAGTCAAGTCAAGTCAAGTCAAGTCAAGTCAAGTCAAGTCAAGTCAAGTCAAGTCAAGTCAAGTCAAGTCAAGTCAAGTCAAGTCAAGTCAAGTCAAGTCAAGTCAAGTCAAGTCAAGTCAAGTCAAGTCAAGTCAAGTCAAGTCAAGTCAAGTCAAGTCAAGTCAAGTCAAGTCAAGTCAAGTCAAGTCAAGTCAAGTCAAGTCAAGTCAAGTCAAGTCAAGTCAAGTCAAGTCAAGTCAAGTCAAGTCAAGTCAAGTCAAGCAAAGTCAAGTCAAGTCAAGTCAAGTCAAGTCAAGTCAAGTCAAGTAAGTCAAGTCAAGTCAAGTCAAGTCAAGTCAAGTCAAGTCAAGTCAAGTCAAGTCAAGTCAAGTCAAGTCAAGTCAAGTCAAGTCAAGTCAAGTCAAGTCAAGTCAAGTCAAGTCAAGTCAAGTCAAGTCAAGTCAAGTCAAGTCAAGTCAAGTCAAGTCAAGTCAAGTCAAGTCAAGTCAAGTCAAGTCAAGTCAAGTCAAGTCAAGTCAAGTCAAGTCAAGTCAAGTCAAGTCAAGTCAAGTCAAGTCAAGTCAAGTCAAGTCAAGTCAAGTCAAGTCAAGTCAAGTCAAGTCAAGTCAAGTCAAGTCAAGTCAAGTCAAGTCAAGTCAAGTCAAGTCAAGTCAAGTCAAGTCAAGTCAAGTCAAGTCAAGTCAAGTCAAGTCAAGTCAAGTCAAGTCAAGTCAAGTCAAGTCAAGTCAAGTCAAGTCAAGTCAAGTCAAGTCAAGTCAAGTCAAGTCAAGTCAAGTCAAGTCAAGTCAAGTCAAGTCAAGTCAAGTCAAGTCAAGTCAAGTCAAGTCAAGTCAAGTCAAGTCAAGTCAAGTCAAGTCAAGTCAAGTCAAGTCAAGTCAAGTCAAGTCAAGTCAAGTCAAGTCAAGTCAAGTCAAGTCAAGTCAAGTCAAGTCAAGTCAAGTCAAGTCAAGTCAAGTCAAGTCAAGTCAAGTCAAGTCAAGTCAAGTCAAGTCAAGTCAAGTCAAGTCAAGTCAAGTCAAGTCAAGTCAAGTCAAGTCAAGTCAAGTCAAGTCAAGTCAAGTCAAGTCAAGTCAAGTCAAGTCAAGTCAAGTCAAGTCAAGTCAAGTCAAGTCAAGTCAAGTCAAGTCAAGTCAAGTCAAGTCAAGTCAAGTCAAGTCAAGTCAAGTCAAGTCAAGTCAAGTCAAGTCAAGTCAAGTCAAGTCAAGTCAAGTCAAGTCAAGTCAAGTCAAGTCAAGTCAAGTCAAGTCAAGTCAAGTCAAGTCAAGTCAAGTCAAGTCAAGTCAAGTCAAGTCAAGTCAAGTCAAGTCAAGTCAAGTCAAGTCAAGTCAAGTCAAGTCAAGTCAAGTCAAGTCAAGTCAAGTCAAGTCAAGTCAAGTCAAGTCAAGTCAAGTCAAGTCAAGTCAAGTCAAGTCAAGTCAAGTCAAGTCAAGTCAAGTCAAGTCAAGTCAAGTCAAGTCAAGTCAAGTCAAGTCAAGTCAAGTCAAGTCAAGTCAAGTCAAGTCAAGTCAAGTCAAGTCAAGTCAAGTCAAGTCAAGTCAAGTCAAGTCAAGTCAAGTCAAGTCAAGTCAAGTCAAGTCAAGTCAAGTCAAGTCAAGTCAAGTCAAGTCAAGTCAAGTCAAGTCAAGTCAAGTCAAGTCAAGTCAAGTCAAGTCAAGTCAAGTCAAGTCAAGTCAAGTCAAGTCAAGTCAAGTCAAGTCAAGTCAAGTCAAGTCAAGTCAAGTCAAGTCAAGTCAAGTCAAGTCAAGTCAAGTCAAGTCAAGTCAAGTCAAGTCAAGTCAAGTCAAGTCAAGTCAAGTCAAGTCAAGTCAAGTCAAGTCAAGTCAAGTCAAGTCAAGTCAAGTCAAGTCAAGTCAAGTCAAGTCAAGTCAAGTCAAGTCAAGTCAAGTCAAGTCAAGTCAAGTCAAGTCAAGTCAAGTCAAGTCAAGTCAAGTCAAGTCAAGTCAAGTCAAGTCAAGTCAAGTCAAGTCAAGTCAAGTCAAGTCAAGTCAAGTCAAGTCAAGTCAAGTCAAGTCAAGTCAAGTCAAGTCAAGTCAAGTCAAGTCAAGTCAAGTCAAGTCAAGTCAAGTCAAGTCAAGTCAAGTCAAGTCAAGTCAAGTCAAGTCAAGTCAAGTCAAGTCAAGTCAAGTCAAGTCAAGTCAAGTCAAGTCAAGTCAAGTCAAGTCAAGTCAAGTCAAGTCAAGTCAAGTCAAGTCAAGTCAAGTCAAGTCAAGTCAAGTCAAGTCAAGTCAAGTCAAGTCAAGTCAAGTCAAGTCAAGTCAAGTCAAGTCAAGTCAAGTCAAGTCAAGTCAAGTCAAGTCAAGTCAAGTCAAGTCAAGTCAAGTCAAGTCAAGTCAAGTCAAGTCAAGTCAAGTCAAGTCAAGTCAAGTCAAGTCAAGTCAAGTCAAGTCAAGTCAAGTCAAGTCAAGTCAAGTCAAGTCAAGTCAAGTCAAGTCAAGTCAAGTCAAGTCAAGTCAAGTCAAGTCAAGTCAAGTCAAGTCAAGTCAAGTCAAGTCAAGTCAAGTCAAGTCAAGTCAAGTCAAGTCAAGTCAAGTCAAGTCAAGTCAAGTCAAGTCAAGTCAAGTCAAGTCAAGTCAAGTCAAGTCAAGTCAAGTCAAGTCAAGTCAAGTCAAGTCAAGTCAAGTCAAGTCAAGTCAAGTCAAGTCAAGTCAAGTCAAGTCAAGTCAAGTCAAGTCAAGTCAAGTCAAGTCAAGTCAAGTCAAGTCAAGTCAAGTCAAGTCAAGTCAAGTCAAGTCAAGTCAAGTCAAGTCAAGTCAAGTCAAGTCAAGTCAAGTCAAGTCAAGTCAAGTCAAGTCAAGTCAAGTCAAGTCAAGTCAAGTCAAGTCAAGTCAAGTCAAGTCAAGTCAAGTCAAGTCAAGTCAAGTCAAGTCAAGTCAAGTCAAGTCAAGTCAAGTCAAGTCAAGTCAAGTCAAGTCAAGTCAAGTCAAGTCAAGTCAAGTCAAGTCAAGTCAAGTCAAGTCAAGTCAAGTCAAGTCAAGTCAAGTCAAGTCAAGTCAAGTCAAGTCAAGTCAAGTCAAGTCAAGTCAAGTCAAGTCAAGTCAAGTCAAGTCAAGTCAAGTCAAGTCAAGTCAAGTCAAGTCAAGTCAAGTCAAGTCAAGTCAAGTCAAGTCAAGTCAAGTCAAGTCAAGTCAAGTCAAGTCAAGTCAAGTCAAGTCAAGTCAAGTCAAGTCAAGTCAAGTCAAGTCAAGTCAAGTCAAGTCAAGTCAAGTCAAGTCAAGTCAAGTCAAGTCAAGTCAAGTCAAGTCAAGTCAAGTCAAGTCAAGTCAAGTCAAGTCAAGTCAAGTCAAGTCAAGTCAAGTCAAGTCAAGTCAAGTCAAGTCAAGTCAAGTCAAGTCAAGTCAAGTCAAGTCAAGTCAAGTCAAGTCAAGTCAAGTCAAGTCAAGTCAAGTCAAGTCAAGTCAAGTCAAGTCAAGTCAAGTCAAGTCAAGTCAAGTCAAGTCAAGTCAAGTCAAGTCAAGTCAAGTCAAGTCAAGTCAAGTCAAGTCAAGTCAAGTCAAGTCAAGTCAAGTCAAGTCAAGTCAAGTCAAGTCAAGTCAAGTCAAGTCAAGTCAAGTCAAGTCAAGTCAAGTCAAGTCAAGTCAAGTCAAGTCAAGTCAAGTCAAGTCAAGTCAAGTCAAGTCAAGTCAAGTCAAGTCAAGTCAAGTCAAGTCAAGTCAAGTCAAGTCAAGTCAAGTCAAGTCAAGTCAAGTCAAGTCAAGTCAAGTCAAGTCAAGTCAAGTCAAGTCAAGTCAAGTCAAGTCAAGTCAAGTCAAGTCAAGTCAAGTCAAGTCAAGTCAAGTCAAGTCAAGTCAAGTCAAGTCAAGTCAAGTCAAGTCAAGTCAAGTCAAGTCAAGTCAAGTCAAGTCAAGTCAAGTCAAGTCAAGTCAAGTCAAGTCAAGTCAAGTCAAGTCAAGTCAAGTCAAGTCAAGTCAAGTCAAGTCAAGTCAAGTCAAGTCAAGTCAAGTCAAGTCAAGTCAAGTCAAGTCAAGTCAAGTCAAGTCAAGTCAAGTCAAGTCAAGTCAAGTCAAGTCAAGTCAAGTCAAGTCAAGTCAAGTCAAGTCAAGTCAAGTCAAGTCAAGTCAAGTCAAGTCAAGTCAAGTCAAGTCAAGTCAAGTCAAGTCAAGTCAAGTCAAGTCAAGTCAAGTCAAGTCAAGTCAAGTCAAGTCAAGTCAAGTCAAGTCAAGTCAAGTCAAGTCAAGTCAAGTCAAGTCAAGTCAAGTCAAGTCAAGTCAAGTCAAGTCAAGTCAAGTCAAGTCAAGTCAAGTCAAGTCAAGTCAAGTCAAGTCAAGTCAAGTCAAGTCAAGTCAAGTCAAGTCAAGTCAAGTCAAGTCAAGTCAAGTCAAGTCAAGTCAAGTCAAGTCAAGTCAAGTCAAGTCAAGTCAAGTCAAGTCAAGTCAAGTCAAGTCAAGTCAAGTCAAGTCAAGTCAAGTCAAGTCAAGTCAAGTCAAGTCAAGTCAAGTCAAGTCAAGTCAAGTCAAGTCAAGTCAAGTCAAGTCAAGTCAAGTCAAGTCAAGTCAAGTCAAGTCAAGTCAAGTCAAGTCAAGTCAAGTCAAGTCAAGTCAAGTCAAGTCAAGTCAAGTCAAGTCAAGTCAAGTCAAGTCAAGTCAAGTCAAGTCAAGTCAAGTCAAGTCAAGTCAAGTCAAGTCAAGTCAAGTCAAGTCAAGTCAAGTCAAGTCAAGTCAAGTCAAGTCAAGTCAAGTCAAGTCAAGTCAAGTCAAGTCAAGTCAAGTCAAGTCAAGTCAAGTCAAGTCAAGTCAAGTCAAGTCAAGTCAAGTCAAGTCAAGTCAAGTCAAGTCAAGTCAAGTCAAGTCAAGTCAAGTCAAGTCAAGTCAAGTCAAGTCAAGTCAAGTCAAGTCAAGTCAAGTCAAGTCAAGTCAAGTCAAGTCAAGTCAAGTCAAGTCAAGTCAAGTCAAGTCAAGTCAAGTCAAGTCAAGTCAAGTCAAGTCAAGTCAAGTCAAGTCAAGTCAAGTCAAGTCAAGTCAAGTCAAGTCAAGTCAAGTCAAGTCAAGTCAAGTCAAGTCAAGTCAAGTCAAGTCAAGTCAAGTCAAGTCAAGTCAAGTCAAGTCAAGTCAAGTCAAGTCAAGTCAAGTCAAGTCAAGTCAAGTCAAGTCAAGTCAAGTCAAGTCAAGTCAAGTCAAGTCAAGTCAAGTCAAGTCAAGTCAAGTCAAGTCAAGTCAAGTCAAGTCAAGTCAAGTCAAGTCAAGTCAAGTCAAGTCAAGTCAAGTCAAGTCAAGTCAAGTCAAGTCAAGTCAAGTCAAGTCAAGTCAAGTCAAGTCAAGTCAAGTCAAGTCAAGTCAAGTCAAGTCAAGTCAAGTCAAGTCAAGTCAAGTCAAGTCAAGTCAAGTCAAGTCAAGTCAAGTCAAGTCAAGTCAAGTCAAGTCAAGTCAAGTCAAGTCAAGTCAAGTCAAGTCAAGTCAAGTCAAGTCAAGTCAAGTCAAGTCAAGTCAAGTCAAGTCAAGTCAAGTCAAGTCAAGTCAAGTCAAGTCAAGTCAAGTCAAGTCAAGTCAAGTCAAGTCAAGTCAAGTCAAGTCAAGTCAAGTCAAGTCAAGTCAAGTCAAGTCAAGTCAAGTCAAGTCAAGTCAAGTCAAGTCAAG
>OV277349.1:38140434-38150434 GCA_922984085.1 Sicus ferrugineus
AGTCAAGTCAAGTCAAGTCAAGTCAAGTCAAGTCAAGTCAAGTCAAGTCAAGTCAAGTCAAGTCAAGTCAAGTCAAGTCAAGTCAAGTCAAGTCAAGTCAAGTCAAGTCAAGTCAAGTCAAGTCAAGTCAAGTCAAGTCAAGTCAAGTCAAGTCAAGTCAAGTCAAGTCAAGTCAAGTCAAGTCAAGTCAAGTCAAGTCAAGTCAAGTCAAGTCAAGTCAAGTCAAGTCAAGTCAAGTCAAGTCAAGTCAAGTCAAGTCAAGTCAAGTCAAGTCAAGTCAAGTCAAGTCAAGTCAAGTCAAGTCAAGTCAAGTCAAGTCAAGTCAAGTCAAGTCAAGTCAAGTCAAGTCAAGTCAAGTCAAGTCAAGTCAAGTCAAGTCAAGTCAAGTCAAGTCAAGTCAAGTCAAGTCAAGTCAAGTCAAGTCAAGTCAAGTCAAGTCAAGTCAAGTCAAGTCAAGTCAAGTCAAGTCAAGTCAAGTCAAGTCAAGTCAAGTCAAGTCAAGTCAAGTCAAGTCAAGTCAAGTCAAGTCAAGTCAAGTCAAGTCAAGTCAAGTCAAGTCAAGTCAAGTCAAGTCAAGTCAAGTCAAGTCAAGTCAAGTCAAGTCAAGTCAAGTCAAGTCAAGTCAAGTCAAGTCAAGTCAAGTCAAGTCAAGTCAAGTCAAGTCAAGTCAAGTCAAGTCAAGTCAAGTCAAGTCAAGTCAAGTCAAGTCAAGTCAAGTCAAGTCAAGTCAAGTCAAGTCAAGTCAAGTCAAGTCAAGTCAAGTCAAGTCAAGTCAAGTCAAGTCAAGTCAAGTCAAGTCAAGTCAAGTCAAGTCAAGTCAAGTCAAGTCAAGTCAAGTCAAGTCAAGTCAAGTCAAGTCAAGTCAAGTCAAGTCAAGTCAAGTCAAGTCAAGTCAAGTCAAGTCAAGTCAAGTCAAGTCAAGTCAAGTCAAGTCAAGTCAAGTCAAGTCAAGTCAAGTCAAGTCAAGTCAAGTCAAGTCAAGTCAAGTCAAGTCAAGTCAAGTCAAGTCAAGTCAAGTCAAGTCAAGTCAAGTCAAGTCAAGTCAAGTCAAGTCAAGTCAAGTCAAGTCAAGTCAAGTCAAGTCAAGTCAAGTCAAGTCAAGTCAAGTCAAGTCAAGTCAAGTCAAGTCAAGTCAAGTCAAGTCAAGTCAAGTCAAGTCAAGTCAAGTCAAGTCAAGTCAAGTCAAGTCAAGTCAAGTCAAGTCAAGTCAAGTCAAGTCAAGTCAAGTCAAGTCAAGTCAAGTCAAGTCAAGTCAAGTCAAGTCAAGTCAAGTCAAGTCAAGTCAAGTCAAGTCAAGTCAAGTCAAGTCAAGTCAAGTCAAGTCAAGTCAAGTCAAGTCAAGTCAAGTCAAGTCAAGTCAAGTCAAGTCAAGTCAAGTCAAGTCAAGTCAAGTCAAGTCAAGTCAAGTCAAGTCAAGTCAAGTCAAGTCAAGTCAAGTCAAGTCAAGTCAAGTCAAGTCAAGTCAAGTCAAGTCAAGTCAAGTCAAGTCAAGTCAAGTCAAGTCAAGTCAAGTCAAGTCAAGTCAAGTCAAGTCAAGTCAAGTCAAGTCAAGTCAAGTCAAGTCAAGTCAAGTCAAGTCAAGTCAAGTCAAGTCAAGTCAAGTCAAGTCAAGTCAAGTCAAGTCAAGTCAAGTCAAGTCAAGTCAAGTCAAGTCAAGTCAAGTCAAGTCAAGTCAAGTCAAGTCAAGTCAAGTCAAGTCAAGTCAAGTCAAGTCAAGTCAAGTCAAGTCAAGTCAAGTCAAGTCAAGTCAAGTCAAGTCAAGTCAAGTCAAGTCAAGTCAAGTCAAGTCAAGTCAAGTCAAGTCAAGTCAAGTCAAGTCAAGTCAAGTCAAGTCAAGTCAAGTCAAGTCAAGTCAAGTCAAGTCAAGTCAAGTCAAGTCAAGTCAAGTCAAGTCAAGTCAAGTCAAGTCAAGTCAAGTCAAGTCAAGTCAAGTCAAGTCAAGTCAAGTCAAGTCAAGTCAAGTCAAGTCAAGTCAAGTCAAGTCAAGTCAAGTCAAGTCAAGTCAAGTCAAGTCAAGTCAAGTCAAGTCAAGTCAAGTCAAGTCAAGTCAAGTCAAGTCAAGTCAAGTCAAGTCAAGTCAAGTCAAGTCAAGTCAAGTCAAGTCAAGTCAAGTCAAGTCAAGTCAAGTCAAGTCAAGTCAAGTCAAGTCAAGTCAAGTCAAGTCAAGTCAAGTCAAGTCAAGTCAAGTCAAGTCAAGTCAAGTCAAGTCAAGTCAAGTCAAGTCAAGTCAAGTCAAGTCAAGTCAAGTCAAGTCAAGTCAAGTCAAGTCAAGTCAAGTCAAGTCAAGTCAAGTCAAGTCAAGTCAAGTCAAGTCAAGTCAAGTCAAGTCAAGTCAAGTCAAGTCAAGTCAAGTCAAGTCAAGTCAAGTCAAGTCAAGTCAAGTCAAGTCAAGTCAAGTCAAGTCAAGTCAAGTCAAGTCAAGTCAAGTCAAGTCAAGTCAAGTCAAGTCAAGTCAAGTCAAGTCAAGTCAAGTCAAGTCAAGTCAAGTCAAGTCAAGTCAAGTCAAGTCAAGTCAAGTCAAGTCAAGTCAAGTCAAGTCAAGTCAAGTCAAGTCAAGTCAAGTCAAGTCAAGTCAAGTCAAGTCAAGTCAAGTCAAGTCAAGTCAAGTCAAGTCAAGTCAAGTCAAGTCAAGTCAAGTCAAGTCAAGTCAAGTCAAGTCAAGTCAAGTCAAGTCAAGTCAAGTCAAGTCAAGTCAAGTCAAGTCAAGTCAAGTCAAGTCAAGTCAAGTCAAGTCAAGTCAAGTCAAGTCAAGTCAAGTCAAGTCAAGTCAAGTCAAGTCAAGTCAAGTCAAGTCAAGTCAAGTCAAGTCAAGTCAAGTCAAGTCAAGTCAAGTCAAGTCAAGTCAAGTCAAGTCAAGTCAAGTCAAGTCAAGTCAAGTCAAGTCAAGTCAAGTCAAGTCAAGTCAAGTCAAGTCAAGTCAAGTCAAGTCAAGTCAAGTCAAGTCAAGTCAAGTCAAGTCAAGTCAAGTCAAGTCAAGTCAAGTCAAGTCAAGTCAAGTCAAGTCAAGTCAAGTCAAGTCAAGTCAAGTCAAGTCAAGTCAAGTCAAGTCAAGTCAAGTCAAGTCAAGTCAAGTCAAGTCAAGTCAAGTCAAGTCAAGTCAAGTCAAGTCAAGTCAAGTCAAGTCAAGTCAAGTCAAGTCAAGTCAAGTCAAGTCAAGTCAAGTCAAGTCAAGTCAAGTCAAGTCAAGTCAAGTCAAGTCAAGTCAAGTCAAGTCAAGTCAAGTCAAGTCAAGTCAAGTCAAGTCAAGTCAAGTCAAGTCAAGTCAAGTCAAGTCAAGTCAAGTCAAGTCAAGTCAAGTCAAGTCAAGTCAAGTCAAGTCAAGTCAAGTCAAGTCAAGTCAAGTCAAGTCAAGTCAAGTCAAGTCAAGTCAAGTCAAGTCAAGTCAAGTCAAGTCAAGTCAAGTCAAGTCAAGTCAAGTCAAGTCAAGTCAAGTCAAGTCAAGTCAAGTCAAGTCAAGTCAAGTCAAGTCAAGTCAAGTCAAGTCAAGTCAAGTCAAGTCAAGTCAAGTCAAGTCAAGTCAAGTCAAGTCAAGTCAAGTCAAGTCAAGTCAAGTCAAGTCAAGTCAAGTCAAGTCAAGTCAAGTCAAGTCAAGTCAAGTCAAGTCAAGTCAAGTCAAGTCAAGTCAAGTCAAGTCAAGTCAAGTCAAGTCAAGTCAAGTCAAGTCAAGTCAAGTCAAGTCAAGTCAAGTCAAGTCAAGTCAAGTCAAGTCAAGTCAAGTCAAGTCAAGTCAAGTCAAGTCAAGTCAAGTCAAGTCAAGTCAAGTCAAGTCAAGTCAAGTCAAGTCAAGTCAAGTCAAGTCAAGTCAAGTCAAGTCAAGTCAAGTCAAGTCAAGTCAAGTCAAGTCAAGTCAAGTCAAGTCAAGTCAAGTCAAGTCAAGTCAAGTCAAGTCAAGTCAAGTCAAGTCAAGTCAAGTCAAGTCAAGTCAAGTCAAGTCAAGTCAAGTCAAGTCAAGTCAAGTCAAGTCAAGTCAAGTCAAGTCAAGTCAAGTCAAGTCAAGTCAAGTCAAGTCAAGTCAAGTCAAGTCAAGTCAAGTCAAGTCAAGTCAAGTCAAGTCAAGTCAAGTCAAGTCAAGTCAAGTCAAGTCAAGTCAAGTCAAGTCAAGTCAAGTCAAGTCAAGTCAAGTCAAGTCAAGTCAAGTCAAGTCAAGTCAAGTCAAGTCAAGTCAAGTCAAGTCAAGTCAAGTCAAGTCAAGTCAAGTCAAGTCAAGTCAAGTCAAGTCAAGTCAAGTCAAGTCAAGTCAAGTCAAGTCAAGTCAAGTCAAGTCAAGTCAAGTCAAGTCAAGTCAAGTCAAGTCAAGTCAAGTCAAGTCAAGTCAAGTCAAGTCAAGTCAAGTCAAGTCAAGTCAAGTCAAGTCAAGTCAAGTCAAGTCAAGTCAAGTCAAGTCAAGTCAAGTCAAGTCAAGTCAAGTCAAGTCAAGTCAAGTCAAGTCAAGTCAAGTCAAGTCAAGTCAAGTCAAGTCAAGTCAAGTCAAGTCAAGTCAAGTCAAGTCAAGTCAAGTCAAGTCAAGTCAAGTCAAGTCAAGTCAAGTCAAGTCAAGTCAAGTCAAGTCAAGTCAAGTCAAGTCAAGTCAAGTCAAGTCAAGTCAAGTCAAGTCAAGTCAAGTCAAGTCAAGTCAAGTCAAGTCAAGTCAAGTCAAGTCAAGTCAAGTCAAGTCAAGTCAAGTCAAGTCAAGTCAAGTCAAGTCAAGTCAAGTCAAGTCAAGTCAAGTCAAGTCAAGTCAAGTCAAGTCAAGTCAAGTCAAGTCAAGTCAAGTCAAGTCAAGTCAAGTCAAGTCAAGTCAAGTCAAGTCAAGTCAAGTCAAGTCAAGTCAAGTCAAGTCAAGTCAAGTCAAGTCAAGTCAAGTCAAGTCAAGTCAAGTCAAGTCAAGTCAAGTCAAGTCAAGTCAAGTCAAGTCAAGTCAAGTCAAGTCAAGTCAAGTCAAGTCAAGTCAAGTCAAGTCAAGTCAAGTCAAGTCAAGTCAAGTCAAGTCAAGTCAAGTCAAGTCAAGTCAAGTCAAGTCAAGTCAAGTCAAGTCAAGTCAAGTCAAGTCAAGTCAAGTCAAGTCAAGTCAAGTCAAGTCAAGTCAAGTCAAGTCAAGTCAAGTCAAGTCAAGTCAAGTCAAGTCAAGTCAAGTCAAGTCAAGTCAAGTCAAGTCAAGTCAAGTCAAGTCAAGTCAAGTCAAGTCAAGTCAAGTCAAGTCAAGTCAAGTCAAGTCAAGTCAAGTCAAGTCAAGTCAAGTCAAGTCAAGTCAAGTCAAGTCAAGTCAAGTCAAGTCAAGTCAAGTCAAGTCAAGTCAAGTCAAGTCAAGTCAAGTCAAGTCAAGTCAAGTCAAGTCAAGTCAAGTCAAGTCAAGTCAAGTCAAGTCAAGTCAAGTCAAGTCAAGTCAAGTCAAGTCAAGTCAAGTCAAGTCAAGTCAAGTCAAGTCAAGTCAAGTCAAGTCAAGTCAAGTCAAGTCAAGTCAAGTCAAGTCAAGTCAAGTCAAGTCAAGTCAAGTCAAGTCAAGTCAAGTCAAGTCAAGTCAAGTCAAGTCAAGTCAAGTCAAGTCAAGTCAAGTCAAGTCAAGTCAAGTCAAGTCAAGTCAAGTCAAGTCAAGTCAAGTCAAGTCAAGTCAAGTCAAGTCAAGTCAAGTCAAGTCAAGTCAAGTCAAGTCAAGTCAAGTCAAGTCAAGTCAAGTCAAGTCAAGTCAAGTCAAGTCAAGTCAAGTCAAGTCAAGTCAAGTCAAGTCAAGTCAAGTCAAGTCAAGTCAAGTCAAGTCAAGTCAAGTCAAGTCAAGTCAAGTCAAGTCAAGTCAAGTCAAGTCAAGTCAAGTCAAGTCAAGTCAAGTCAAGTCAAGTCAAGTCAAGTCAAGTCAAGTCAAGTCAAGTCAAGTCAAGTCAAGTCAAGTCAAGTCAAGTCAAGTCAAGTCAAGTCAAGTCAAGTCAAGTCAAGTCAAGTCAAGTCAAGTCAAGTCAAGTCAAGTCAAGTCAAGTCAAGTCAAGTCAAGTCAAGTCAAGTCAAGTCAAGTCAAGTCAAGTCAAGTCAAGTCAAGTCAAGTCAAGTCAAGTCAAGTCAAGTCAAGTCAAGTCAAGTCAAGTCAAGTCAAGTCAAGTCAAGTCAAGTCAAGTCAAGTCAAGTCAAGTCAAGTCAAGTCAAGTCAAGTCAAGTCAAGTCAAGTCAAGTCAAGTCAAGTCAAGTCAAGTCAAGTCAAGTCAAGTCAAGTCAAGTCAAGTCAAGTCAAGTCAAGTCAAGTCAAGTCAAGTCAAGTCAAGTCAAGTCAAGTCAAGTCAAGTCAAGTCAAGTCAAGTCAAGTCAAGTCAAGTCAAGTCAAGTCAAGTCAAGTCAAGTCAAGTCAAGTCAAGTCAAGTCAAGTCAAGTCAAGTCAAGTCAAGTCAAGTCAAGTCAAGTCAAGTCAAGTCAAGTCAAGTCAAGTCAAGTCAAGTCAAGTCAAGTCAAGTCAAGTCAAGTCAAGTCAAGTCAAGTCAAGTCAAGTCAAGTCAAGTCAAGTCAAGTCAAGTCAAGTCAAGTCAAGTCAAGTCAAGTCAAGTCAAGTCAAGTCAAGTCAAGTCAAGTCAAGTCAAGTCAAGTCAAGTCAAGTCAAGTCAAGTCAAGTCAAGTCAAGTCAAGTCAAGTCAAGTCAAGTCAAGTCAAGTCAAGTCAAGTCAAGTCAAGTCAAGTCAAGTCAAGTCAAGTCAAGTCAAGTCAAGTCAAGTCAAGTCAAGTCAAGTCAAGTCAAGTCAAGTCAAGTCAAGTCAAGTCAAGTCAAGTCAAGTCAAGTCAAGTCAAGTCAAGTCAAGTCAAGTCAAGTCAAGTCAAGTCAAGTCAAGTCAAGTCAAGTCAAGTCAAGTCAAGTCAAGTCAAGTCAAGTCAAGTCAAGTCAAGTCAAGTCAAGTCAAGTCAAGTCAAGTCAAGTCAAGTCAAGTCAAGTCAAGTCAAGTCAAGTCAAGTCAAGTCAAGTCAAGTCAAGTCAAGTCAAGTCAAGTCAAGTCAAGTCAAGTCAAGTCAAGTCAAGTCAAGTCAAGTCAAGTCAAGTCAAGTCAAGTCAAGTCAAGTCAAGTCAAGTCAAGTCAAGTCAAGTCAAGTCAAGTCAAGTCAAGTCAAGTCAAGTCAAGTCAAGTCAAGTCAAGTCAAGTCAAGTCAAGTCAAGTCAAGTCAAGTCAAGTCAAGTCAAGTCAAGTCAAGTCAAGTCAAGTCAAGTCAAGTCAAGTCAAGTCAAGTCAAGTCAAGTCAAGTCAAGTCAAGTCAAGTCAAGTCAAGTCAAGTCAAGTCAAGTCAAGTCAAGTCAAGTCAAGTCAAGTCAAGTCAAGTCAAGTCAAGTCAAGTCAAGTCAAGTCAAGTCAAGTCAAGTCAAGTCAAGTCAAGTCAAGTCAAGTCAAGTCAAGTCAAGTCAAGTCAAGTCAAGTCAAGTCAAGTCAAGTCAAGTCAAGTCAAGTCAAGTCAAGTCAAGTCAAGTCAAGTCAAGTCAAGTCAAGTCAAGTCAAGTCAAGTCAAGTCAAGTCAAGTCAAGTCAAGTCAAGTCAAGTCAAGTCAAGTCAAGTCAAGTCAAGTCAAGTCAAGTCAAGTCAAGTCAAGTCAAGTCAAGTCAAGTCAAGTCAAGTCAAGTCAAGTCAAGTCAAGTCAAGTCAAGTCAAGTCAAGTCAAGTCAAGTCAAGTCAAGTCAAGTCAAGTCAAGTCAAGTCAAGTCAAGTCAAGTCAAGTCAAGTCAAGTCAAGTCAAGTCAAGTCAAGTCAAGTCAAGTCAAGTCAAGTCAAGTCAAGTCAAGTCAAGTCAAGTCAAGTCAAGTCAAGTCAAGTCAAGTCAAGTCAAGTCAAGTCAAGTCAAGTCAAGTCAAGTCAAGTCAAGTCAAGTCAAGTCAAGTCAAGTCAAGTCAAGTCAAGTCAAGTCAAGTCAAGTCAAGTCAAGTCAAGTCAAGTCAAGTCAAGTCAAGTCAAGTCAAGTCAAGTCAAGTCAAGTCAAGTCAAGTCAAGTCAAGTCAAGTCAAGTCAAGTCAAGTCAAGTCAAGTCAAGTCAAGTCAAGTCAAGTCAAGTCAAGTCAAGTCAAGTCAAGTCAAGTCAAGTCAAGTCAAGTCAAGTCAAGTCAAGTCAAGTCAAGTCAAGTCAAGTCAAGTCAAGTCAAGTCAAGTCAAGTCAAGTCAAGTCAAGTCAAGTCAAGTCAAGTCAAGTCAAGTCAAGTCAAGTCAAGTCAAGTCAAGTCAAGTCAAGTCAAGTCAAGTCAAGTCAAGTCAAGTCAAGTCAAGTCAAGTCAAGTCAAGTCAAGTCAAGTCAAGTCAAGTCAAGTCAAGTCAAGTCAAGTCAAGTCAAGTCAAGTCAAGTCAAGTCAAGTCAAGTCAAGTCAAGTCAAGTCAAGTCAAGTCAAGTCAAGTCAAGTCAAGTCAAGTCAAGTCAAGTCAAGTCAAGTCAAGTCAAGTCAAGTCAAGTCAAGTCAAGTCAAGTCAAGTCAAGTCAAGTCAAGTCAAGTCAAGTCAAGTCAAGTCAAGTCAAGTCAAGTCAAGTCAAGTCAAGTCAAGTCAAGTCAAGTCAAGTCAAGTCAAGTCAAGTCAAGTCAAGTCAAGTCAAGTCAAGTCAAGTCAAGTCAAGTCAAGTCAAGTCAAGTCAAGTCAAGTCAAGTCAAGTCAAGTCAAGTCAAGTCAAGTCAAGTCAAGTCAAGTCAAGTCAAGTCAAGTCAAGTCAAGTCAAGTCAAGTCAAGTCAAGTCAAGTCAAGTCAAGTCAAGTCAAGTCAAGTCAAGTCAAGTCAAGTCAAGTCAAGTCAAGTCAAGTCAAGTCAAGTCAAGTCAAGTCAAGTCAAGTCAAGTCAAGTCAAGTCAAGTCAAGTCAAGTCAAGTCAAGTCAAGTCAAGTCAAGTCAAGTCAAGTCAAGTCAAGTCAAGTCAAGTCAAGTCAAGTCAAGTCAAGTCAAGTCAAGTCAAGTCAAGTCAAGTCAAGTCAAGTCAAGTCAAGTCAAGTCAAGTCAAGTCAAGTCAAGTCAAGTCAAGTCAAGTCAAGTCAAGTCAAGTCAAGTCAAGTCAAGTCAAGTCAAGTCAAGTCAAGTCAAGTCAAGTCAAGTCAAGTCAAGTCAAGTCAAGTCAAGTCAAGTCAAGTCAAGTCAAGTCAAGTCAAGTCAAGTCAAGTCAAGTCAAGTCAAGTCAAGTCAAGTCAAGTCAAGTCAAGTCAAGTCAAGTCAAGTCAAGTCAAGTCAAGTCAAGTCAAGTCAAGTCAAGTCAAGTCAAGTCAAGTCAAGTCAAGTCAAGTCAAGTCAAGTCAAGTCAAGTCAAGTCAAGTCAAGTCAAGTCAAGTCAAGTCAAGTCAAGTCAAGTCAAGTCAAGTCAAGTCAAGTCAAGTCAAGTCAAGTCAAGTCAAGTCAAGTCAAGTCAAGTCAAGTCAAGTCAAGTCAAGTCAAGTCAAGTCAAGTCAAGTCAAGTCAAGTCAAGTCAAGTCAAGTCAAGTCAAGTCAAGTCAAGTCAAGTCAAGTCAAGTCAAGTCAAGTCAAGTCAAGTCAAGTCAAGTCAAGTCAAGTCAAGTCAAGTCAAGTCAAGTCAAGTCAAGTCAAGTCAAGTCAAGTCAAGTCAAGTCAAGTCAAGTCAAGTCAAGTCAAGTCAAGTCAAGTCAAGTCAAGTCAAGTCAAGTCAAGTCAAGTCAAGTCAAGTCAAGTCAAGTCAAGTCAAGTCAAGTCAAGTCAAGTCAAGTCAAGTCAAGTCAAGTCAAGTCAAGTCAAGTCAAGTCAAGTCAAGTCAAGTCAAGTCAAGTCAAGTCAAGTCAAGTCAAGTCAAGTCAAGTCAAGTCAAGTCAAGTCAAGTCAAGTCAAGTCAAGTCAAGTCAAGTCAAGTCAAGTCAAGTCAAGTCAAGTCAAGTCAAGTCAAGTCAAGTCAAGTCAAGTCAAGTCAAGTCAAGTCAAGTCAAGTCAAGTCAAGTCAAGTCAAGTCAAGTCAAGTCAAGTCAAGTCAAGTCAAGTCAAGTCAAGTCAAGTCAAGTCAAGTCAAGTCAAGTCAAGTCAAGTCAAGTCAAGTCAAGTCAAGTCAAGTCAAGTCAAGTCAAGTCAAGTCAAGTCAAGTCAAGTCAAGTCAAGTCA